>CM053784.1:155312994-155822994 GCA_028749045.1 Cupressus sempervirens | reverse complement strand
TCTTTCTATGGTTCAAGTAAAGTGTTAGGTTATCCTTCATAGATGTAGAAAAAAAATTGTAGTCTTCAAGTTATTTCTTGCATTTCTCCTCATTCTTTTATACAAATTCATCAATTCTAACATTTGCACTTTCCACAATTTTGTTAGTGTTATAATTCAAACAATTATATGCCTTGTGGAATGTCCTAGGAATATACCCATCAATTTTTGCTTCAAGTTTTTCTTTCCTTGCATCTTTCAATATGTAACATTTTCTTCTAAAAATTTTAAAATAATTCACATTAGGTGCATAGCAATACCAAAGTTCAAAAAGTGTTTTATTTGTACCTGTCTTTTCTTGAACTTAGTTCAGAGTATAGACTATATTACTTACTACTCTCTAGTAATTTTATGAAAAATTATTCTCCATTGTCAATGTCCTTGCATATTCCATGATTGATTTATTCCTTATTTCAACTATTCCATTTTGTGGTGGAGTCTTTAGTGCACTCATTTGTCTCTTTATTCCTTTGTCATTACAGAATATGTTGAATTCATTTGATGTGAATTCACCTTGTTGGAAATATAGATGGAGTAACTAAGAGGGGGGGGGGGGGGGGGGTGGTGAATCAATTACTTCAAAAAACAAATCCATAGATCCCTTAGATGTCTTATAAACTTAGTTATTGTTGTCACTTGGTAGCCACACAGAAAAATGTTGTAGCTTGGTAGATGTAAGTTAACTTATTAAGCATTCACAAAGATTTAACATGTATGGATAAAATAAATAACATCAACACAAGAGACACCATATTTAATGTGGAAACCCAATATGGGAGAAACCACCAAGTAACTAGCTACCAAATTTCACTCTTCTAAAGTGAGCCCTGTTAGGAGCCAACCTTGTTAAAGGTTAAAAAACACACTATGAGGTGTGACCTTGTTAGAAGATTTAATCACCGTGCTAGGAGTGGCCTTGCTAGAGGACTTAAGAAAAATTCAATACAACTATCCACCTTGTTAGAGGATTTACAAAAATGGTTGTTAAACCAACTCTGTTAAGAGATTTAGGAATCACTGCTACAATGATGAAAAAGTAACAATGATGTGACCTAAATGAGATGCAACTAATCTTTGTTGTTATAGATCTCTGTTCTACTTCAAAATCCACTCACACTTTCCTCTTCACACAATTAACTCATTTGCATGCTCACTCATTCATTCATCCATACATTTGAATTCACAACTTGACCTTATATTTATACCTTAAAAATTATCAAGTCGGCTCATTTACAAGTTACAATTACCAATAATCATTACATCAATTGGCTACAAACATTACATGAAACAATTAAACTTTATTTTCCAAAACAATGAAATCTTTCATTGGCTGACCCTGCTCGGTAAACACTGCTCCAAAAATGATTTCTAGTGTTAACCAACTGAAGCTCAGTAAACACTGTGAATCTTGCAAAATCCTTTGGAGACTGAGTGAACTCAGTAAACATTGACTTTCCTTCATCGACCTTATAAGTTCAGTAGAAATTGACTTCTGCCACAAAATCCTTCAATGCTCGAGTGAGCTCGATACAAACAATCTCTATAGTGTAACTACCAAGAATGCTCGATAAACTCTATAATTCACTTTTCTAACCATTTGAGCTTGGTAGACTCTATATTTTGCTTTGCTGGCCATCTGAGCTCAATAGACTCTGTCTGATAACTGATATGACATTTGTGTAACATCAAAGACAACACACAATTGAACAATTGTATCCAACAATCTCCCTCTTTGGCATTGATGGCAATACAACATGTTATAGCAGAATAAAATTTGAGAAAAAGTCTTTTTCTGACAGAACATTTCTCCCTCTTAGATTTTATTCTAAAAACTTCTCAAATACAGTAATCTCTCTGTGTGAAGGAATTACATAGCTTCTTTTCAAATAGAAAGTTCTTAAAAAACAAATTCAAATTTCAGAAGGATATGACAGTATACTCTCCCTCTTTGACAACACATGCCAAAGACAACACAAGCCAAATGAGTAATAATGTACCTTAAGTACTTATTCATATGCAATGTTCCCTTGATTATGTTGCATCAAGTAATAGATCTTCAACTTGGTACTTGTTGATGCATCACTAAAACTTCATTTTAGTGAGCTTCAGATAAGGGAATGACCCCTAACTTACCTTTTAGATACAAGAATGCATCCTTAGGTAATGGCTTGGTGAATATGTCAGCAATTTGTTCTTTTGTATAGACATATTCCAATCTGATCTCCTTATCCTATACCAATTCTCTGACAAAGTGATATTTTATTGCAATGTTCTTGGTTTTTTAATGCATCACTAGATTTTTAGATTTGTTTATTGCACTTGTATTGTCACAAAAAATTACAATAGGTTCTTTGATTTCCACCTTCATACCTTCCAATAATTGTTTGAACATAACAATATTAGAATAGTTTATTGTTGTTGCAACATATTCTGCTTTTGTTGTAGATTGGGATGTACAATTTTGCTTTTTACTCATCCAAGAAACTAACCTCTTTCTAAGAAAGAATGCTCCTCCACTTGTACTCTTTCTATCATCAATGTTTCCTACCCAATCTGCATTAGTAAACACTTTCAAGTCTAGATTACCTCCAAATTTATACCATTATCCATAATCTTCAGTGCCTTTCAAGTATCTCATGATCCTTTTGATTGCAATCATGTGATTTTCTCTTGGTTTTGCTGAAATCTTGCTACAATACCAATTGCAAGAGCAATATCTAGCCTTGTATGAGCTATAGACTACAACTTTCCAATCATTGATCTATATAATGTCTGATCTACCTCCTTTGATTCATCATCCTTAGTAAGCTTTAGTCTAGTGTATATAAGAGTTCCAACTAGTTTACAATCTTCCATGCTAAAATTTTTGAGTATCTCCTTGATGTATTTAGACTAAGTGATGTAAATACCATTCTTACTCTGCTAAATTTGAAGACCAACAAAGAATTTAATCTCACCAAACATTGACATATCAAATTCCTTGTTCATTTTCTCTAAAAATTCTTTGCATAAATCATCATGTCCTATAAACAAAGTGTCATCCACAAATATTTTTTCCAAAACAATCTTATTATCTGGTCCTTCCTTGATATACAAGCTACTATTATCATTAGTTCTTCGAAAACCAATTTGAATAAGATAGTTTTGCAATCTTTCATACCATGCTGTAGGGGCTTGTTTAAGACCATGCAATGCTTTGTGTAATTTGCAGACCATGTCCTTCTTGTCTAGATCAACAAAACCTTCAGGCTATTTAATGTAGAATTCTCCATCTAGTATTCCATTGAGAAATGCTAATTCGACATCCATCTGATAAACCTTAAATCCTTTGTATGCAGCATATGCAAGTAAGGTCCTAACACCTTCCAATCTTACAACAAGAGCAAAATTCTTTCCATAGTCTATTCCTTCTTCTTGAGAGTATCTTTTACATACTAGCTAGCTTTGTTCCTTGAAACCTTACCATCTTCATTCAACTTATTTCTGAATACCCACTTAGTTCCAATCATGTCCTTATCTTTAGGCCTAGGTACAAGATTCCATGTTTTGTTCTTCTCTATTTTCTCTATCTCTTCATTCATAGCCTCAATCCAAATTTTATTTTCTAATGCATCTTTGACATTTCTAGGTTCAAAATCAACAAGTAAGCAATTACCTTTTAGCTTACTTCTTGTCATAGTACCTTCAAATTTGTCTCCAATGATCTGAATTGGTGCATGATGTCTCTTGATATACTTGGCTAATATAATTTCCTTATCTTTTGAATGAATTGCATTGTCATCCTCTTGCACTTCAACTTTAGGTTCTAGCTATTCTGGCTAATCTGACTATTGCTTGTGTCCTTTAGACTTGGTAGGCATTACCTCAGTAGCATCTGAATGTGACTCGGGTTCTTGTAGCTCAGTTTGAACTTCTTGCAACTTGGTGACTAAAGATTTAAGAGTAGAAGTTTCCTGATTGAAAGATGTATCTGGCACTGTATCAAGTTCAATGAAAACAAAACTCTTGTAATCTTTTGGTTCCTTTTTTCTTTCTTCTTCAGTCCTTTTTGCAAAATCATCAACTTTCAGATGTGCACGTTCTATGACTTTGTGAGTAGACAAATTCAAACATCTATATGCCTCGATCTTGCAAGAATATCCAAAAAATATTCTTTCATCACCCTTCAGATCAAATTTACCTTGTCTAGATTCTTTTAGAATATAACATTTACTTCCAAATACTTTTAGGTAACTTACATTAGGTTTATAGCCATACCATAACTCATAGGGAGTTTTGAATGAGTCCTTCTTCAACTATACTTGGTTCAAGGTATGAACTACAGTGTTGATAGCTTCCTTCCAGTATTTGATGGGAATGTTCTTTTCAATCATTAAAGTTCTTGCACAGTCCATGATAGATTTTTTCCTCCTTTTAGCTATTCCATTTTTCTCAGGAGTTCTAGGTGCTAATACCTTTCTTTTGATTCCTCTTTCAATGAAAAATTTATTGAACTCATGGAAGATGAATTCACCACCTTTTTCTGACCTCAAGTATTTCAATCTTTTCCCTGTTTCCTTCTCTACTCTGGCCAAATACCATTTGAACTTCTCAAATGCTTCTAATTTCTCTCTCAAATACATGGCAGTCATCATTCTAGAAGAATCATCAACAAAAAGCATGAAGAACTTTTCTCTAGTATAACTTTCAATTCCAATAGTTCCACACAAATTAGTATGCACAATTTCCAAAACTTCTTCAGACTGGTAGTTCTTACTTTTAAAGCTAGTCTTTCCCATCTTACCAATCTAACAATTCTTGCATAGACCAACATCAAGTTTCTTTATACTAAGAATGCCTCTTACTTTTCTGAATTTGTTTATTTTCACCAAATTATCAAAGTTCACATGTCATAACCTTATGTGCCATAGCCAACTTTCTTCAACTTGAGCAATAAAGCATGAACATTCACCATGTTCAAGATAGGACAAGTTACTTTTTTTTTGTATGCCTGATCCATTTAGCTTTCCTTTGTCATCTAGCTATCTTACTTTTCAATGCATGAATTCCACTTTGAATCTGATATTGATTAGTTGTGCCACACTCAACAAATTGTGTTTTAGTCCTTCAGCCCAATAGGCATTATCACATACAAGTTCTTTGGTTAGTGAGATTCTTCCTCTTCCTTTTATGCAACAAAGTTCATTGTTACCAAATCTCACACTACCACCATCATAGTCTTCAAAATGTTCAAACATAGTTTTATCACCAGTCATATGATGAGAGAAACCACTATCTGTGATCCATATATCATTTTTTCTCACATGAGAGATAAGTCTCATTTGATCTTCCTCATCATTATTAGATTCATCTTTCACAACAATATAAACAATTTCATCTTCACCATCATCAGAATCATTAGAATCCTTAGCCATGAAACATGTTTTCTTACCTTTGTCCTTGAATGATTTGAAGTTTTTCTTGCCATTGCACTTGTGACCTTTCTTCTCATCCTTTTTCTTATTTGGAAACCTTGCAGTAATATGTCCAATTTCCTCACATGAAAAGTAGATTAGAGGAACCTTACCTTTGTATTTTCCTTTGCCTCTAGAATATTTTCTTGCTAGTAGAGCTTCAACCACCTCAAGATCAGTGTCAAAAATCTGTTCTAATTCTTCTTCACTTTCTGACTAAGATTCTTTTATTTTCTTACCCTTTTTTTTGAGTGAAAGCTTGGCTTCAAATGCTGATTCAATGTTCTTGGAAGTTGGAACATAGTTGTCATAGTTATCTAGCTCAAATGTAGTCAATCTTCCTACTATTGCTTCTAAATTTATCTTATGATTTTCTTCACATCTTTTTTCTTGAATTACAGAAACTCTAATTACATAAATGGCAAGTAATGTTCTAAGAACTTTACTTACAACTATTTCTTCCTTAATGTCTCCTCCAGAAGCCTTGATTGCACTGATGACTACTTTGCCTTTTTCAACATATTTGGCAATGTTTTAATCCTCTCTCATCCTCATATGATCAAATTTTCCTCTTAGACTTTCTTCCTTGGCTCTCCTCGAATTATCATCACCTCCATAGATATCTTTTAGCTTGTTCCACATTTCAAAGGTAGTTTTGCAGTCTTTGACATCATCAAATTCCTCATAGCTTAGGGTAGATGCAATTTCTATCATCATGGTGTTATGAGTCTTCTTCTCTGTAATGTCATTGATAGATAGTTTACCAGAAGGAGTCACATATTCTTCATCAAGATATTTCAATCCTATATCTCCAATGGAAGCCAGATGGAGTCTCATGAGACCTTGCCATGCTGAAAAGTCATCCTTGTTAAGCCTTGGAATTTCCCTCTTGTAAGACATCCTAATCTTTAGCTTATATCCTTGAAATTCCTCCTACAAGCACCAAAAGCTCTGATATCAATTATTGAAAATATAGATAGAGTAACTAAGAGGGGGGGTGAATCAGTTACTCCAAAATCAAATCCACAAATCCCTTAGATGTCTTATAAACTTAGTTACTAATGTCACTCGGTAGCCACACAAAAGAATGTTGTAACTTGATAGATGTAAGTTAACCTATTAAACATTCACAAAGATTTAACATGTATGCATAAAAGAAATAACATCAACACAAGAGACAAAAAATTTAACGTGGAAACCCAAATGGGAAAAACCACCAAGTAATTGGCTACCAATTTTCACTCTTCTAAAGTGAGCCCTATTAGGAGCCAACCCTATTAAAGGTTACAAAACATGCTATGAGTTGTGACCTTGTTAGAGGATTTAATCACCCTACTAGGAGTGGCCTTGCTAGAGGACTTAAGAACAATTCAATAGAACTATCCACCTTGTTAGAGGATTTACAAAAGTGGCTATTAAACCAACTCTATTAAGAGATTTCGGAATCACTACTACAATGATGAAAAATTAACAATGAAGTGACCTGAATGAGATGCAACTAATCTTTGTTGTTATAGATCTTTATTCTACTTCACTAGATCCTCTCTAATCAAATACACCTTTGCTGCTCCTCATGGATATCTGATTCTTCTTCAAAATTTGCTCACACTTTCCTCTTCACACAATTAACTCACTTGCATGCTCTCTCATTCATTCATCCATACATTTGAATTCACAACTTGACCTTATATTTATACCTTACAAATTATCAAGTCATCTCATTTACAAGTTACAATTACCAATAATCATTACATTAGTCGACTACAAACATTACATGAAACAATTAAACTTTATTTCACAAAACAATGAAATCCTTCATTGGTCGACCCTTCTTGGTAAACACTGCTCCAAAAATGATTTCTAGTGTTAACCAACTAAAGCTCAGTAAACACTGTGAATCTTGCAAAATCCTTTGGAGACCGAGTGAACTTGGTAAACACTGACTTTCCTTTGCTGACCTTGTGAGTTCAGTAGAAACTGACTTCTACCACAAAATTTTTCAATGCCCAAGTGAGCTTAGTAGAAACTATCTCCATAGTGTAACTACTAGGAATGCTTGGTAGACTCTGTAATTCACTTTGCTGACCATCTAAACTTGGTAGACTTTATTTTTTGCTTTGCTGACCATTTGAGCTTGGTAGACTCTATCTAATAACTGATATGAAATTTTTGTAACATCAAAAACAACACACAATTGAACAATTGTATCCAACACACCTCCTCTATGTGATCTCAACCACTTCAAACTCTTTCCTCTTTCTTTCTCAACTCTAGCCAAATGCCACTTAAACACTTGAAATGCATCATATTTTTCTTTAAGAAACATACTATCATCATTCTAGAAGATTCATTAACAAATAGAATGAAATATTTTTCACCATAATAGCTCTGCTCTCCAATAGGACCACATAAATCAAAATGAGCCAATTCCAAAATATCATTAGAAAAATAAGTCTTGCTCTTAAAACTAGACTTTATCATTTTCCCCATTTGACATTGTTTGAACATCACTTTATTAGGTTTTGCTTAATCTTGGTAATCCCCTTACTCTTTTCATCTTACTAATGCTTACCAATTTATCAAAGTTCACATGGCATATCCTCTTATTCCACAAGAAAACATCTTCAAATTGTGAAAATAGAGAAGTATCTTCATATACATCTAGGTAGAATAGGTTACCTCTTGTTTGATTACCACTTCCAATTAGTTCACCAGTAGCATTATAGATCTTTGCCTTTCTATTTTATTTTTCAACTTGGTAGCTTGAACTCTTCAACTGTGCCACATTCAACAAGTTATATTTTAAACCATCAATCCAATATGCATCATCACATCTAATATTACCATTTAGTATAATTGATCCTTTACCTTTCACATAATATGGTGCATCATTTCCAAACTTAATAGTACTTCCATTATAATGCTCTAGCTTTTCAACCTTACTTGTATCACCAGTCATATGATGTGAACAACCACTATTATTTATCCATCTGTCATTCTTATTCACATGTGAAATCAATGTAGTTTTCTCATCTTCGTCAAATTCATCTTTTATTCTAGCATAAATAACTTCTTTATCATTTTCATTAGTATCAATATCAGAACCATCTTCTTCAGTAATGTAACAAGATTTCTCACCTTTGCCTTTGTAGTCTTTACCTTGACTATCTCTATTGTCTCTTCTTCTTCTCTATTTTTTTCCCTTCCTTTCTTCCTTATCATCTCTGTCAAGACATCTTGTAGCAATATGACCAACTTTGTTACATGTAAAACATATAATAGGGAGTTTACCTTTGTATTTTCCTTTCCCTCTTGGTAGCCTTCTTGTCAGTAATGCTTCAAGATAATTGTTTGATTCATTGCCACTATCTACATGTTTTCTCTTAGATCCATCAAGGGTTAGTTGATAATTGAAAGCACATTTATCACTAGTAGGTGAATAATTATCAAAATTTGATAGCTCAAAAGTAGTGAGCCTACCAATTAGACTATCCAAGGTCAAATCATTACTATGTGTACAACTTAGTTCTTGAAATGTACATAATTTAATTACATAGATAAGAAGTAATGTCATCAATACCTTATTTATCATAGTCTCATCAAATATGATGCATCCAACTCCTCTTATAGAATTCACAACCTCCTTGATTTGGCCATAATATTGTGCAATAGTTTCACCTTCTTTCATTCTTATGTCATCAAACTTGCCTCTCAAACTTTCAACTTTAGCTCTCAACACATTTTTGCCTCCTCCATGGATTTGTGTCAACATTTCCCATATTTTCTTTATAGTAGTACATTCCTTCATATCAGCAAACTCAACATAACTCAAGGAAGATGCCAAATATATCATCATTTAATTATTCTCTTGCTTTTCCTCTATTTGTTTGATAGTCATGGGTGTAGGATCTCCAATGTATTCATTTTCCTAATAGCACAATGTAGAATCTCCAACTCTGGATAGATGCAGTTTCATCAATCATTGCCATGTTGGAAATTTTTCCTTGTTCAACTGAGGTACCTCCCTCTTGTACATCTTGACTTTAGCTTAAGTCCTTCAAACTTTCCTCACAAGCACCTATGCTTTGATACCAATTGTTAGAATATTTAGAATAACTAAGAGGTGGATGAATCAGTTATCCTTAGGTCCATATGTACCAATTCAATGTTTATTAACTTCAAACAACCTAAACAATCTCATTAAACCACTTGGTCCACATAACATATCATTAGAAACTTAACATTATTTTCATTATTTAACTCTTTGATCATTATTTACTAACCACTACTATATAAATCAATAGTAAATAACATGCATCACACATATAACATTCACACATATATGATACTAGGATTTAACATGGAAGCCCAATTTGGGAAAAACCACCAAGTAACATGTTACCACTTTTCACTCTTTTGAAGTGAGCTCTATTAAGAGCCAATCCTATAAAGGTTACAAAATATATTGTTAGGTGTGACCCTATTAAAGGAATTAATCAACCTATTAGGAGAGACCTAGTTAGAGGACTTTGGATCATTCCATTAGAATGCCACCTTGATTAAAAGATTTACAAAATGACTATTAGTTCAACCTTTATCAAAGGATTTTGACTACCACAATGGTTAGAAAGTAACACTATGTTTGATCTCTAAAACACAACTTAGTTTAAAAATTTATGTCTCCATTCGGCTCATTTGTTGGTTCAATGACTAGACTTCATTAACATCTCCTTTAGTGAACTTCTTGGCAACCCTTCAAGCAATCACACTTTACCAATCTTCTCACTTCTCCTCTACTACCCCATTCTTCAATGGGTATCTTTTATCTTTTTCCACTTAAACATCACCACCAATCTTAGAGTTAGCTTAGATTCAATGAATCTATCCATCTTTTTATCCTTCTACTCCTTTCTTGATACTTCTAAAAAATTCTCCTTAAATCCTTGCCTCTAATTCCATAACAAACTCAATTTTTGCATTTAATACATCATCTCATCAATCCTTAATCATCAATAGATTTTGACTAATCTAAAAATTCAACTATGTCAGCCTTAAACTTTATTCTTTCACAAACTATAATTTTTGTTGACACTTGGTCATCGTTTGGTTGTCAATCTGTAACTCAATCAATATTGTTATGTCTCACTCGATTTTCACTAGCTCACTTGGTATTTACTACACTCTGTCGCTAGTATATTTTGCTTCTTCATCTTTCTTGGCCATAACTATCACTTAGGTAATACTATTTTCTTGGCTATCTCTTAAGTTCCTTAATATTCTATTTGAGCTCCTCCATTGATTGACCATAATTCACTAGGATTTTCTTGTGTTTAATCAATACTTTTATACTTCATAAAATGATTAAATAATACATCATCTTGTCAAAGAATAACTGATTAAGTGCCCATTCTAATTCCATCATACTTTCTAATCTTCACTCAACAACTTCACTAGTTCATCTAGTTATATTTCTTCTCGAATCCTCTTCATCAATCAACATATATGGCACTCTATACTATTAGTAAATGTCTATGTATTAGGTTTGACATTAATGACAACATAAAAATTGTTCCACTTGTAATTTGCAACACATCTTTGCATCCACTAACCTCTTGGATTGAAAGGGACATGACTCATGTGGCTTATTTAAATCAAGGTTGGGCTCTTCCATGAGATTTTAATAAACATATTAAAAATAGATAGACCTTAAGATGAAATGTGTCTAACTTGTGTTCATTGTAAGTGGCCAAAGTAAAAACATTCTGAACATACACAATCAAAGTCTTTACAATAAGTCTTTTTCCAAAGAGATCAAACAAACAAGAAGTACCAAAATCATGCTACTCTCATATATTACTATTAACCATATTTTCCTCCTACCAAAAATTTGAATTCAAATACTTGAGTCCACCCAACGATCACTTTCCATATTTAAGTATTCAAAATTCCATGGAAATATGAAAATAAATGAAATAAAACTTCAATATATTTCCTTGTTTCTAAGTGACTGTGCACTTTAATATTTCTGCTTGCCTGCAATTTCCTCACCATTAGATCTTTTGTGATATACGGCGGGCACTTTCCCACTTTCTTAAAATGCACTACCTTTACCTAATGCGAGCAAGCACCTTTATGCTACGTAGCCCCTGTTGATGTTCAAACCTTAATGCAGCATGGAAGTTCTTGGTTTTCAGAAGTAGTCAGACCTGTTGCAGAGTTGTTAGTGTTCCTCATGCACGTTTTGAATTTCCTGCGATGTCATTGGTTGGTCTTTTAATGATATTAATACTTTACAGTTTAGTCATTGTGATCATTGATTTAGCAAAGATCAAGGGTTGGCACTTTCCCATAATATGAAATTGCATGAGTTTTAAGTAATGCGGGTAAGCCCCTTCGTGACACATAGCTGGTAATGACATCATGCATGCATTCTTCTCAAAGGTAATAAATAAATTCTCTGTTGTGGCACTTGTTAGAGCATGTGGATTTGAAAAGGTGATACTCTATTTGTGCAACAAGATCCACCGTCTAATGTAAACATATCTATAGTGGCCACTTCCCTGCATTATGAAGATGCAAGGATGTTAAGGAATGTAGGAAAGCATGTCACTACCACATGTCTTTGTGAGGTTAGGTTGATTTTATAAGCTGCAGGGTGATGCCAAGTGGGGCTAGGTCATGTTGAGGTGTATGTTGAGTAGTTTGTTGGCCCAGAAGTATTAAGGACAGGCATAGTGTAATAAAGATCTTTCATGATCATTGATCTTATGGAGATCAACGATCAATTTTTTCTTGCATTATGAAGATGTAAGGTAATTAAACAATGTGGGAAAGTGCTTGAACGACACATATCCTTATGGGCCCAGCTAAGGTATTAACAATTAAGGCTGAGGGTTATGTGACATCACAGTTAAGTTGGGAAGGTGGCTTAGTTAATTGAGAAGATGTGGTCAACCACATGGAGATTTTATAGGGTGGTAAAATGAAATGAAATTATTGGCCCGCGTGGCCCATTTTGGTTGTAGGATTTAGTTGACTTTTGACTTGGCTGACTAATGAGCCAAAAATGAAGGAAATCAAGTTTTCTTGCATGATTTGATCCTTATGATCAATTCAAACTACTCTCAAATGAATGTTGAACCTAGTAAATAGTAGGAGAACACACCACCACCCCAGTTTATCAATCTACTTGATTAGAATGGTTTAATGGCATCATTTCTGTCATGGCCCTATTTCAACAAAATATTAGATTTCATTATATTTTAATCTGTGCAAAGATCAAATTTTCTCTAGATCTCTAAAGAGACTTAATGGTAGTGGTTGTGGAGTAACTTCAGTTAGAGAAGATCTCAGTTATGCCTAAGCTATAAAGGCAAATTTTATAGATTTTGTTGAGGTCAACTCTTCTCTATTTTCTCCAATATTGCTCTGCAATTTCACTGTAAATCCCCTTTGCCTCTGAATTGTATGAAATTCTTATCTCCTTTAGCCATTGATGTGAAGTGCAAGAACTATTTGTCTCTCATTGGTGTAGTGTAGATATATGCAATCTTGCATGACTATATCTATTTTGGACTATGAATGGTATATAAGTGAATCCTCTCTTTCCTTGTGTCATTCATTTGGGTTTTTTTGGTCTGCATGTGATTGTTAGATTAAAACAAGTCTAGATATGTATATCTTTTGGTGTCATAATGGTTCAATAGTGCATGTATGGGCAAAGATTGGTTTGAACACTCTATTTTTGGTGCATCACCCCCTTTGGTTAGAATAGGTAGATTTGCTTCTATGCATTCCTTCTCCCTTTTTCTCTCCAAGAGTAGTTAGGTGCACCCTGATAGTAAAGGAAGTTGGCCTTCTCTAGAGACTTGACCTCATAGTTCAAGTCCCACCACTTGGAGGTTATTTCCATGTTTCACAAGGTTATCCTTAGGTAAAAACTTTGGACAAGGGTGCAAACTTTTGTCACAACAATTATTGGCATGCCCGGTGGGACTGTATTTAGAAAATTTCAAGTCTACTGATGTCAAAAGGAAGATTTCAAGATTAATACTAAGGAGATAGTATTGGCTTTAGTGTTCAATCCTTCAAGGGATTCATTCTTCAAGTACTTGGTGACTCTAAGCTTCAAATACATCTAGTTCCAAACCAAAGTTGCAGTGATTCATGCCCAAAGCTGAAACAAGGGCATCTTCTAGAGGTAAATTTCAGTACCAAGAGCTTTCATTTTCAAATCCTAGAAGAAGGAAGACTAGAGTATCTTTATCACCAGTTAGGAGTGCAATGGTAACAAATACACCTGCAAGATCCATCTCTACTCCTTCTACTATTAGATCTCAGCCTAGATTGCCATAAGCACATATCAATAGATCACTTGTCTATATGGCACAACCTAGAGCTCATGTTTTTGCCACTTTTAATGGTGGAAGTCCTCTTTTATTGTCCCAAAGACATGACATACCAATAGCTACACTCAAAAGTATACTAGAATTTTCTAGTGAAACTTCTATCTCTCCATTAGAACACATTCAACAAGTTGTAAATATCTACAATATCCATGGTATTTCAAAAGATGATGTTGTAGTTAGGCTTCCAGCCTCATCCTTGAAAGTAAAAGCACTACAATGATATAGAGGTTTGGCTCATGGTTCTATAGCAGATTGGGATGGATTAGGAGTAGGATTGTGCAAACACTTTGAGAACAAAAGTGACCATTTGTCACTTTTAGAATAGTTAACTACTATAAAAAGAGCCCCCCATGAATGTATGACTAATTTCAACTATAGATTTCAAAAGACATGGGATAGAATACCTACTTCAGTAAAGCCTGCCCATGGTAATGCCTTTTGGCATTACCTCAGAGCTTTTAACAGCGACATTGCCACTACAATCAAAACTATGGGAGGAGATACCTTGCCTAATGCTTATGACATAGCAATAAAGTTAGAAAACATCCTAATACAAGGAGGTAAGCTAGCTCCAAGGCCTCCTATGCCTTTCTTCCCTGACATTCCAAATCACCAACCAACAATGGCTCCTCTTCTCACAACTTCCACATCACAATCCCTTGCTCTAGTTACTCAAGTTTCCACATGTTCAAATAGAATAGATGAAATCAAGGAGATGATGGAATCTATGATGCTGAACATAGAGAACATAGATAAAAGATTTTAGGGCCAAGAGAAGAAGCTGGAGGATAGCTCCTCTGTGATGTAGAAAGTGAGCAACAAGATGGTGACTTTAGAGAGACAAAAAGCTCAAGGTAGTGAGGCTCATCAATTGCAATATCAAGCTCTGAATAGTGGTAGGCTTCCAAATCATAATCATGGGAATAATTCTTTTGATCAGAATAGGTAGAATAGCTATGCTTCAACCTCAAATGTAAACCAAACTAGGGCCATAGTTCCTCAAAACAACATGTCCCAAGATCAGTATTTTTGTCCCTCCTATAACTACTCCTATGCCTGCTGCACGTGTCAAAAGGATGAATCTTATTTGGCTTTGACCATCCAAGAGCCTGCAATAGGACAATCATCCAAGGAGGACCAATTTAAAGATGCCTCGTATATGCAAGGACAAGGTGATTGCTCCTTTATGAATCATCAGGTGGAGGAACATTGTAATTTAAACCAGGATTCCATTGCTCACAACACTAGGAGCAAAAGAAGAGCTATTGAAGATGTTACCCCTCCTCCTCCCAATCATGCCTCAACTTCAAATGCAATACCTCATGAACAAGAAGTAAATGATCAATCAAATACCTTTTAGTAGCAAAGGAAAAATAATGGCAGAAAGGATGTAAGTGATCGTCAGGTTATTCCATCTCAACCTCCTACAAATGCAACTCCCAAGGCTTCTACCAAAGTACCTACTATGACATTCAGTGTGGTAGAACAAATGAAGAAGACAAATGTGAATATTTCCATGTGGGATGTTGTTGCTACTATACCCATGCAAAAGAGGTTGTTGTAGCAAGAATTGGAAAATTTTGAACCAAAGGATTAGCCACCTAGCATAGAAAGTGCCACAAGCCTAGCAAAACCATCAAAGGAGTTAGAAACAAGTGAAAAGGTTAGACCCCCTCCATTTTATGTTTCTCTAATTATAGGGGGTAAACTAGTCCACAATTGCATCATTTATTCAGGGGCTAGTAGCTCAGTGATGCCTAGGTGTGTTGCTAAAGTTTTGGAAATGAAATATGAGCCCATTGTTAGAGATGTATTATAGTTGGATGGTAGTAATATCAAGACTATAGGGATCTATAGGAATGTGGAAATGGCCCTACATGCATGCCCTAGTTGTATTGTAACTCAAGATATATCCATTGCTGAAGTCAAGCCACATTTTGCCATCTATCTATCAAGAGACTTCACTGCCCAAATAGGTGGTTACATATCTTCTAATTGGTCATATATGTCTTTTAGAACAAGATATGGGACCAAAGCTTCAATCAGAGTAGAGCCTCTAGCCCTCCATCACACTAAACCCTACACCCCTAATATCATCAACATGAATTTCACTATCCTAGAAATGGATGAGAATGACATAATGAATGAGCCTACTACTTCCCTAGCAGAGATACCTAATTTTCTCTTAGATGAATCGGCTAATGCATATCAATTTTATCCTATGTCATAAACCCTTGAGATAGGCCTTAGTACATATTGTATATTAGAGAAGGATGCTCTAGTTCCCAATCTTGTGGATACTAAAGAAGATGTGAGTGAGATATGGAGTATGTACTTTGATGGATCAAGGGCTGGTGTGATGTTGATTTCTCCTACACAAGTAAGGTACTACTTCTCCTTTAGGCTCTAGTTTAGTTGCACTAATAATATGGCCAAGTATGAATCCTTGATTCAGGCCTCCTACTTGCTCAGAAAAGAGGAATTCAAGCCTTAAGTGTATATGGAGATAGTGAGTTGGTGGTTAATCAAGTGAGAAATTAAAATATCACCAAGAACGGTTTGCTCAAGTCTTATAAACATAGGGTATGGGATTTGCTTGAGGGTTTCGATGCATTTAATATTCAAAGCATCCCTAGAAAAGAAAATAGATATGTTGATAGACTTGAAACAATAGGTGCATCTCATGATGTGCCAAGGAATCTTGAGGAGAAGAAGAAGCAACAAATCAAAATGGTAGTAAGGCTTTCCATCCCTAACAACAACATCCATTGGCAAGTGTTTGAATCTAATCAACAAATTGTAAGCTTCTTGCAGAATGAAGTAGAATTTTCTAATAGAAACCAGTCGAGACTGCAGGATTAGTATGATGATCAAATCATTAATATCAATTCCAAAAAAAATCCTAAGGGTCTCATTACCTTAGAGAGTGTTTTCAATCCTAATGACCAAGCAAGAGGCAGAGTCATGAACCTAGCTACTAATGAAGATGATCACACCCCAATAATGGTTGCTAATGGAAAATCCTTAAACATGGGCAAGGTATGTTCTAAGATTGAGCAAGAAAGTTTTATTCATCTATGTCAAGAATTTAATGATGTATTTTCCTGGACGTATGATTATTTGAAGGGTTTTGACCCAAGGTTGTTTCAGCATACCATAGATTTAATTGATAATGTCAAACTAGTAAGACAAAAATAGAGGCCAGTGAATCCCAAAATTGAACCCTTAATGAGAAAAGAGCTATCCAAATTGATTGAGGCCAATATAATTTTCCCCATCAACCACTCATCATGGGTAGCAAACCTTGTCACTATTAGCAAGAAGAATGTAGAAATTAGATTGTGTGTGGACTTTAGGGACCTTAACCAAGCTTCCCTTCAAGATCACCATCCTCTCCCTTCCATGGAGTAGATTTTGTCCAATGTCAGTGGTTCAAAGAGGTTTTCATTTCTTGATGGATTTTTTAGCTACAATCAAGCACTGGTCAAAGAGTTTGATAGGTACAAGACTGCATTTACCACCATATGGGGTACCTATGCTTATTGTAAGATGCCATTTGGACTAACTAATGTAGGTGCTACATTTCAAAAGGCAATGGAGATGGCCTTGAAAGACATGATTGAAAAGTTTGTATTAGTTTACCTTGATGATATCACAATGTATTCAAAGAATGTAGAAAATCATTTTGATCATTTGAGATAGGTATTCTTAAGGTGTAGAGAGTTTGGGGTATCCCTTAACCCAAGCAAGTGTGTCTTTGCTACCAATCAAGGAAAATTATTAGGATACATTGTATCTGAGGATGGTTTAACCATTGATCCAGAAAGAACAAAAGCAATACTTTATCTCCCTCTTCCCAAACATAAGAAAGGGTTGCAAAGTTTCCTTGGTAGGATAAATTTTGTGAGAAGATTTATCCCTAATCTTGCTACCATGGTAAAACCCCTTACGGCCATGCTCAAGAAAAGTATGGTCTTTGCATGGACCAAGGAAGGGAAGGAAAGTTTTGAAGAGATTAAGGTAGCCATAGCATTAGCTCCTACTCTCATTAATCCAAGTTTTTAAAAGGATTTCATCCTTTATGCCCTAGGTGGTGAGTTAAGCATTTCTGCTATCTTGACTCAAACAAATGCTAAAGATGAAGAGCATCCCATAGCCTTCTTTAGTGAAGGGCTTAAAGAGTATGAAAATAAATACAGCTATGTAGAGAAGCAAGCCCTTGCAATCATTAGAACTTTAAAGAAATTTAGACACCTCCTGTCTCATAATAAAATTCATTTGTTAGTACCCCATGCGAGTGTGAAGGATTTCCTTTTGAGAAAAGATATTAGTGAGAAGAGAGCTGGTTGGATTACTAAAGTAATGGAATATTATGTTCACATCCAGATCACCAAGCTAGTAAGAGGGAGGGGGTTGTGTAAATAGATGATATCATATCAGTAATTGGATGAGGAAGTCGCTATGATACTAACAGAACAACAAGAGACAAGAAATGATGACCCAAGGAATTGGATGGATGATATGAGGAATTTCTAATTAGGCAATGGATATCCTCAAGGATTAGATAGAACTAAAAGGAGATAGTATACATTACAGTCAATTCCTTATGTTATAGTTGATGGTATCCTTTTCAGGAAAGATTTTAATGGATCCCTATTAATATGCATTGACATAGACCAAGCTGAAAGAATGATCAAAGAGCTTCATGATGGTCCTGATGGTGGTCACTTCTCAGCAAGGACAACTACAATGAAGATCATGAGGGTTGGTTACTACGTGCCATCCCTATTCTATGATTTTCATAGGTATGTGACGAAGTTTGAAAAATGTGCCTTCTTCTTTAGTAAGCAAAAGCTTTCAGCTCTTTCTCTTCATCCCATTTAGGTGGACCAGCCTTTTTCTCAATGGGGATTGGATTTCATAGGCCCTATCAATCCTTTTTCTAGTTCTAGTCACAAATAGATTTTAGCTGCTATAGATTACTTCACTAGATGGATAGAGGTAGTTGCATTCAAGGATGCCATAGAATCTTTAGTTGTTGAGTTCCTTGACAGAATTGTGACCAGGTTTGGTGTGCCTTCAACCATTATTTTAGATAATGCAAAATCTTTTGTAAGAGCTCAGATTTGTGCATGGGTAGTTGACCATAATATCTACTTGAGCACATCCTCAAACTACTAACCTCAAGGCAATGGTTTGGCTGAGTCATCCACCAAAAACTTGATTAGGATTATGAAAAGAACTATAGAGGATAACCAGAGGTGTTGGCATCAAAATTTGAGAACTGCACTACGGGCTGACAAAATAACACCTAAGAGGTCAATAGGAAATTCACCATTTATGTTGTTATATGGAAGAGAAGCAAGGCTTTCAATTTCATTAGAATTCCCATCCCTAGAACTAGCTCATCAACTGGAGCTAATTGAAGATGATGCCATGACAGTGAGAATGGAAAAGATGATGGACCTGGAAGAGAAAAGAAGTTGAGCCATGCAGACCATAGAAACACATCAGCAGCAAGTGAAAGGGAGCTTTGACAAGAAGTCTAGGGTCAGAACCTTTAGAGAAGGTGATTTGGTTTTGAAATGAGATGCAGACAGGGCAAAGCCAAGGAGACACTCAAAATGTGATGCACTATGGAGTGGTCCCTATGTGATTATCAGTTGTAAGCAGGCTAATGCTTTTCAATTAAGCAAGCTTGGTGGTGAAATTTTTCCTATCCCAGTCAATGTGATCTATCTCAAACCATGTTTTTGACAAGGGTTAAGGTTCCATGTACATAGGTAGCTTAGTTTTCTTCTTGTTGGTTTTTGGCTTTCCAAGAAGTGCATGAGCACATGTGTTTTGCTAAGTTTTTAGAGGAGCAGAGACAGAGCTTTCAGTGTTTTACTACCGCAAAGGTAGGGTTAGGGTTTCATAATGCATGAGATCCACCTTTTTTACAACTCTATGGCCCAATGGATGCATAAGGTCACTATTCATATGCATAGCTAGCTTGCATCCCCTTTGAGTTGCAAGAAATGTTAACCATATTTGCCTCCCACCAAAAATTTGAATTCAAATACTTGAGCCCACCCAATGGTCAATTTCCATATTTAAGTATTCAAAATTCCATGGAAATACGAAAATAAATGAAATAAAACTTTCATGTATTACCTTGTTTCTAAGTGACTATGCACTTTAATGTTTCTGCTTTCCCACAATTCCCTCACCGTCAGATCTTTCATGATCTACGGTGGGCACTTTTCTACTTTCTCAAAATGCACTACCTTTACCTAATGAGGGTAAGCACCTTTACACCACATAGCCCTTGTTGACATTCAAACCACAGTGCGCCATGGAAGTTCTTGTTTGTTAGAAGCAGTCAAACCTATTGCAAAGTTGTTAGTCTCCCTTGTGCATGTTTTGAGTTTTCTACGATGTCATTGTTTGGTCTTTCAATGATATTAATACTTTATAGTTCAGGCGTTGTGATCATTGATTTAGCAAAGATCAAGGGCTGGCACTTGCCCGTAATATGAAACTGCATGAGTTTTAAGTAATGCGGGCAAGCCCCTTCATGACATGTAGCTGATAATGACATCATGCATCTTTTCTTCTCAAAGGTAATAAATGAATTCTCTATCATGGCACTTGTTAGAGCATGTGGGTTTGAAAAGGTGATACTCTATTTGTGTAGCAAGATCCACCATTCGAAGCAAATAGATCTACGGTGGGCACTTCCCTACATTATGATGATGCAAGGATGTTAAGGAATGCAAGCAAGCACCTCACTTCCATGTCTCTTTGTATGGTTAGGTTGATTTCATAAGCCGCAGGGTGATGCCAGGCGGGGCTAGGTCATGCTGAGGTGTATGTTGAGTAGTTCGTGGGCCCAGAAGTATTAAGGGTAGGCGCAGTATAATGAAGATCTTTCATGATCGTTGATCTTACAAAGATCAACGATCAATGCTTTCCCACATTATGAAGATCCAAGGTAATTAAATAATGCAAGAAAGCGCCTGAAGGACACATGTCCTTATGGGCCCTACTAAGGCATTAACATTTAAGGCTAATGGTTATGTGACATTGCGGTTAAGTTGGGAAGGTGGCTTAGATAATTGAGAAGATGTGGTCAATTATGTGGAGACTTTACATGGTGGCAAAATGAAATTAAATTATTGGCCACGTGGCCCATTTTGGTTGCAAGATTCAGTTGACTTTTGACTTTGCTAACTGATGAGCTAGAAACGAAGGAAATTGAGTTGTCTTGCACAATTTGATACTCACGATCAATTCCAACTACTCTTGAATGAATGTTGAACCTAGTAAATAGCAAGAGAACACTCCACCACCCCAGTTTATCCATCTACTTGGTCAGAATGGTTTAATGGCATTGTTTCTGTCAAGGCCCTATTTCAACAAAATATTAGATTTCATTGTATCTGAATATGTGCCCAAATCAGAGTTTCTCCAGATCTCTAAAGAAACTTAATGGTAGTGGTTGTGGAGTAACTTCAGTTAGAGAACATCTCAGTTATGCCTAAGCTATAAAGGTAATTTTTGTAGATTTTGTTAAGGTCGACTCTTCTCTATTCTCTCTGATATTGCTCTGCAATTTCACTATAAATCCTCTTTGCCTCTAAATTGTATGACATTCTTCTCTCCTTCAGCCATTGATATGAAGTGCAAGAACTATTTGCCTCTCATTGGTGTACTATAGATATCTACAATCTTGCATGACTGTATCTCTTTTGGCCTATGAATGGTATATAAGTGAATCCTCTCTTTCCTTGTGTCATTCATTTGGGTTTTTCTAATCTACATGTGATTGTTAGATTAAAGCAAGTATAGATGTTTATATCTTTTGGTGTCATGATGGTTCAATAGTGCATGTATGGGCAAAGATTGGTTTGAACACTCTATTTTTGGTGCATCACCCTCCTTAGGTTAGAATGGGTAGATTTGCTTCTATGCATTCCTTCTCCCTTTTCCTCTCCAAGAGTAGTTAGGTGCACCCTAATAGTAAAAGAAGTCGGCCTTCTCCAGAAACTCAACCTCACAGTTCAGGTCCCATAGCTTGGAGGTTGTTTCCATATTTCACAAGGTTGTCCTTAGGTAAAAACTTTGGTCAAGGGTGCAAACTTTTGTGACAACAATTACTTTGCTTCTTTTGAGATTGCTTGAAGGTTGCTTTGTCTCTTGTGGGATTTCTTGCATACAAAATCCAACAAAGTCCAAATAGTCAAGTTTCATGTCCAACGTGAAGTCAAAAGGTATACTTAACATAGTCACTACCTAGATTGATAAATCCAATAAATATGTTTAAAAAATTTATTATCATCAAATTTGTGGCCACCTACACTTATTTTGACCCAATTTGAAAACATGTCATGTTGAAGTGGGCCAACATCCCTTATAATTTGTGACATTGTTTAGTAATCTCTTGTTTCTTCTATAAGTCTATTGGTTATATCAGATATTGATAGGTCAATTTTTTAGTAAAATGAAAACCCTAGCTTCTAATAAGTGGTATCAGTGCTTGGTCACAAGTTTGTATCCATGTAGGTCATAGTGAGTGAAATTGGGAGATGGATTATTTAATAGTGGGTCAACATCTCTCATGAGGTTTGCGACATGGTTTAACAACCTCATGTGTCTTCTATAAGTCTAGTGGTTATATTAGGCAATTGATAGGTTAATATATTGGTATAATGACAGCCCTAGCTTCTAACATGGCCAACATAGGAAAGCACAAGAAATCCAAGATCTAATTACCTCTTGCATAAAAAGAAAAGAAAATAATTAATTGAACCATTAGATAACAACAACATGTTATGAAACAACCCAAAAGAATGATCAAGAACTTGAGAAATCCAATTTCATACATTTCAACAAACAAGGTTGTGAATTACATGAGAAGATATAAAGCAAAAAAAACCTTTGTTATCCTTGAGAGTTATGATTAGTTAGATAATCAAAGGTCCATCCTTCCACTCTTTTAATTCTTTTATTTCATTCTAAGATTACCCTTAGTCATTTTATTTTCATCTTAGGAGGAATCATCTAAGTAACCCTCATTGTGATCCCAAACAAAAGCTCCATCCAAATCATACAACTCATCTTTGTGTCACATCCTTGTGATTTATTTTATACTTATATCTTAATCAAATCTATCTTGTAGCTTTACTTTTTGACCAAGAATTTTATAAGATATCTTAACTTGTCCTTATAGGTCTCATCACCTTGATCTAAAGGTTAATTTCACATTAATAATCCAATTCTTAAAAGACCATCAATTTATCCTAGGTTGACAATCATATTCAACTAAATGTGTACTATGTACCAACTCACTCCTTTTGACACCAAGTTTAACTATAGGACCTTGGGGAATTCATCAATTTTGTACATTATCATCATCAACATCCTTAGATAACTTTATTAGATTCCCCTTAGGCTAATTATGCATCCAAAGCATCATCCATGCATCATAGAGCATAGATTTCATGACACCTCGACACGTTCAAAGGAAAGAAATGATAGGGATCCTAGTCTTGTGTATGTTCCTTAGGAAAATACTAGATCCTAATAGTTTGATAGTCACCTTTAACCCCAAAAACCAATTCCAACCAAAAGAAATATAAGTTAACCAAGATGAAATCCCTACTACTAGCACCATAGAATCTTGTATAAATCATCAAGGTCAGTACATATGGTCAAAACCTTCATAGGCTAAAATTTTGACTCTATAATTGCCAAATTTGCAAGAGAGGGAACTTACCTCCCAATGGAACTTGGTCCTATATATTTGACACATCCTATTGTTGGAAGTATTTAATAGGAAAAAATATATTTATATGGGAGGTAGATAAATCAAAATTTTAAACTTTTACTTGCAATTTTTTTAAATTGATCTCATATCTAATTCATCTCATACCTTAGATTTATCATCAAAACTGTAATGCTAAAATGTAAATTAAAATCACACATTCAGGAAAAGATTCAACACATAACATAAATGATTTGATTACCTAGAAACACTTTGATGTGAAGGTAAAAATTGGGTGGGGATGAAATCCACAAATCTTCACTATTGCAACAATAAAGTTAACCTATTAGGGTTACAATGTTTGATCATGATATATGATCTACCCTGTGAGGGGTCTGTCCTATTAAAATATTTAAGACTATTAGGTATTAACCTATTAAAGGATTTTACAATTACAATCAAGTATGGATTCTATTAGGAAATTTACATAGATCTATTAGGATCACTTGGTTAAGAGATTTTCCCTAACTCGATCCATTAAAACTAATTTAGTACCTGACCCTCAGTCTACTTCGAGGGCTGATTTTGGATCTCCTATATTCTATGTCTCAATCTTATCTCTTAATTTGATATCCTTTAAGACTTATCATTTCTTTCTCTATTCTATCCTTGTTCACTCCTTCCCTTGTGCATTCACCCATTCATTCATACATATGCTTCTTCTTCACTCATTCTCTTCACTCCTAATTCTAGGGCTAGAATTTTCTTTAAATAGATTATCTTTGAAGGTTATGGATTACACCAAATGATTCACAATTTGTCTCTTTTTTTATTTCCCTTTTGATTTTCTGATTGGTTGATCTGCTTTCTTTGGGATCATTACCTACTATAAAGATGTGTAAACTCCATCCTAACTATCTCTACAATCATTAAATATATATAGAAGTCGACCAAAAATGGTTTACATAGGTGTTGGTGTGATTGTGAACTCATATGAAAAAAATGGTTTTCTCGACATCTAAATGTTCTAATGCTTGGCCATAACTAATATTAATGCTAGTATTCATCTTTTACACATTTAATCTATTTTGTTCACTTGAAAAAAATAGTCTTACGGTGTACTTGGTCTTAATTGTATAAGCTTGGCTTATATATATGCACTTGGTCTCAACTCAAGTGCTTGGAAATATCTGACTTTCTCAACATGAACTACAAAGTTAAACAAGTCCTGACATACTTGGCCTTTTCTAGATGACTTGGTTGTAGTGATGACCTCTCAACCTTGCCTAGTAAATGACTAAGTCTTTGGACATTAATAGGAAACTTAGACATAGAGATAAACAATCTCCCTCATTGACATTAGTGGAAAAAAATACTTTGTTAGGAATTGTCATTCCATACAATAATACTGCCCCTAAGACTATAATATGGATCTGCAATCTCGATTTGTTGATATTGTTCATATTTGAGTATATCTTCCTCTTGTTATATTTATTTGCCTCTTATTTTCCCCCTATTTGTGAAATCGATAGTTTCCCCCTTATTTTTGTCACTTACAGATTGGGGCTAGCTAGGGCTATCTTATATTTCTCAAAAAAATTCTCATGATTTTTCAAAACTTCTGCTAAGCCTTTATTCCATTTCTCCTTTACTTTCTCAAAAATTTGAATATGAATTCTAGCTCGACAAATAGAACAATTATATTTTTAATGTGTGTCTTTCATCATGATATTATGTGCTATAGACACTTCCTTCTAAATCATCTCTAAATATGGTAGTAACTAGAATTGAATTAATATCAGTTTGTTCCTCATTTCACTATCATGAGTTGTGAGTTTGGCTATCCTCTATTGTCCAAATGTTAAGTTATTATATGAGGGTGATCTTGAACTTGCATCCTTGCCTAATGAAACCATACATGCCCTCATATTAGTGTGTATTAAATCAATAGATTGTTGATTCTCCAAAGTGAAGAACTCAATATCATAAAACTTCATATATAAAGTATGAATAGTCTTCAAAATTTCTCCTAACTATGTGACTATTCAAGAAATCTCTACTTGTCTATCTACAAGATCTCAAGAGACTTTCTCCAATACTTTATGCTCAAGCTTTCTCTTAGACCATTGCATCAGTTTGTCATTGGTCTCAATATCTTTTGATTGAACTTTCTCAATTATATATACTAACTAATCAAAAATTTGATGATGAGTATTCAAGTTAGTTATGCCAAATGCATCAAAATAAATATCTTTAATAGTATGTAATACTTGTTTCTTTGTGTGTTCTCTCCTTAGCTATTTTTTCTTTGCCTTGTGTCTTCGAAACATTTGCAATTCATACATTTACTCCAATGTCAAATTGTTCAAGTCATGCATGCATAGAGTGATTACATCATCTAGACTTACTGACTCATTTTTCATCTCTTCTGATTGAGTCATAATTTGAAATTTTGGTGTTCTATCACTAGGTAGTGATATTTGTAATTGTTTACCCTTCTCAATCAATCTAGATGCTTGTTGTTTCTCCCATTGAGTTGGTGTCACCTACTATTTGTACACTCAAAAAGTGCACTCCTCTAAACCCTTCTATTGTAGGTTTTCCATAGATTGAAAAGCCTGAATGGTAGCTTAGAGCTCCCTAATCATGGAGTGCAAGAGGCATACAAATGAGCATAAAGAAATCTCTTAGCTAAGCCTTAAAAATACAACACTTGCTAGTAAACCACGAGATGGAAGATTCTTTGAGCAAGAGCAATAATGCTAGTGTAAAAAAACTCTTGAGTATGCAATGCAAGAATGAGAGTAAGCTAAGATGAAATACACAATCCAACTAAGCTAAGCAAATGAAAGTGTTACATCCATACTAATTAAACTATGTGAGCTAAACTATTGCAAAAGAACTACATTAACATGTAACTAGACTAGAATGCCATATGAAAAAATGCCATGGATGAAAGAAATGTAGACAAGAAATAGAAGTTCTCCACAAAAATCTCTCAACAATTCGAATAGAAAACTTGCAACATAACAATACTCAAGAGTGTGGATCCTTTGAGGGAGAAATCTCTCTCCTTTTTAAAGTCATGTGCATGGTAGAGATCAAGATGAAGATAGTGGCTGATCAATAGTGGAATTTGAAAAGAGTGATCCATGTGCACATACAAGTCAACCAATAGAACATAAGTTGACTTGTCATATAAGATAAAAGTCTCACAAGGCTTTTCTTTTAATTGCAAAATAGAAAAAGGACTTTATGTGTGCACCTTAAATGGGTTAGAAAAATGGGGTCTTTTATTAAATTAAAAGGGGACATGTTCTTTTAATTAAATAATGAACTTAGGATAGCATAGTCAAACTATAGGTTATAATAAAATTAATTGATTATTTAGCAATTTCCTCTAGTTAAATGATTAATTAAATTAGCAAAAATGCCAAGAAGGGCCCTAATAGTCTAGATGACCATTTTTAGGTGATTACATTTGCCCCTTTTTTACTAATGTGTGATCGATCTGAGAATAGATTACATCAAAGAAAACAGAAGCCAAGTAGGTAGTGGTAGATATAGATATCTAATTCTGAAGAACGAAATGCAGAAAGAGATAGCACATCCTAAATGTACAACCTGATAGTGGTAGTACTGAACACTAGGAAAAAGATGATGTCAAAATTCAAGAAGAATGTTAACACCTAACAAAGTAGATAGATCAAGAGAAAGTGAAAAGATCAAACAAAATGATCCTAAGAAATAGATGGTTGTCTCCAGCATAGACTTGGGGGTCTCAGGGTCTCCAGCGCAATTGTGCAGGTGCACCAACTGCATAGCTACATAGTTGTGTGAAAACACTTCTTTCCCAAACTTGTATGCACAAGTGCGCCAACTGCACATCTACATAGTTGTGTAAAAACACTTCTTTCCCAAACTTGTCTGTACAGGTGTGCCAACTGCATAGCTGTGTAGTTGTGTAAAAACACTTTTTCCCAAACTTGGCACACTAGTGCACCTTGGCAGGTGTGCCTAGTGCACCAAAATTTTCAAAACAACTTGTTTTTGTTTTTAATTTCTAGAATTTCTAACCTTTAGAATGTCCTGAAAATGTCTAGACATGACTTTAAGGACTAAGGAAGACCTCAAAATGGCTCCTAATCCTAGATTGGGAGTCCAAAAAGCCAAAAAAGTAGTGGTTCCCCATTTTGTTTTGAAAATGGGGTGTGCATTATGGAACCACAACACAATTGAGTCTTTTCACTAACCAAGCAACTTTGGCAACACTACTATTGAGCTCCTGGTGTAAACCAAGCTTACAATATCTTCTCAGTGCCCCAAGCTTCACTAAACACCTTCATTAATTGAGTCACTCGATTAACACATCAACCACAAATCACCAAGTAACAACCGAGTTCCATCCCTTCACTGACTAAGCACAAACCACAACTTAACCAAGCACACTTGGTAAACACACAAATTACCTCCAAAATAACTACCGAGTAATCCTCCAAAGTAGTACCGAGAACCCAAAGATGCTTCTACATCATAATTACTAATAACCAAAGAGAAAAAAGATACCATGCCACATGATATTAGTAGGTGCATATTACAAAATTGTCCACCTTTCCACATAATTAGATCCATAAATTCAAAGCCAACTAGCAATTTTCTAAATAGACTCAAGGATTCGAAAAAGGAGTACAAGATCCACAAAATTAGCCCCATAATTCAAAATCAACTAGTATTTTCAAAATTGGACTTAATGGCTACAAAAAAGAATACAAGATTAAGGTGATTAAAATTTAAATGTTTGCCAATATCACCCCAAGAGCAAGGGTAACCACTTTGCATGGCCATAATAAAACTTAATAAACCAAAAATCAAACACTATATTATGCAAATCTATGACAATGAGAGAAAGTTACATCCCCAAACCAATATCTTGAAGAGAGACAACTTCCTCTAAATCGCAACAAGATCCTGTTTTTTAATTCATTGAATATAATAAGAAAATATTCTTCAAGGACAAGTTGCATACCAAATAAGAATGCTGAAATCATCTCTTCAACTACTCATTCAACCACAAATTCCAACCTCTTATCCAAACCTAATGAATGATAATGAAAACACTCTCATTCTCGTTACAAAGGACAACCCTCATGCC
Organism: Cupressus sempervirens; assembly: GCA_028749045.1. Taxonomy (NCBI): domain Eukaryota; kingdom Viridiplantae; phylum Streptophyta; class Pinopsida; order Cupressales; family Cupressaceae; genus Cupressus; species Cupressus sempervirens. Next base: position 155,794,194 of record CM053784.1, on the reverse strand, counting down.
AAAATTCCCTAGAATTTCTTCATGCTCTCCCATAAAATGATATGAAATGGTTGAGAGGGAATAAAATTTCATTCTATTCCTTCTTTTTCCTTCTAAAGGCATTTCATGCTTCTTAATGAACATATTGTAGTATTAAAATTCTATAAATCATTACCTCTTTATCTTTTAACAAAACATTTTACTATATTCTTCTTTTCTCTTATATAACTATATTTTATAGTCTTGATAAACATATTGTAATATTGTAATTATATACTGCTTAACCTCTAACAAAATACATTACCATATTCCTATTCTCTCTTGTTTAACTATATTTCATACTCTTGATAATTTAGACATTCCTCTTGTTCCCTTGTTTAGCTATGTTTCATACCCCTGATTTAGACATTGTATCATTACACTTATATAAATAATTCCCTCTTTAGCCTTACGGCAAAACCACATTTCAGAATTATTAATATATGTTACCATTGTTGGACATGGCTACCAATGAAAGCAATCATAAGTATATAGATACCCAACTTGGATGGGCATTTTATAGCAATTGGTAATCTTTGCATGGATTTTCCATTATTGAGGATTAAATAAGCAAGTTTGTATATAGCATTGTTAATATTGATTGTATTGTTCTGCGGTTGGCCATGCAGGTTCAGTGAAGATTGTTAAGATCCCTCTTTACCAACTATTGCATGTTATTACGGAAGAATAAATTAAAGCTTTGAGATTTTATGTATAAACGTTTAGATTTTTGTTTTCATTAATCTACCATCATCATTGCTTGTGCAAGTCAAGGACTTCAAGAAACAATGTATGAACAACCACAAAAACATTACAAATTGATAAATTCAATATGATCATTTTCTTTGTGATTCAATAACCATAAAGATGAAGGTTGACAAAGCATGTGAGAAATTTTATAAGGTTGTTTAGATACATGGGAGTCTCATCATGAAATTTCCATTACACCTGAACAGTGCATGTAGATAACCACCCTTAAACATCAGACATGAAGGGAAAATTTAAAATTGTAAAAAAAAATCAACTTTAACTATTTAACTCTTTTAGCGTAGGAATCAAGCTTTAGTGTGTGATGTTTAAGCCGTCCACATGTAGACTTACATACACAGTATTGTTGATTTTCAATATTCAAAGCCAATTTAACAAAGTTCAAAAGAGAGATTTTATCTCACTAAATGTCCGGGTAGGCATGCACGATAAATTTGAAGGTACAAACAAAAAGATCGGTTATGTCACCTCAATGAGTTCCACAATCTCTATATTTGTAGAAACGTGTCTTAGCATGTTAATCAAATTCTTTCCAACACCCTTACCATAGTTGTATTTGCAAAACATGGTGGTCGGGTTGAAATGAAAGAGTTGTGAAGTGAAGATGAAGCAGGATTCACAAGCAATTTACTAAGAATTTTGTGATCGGGGTATTCGTAGGTTTACTTTTGGGATTTCTTTCATCAATTTATTTTAGTTTTGCTTTGCCTTTCATGTGAAGAGTACTAAAAATTTCTCAAATTCTTGCATCATATAAGGGAGTTTCCCATCGTGAATACAAAGGAAGATTACAAGTTGATTGTGATTAGTTGCAGTCTCTCCAACTATTGACATAGTTGTCACTATTCATAGGGCGAAAAAGGTTAGTTTTAGAGATAATTTATAGTGACAAATATGTTTACCAACAAGGGTATATTTAGTCAATTCACAATTGCAATCATAAATTGGTCATTCTTCCATGAATTTGTTCTAACTTATGTGGACAACTTTTTACTTTTAAATTGACTTAATCTATGTTACTATACTCTAGGCTTTCTCTAATTAAGAAAGAGGCAATATTAATAAATAGTTTGGATAGGTTATTATTATTATTGAGTCGTGAAGACTCTTTTCCTAGATCGACCTCTTGATAATAGAAAAAATAAAATAAACGAAATTCCTATGGTACACATTATTCACGTGTTTTATGTGTCCAAGTGTCTCAACCCATTATTCCTGTTGGAAACTTACAATTGGAACAATTATTGTTTTGTCATTGATGTCAAATCTATTGATGAGACATGTTGCTATCTTATCTAAATGTCATATCTATTTGATTGATGAAGAGGATTTGAGATATTTCTCCTAACAATGGTACCAAGAGGAAAGGTTGAGTTATGGAGAGGAAGCTACAGTGGACATTTGATTAGTTAGACTTTGATAAGACAAAGTGATTGTTTATATCATAGATGTAAATCTTAATTGAGAAAAAGAGTAAAAGATTAAGGAATGTCAAGTGATGCTAGTGTTAACCGACCCATAGTAAGTGCCAAGAAAATATAGTGCTGACCGAGCACCAATATCAACCAAGCAAGTTAGTTGATGTTGACTGAGTGATTAACTGATGACCGAGTGTCAAAACTTAGTGATTTTTGAGTGACAATATTTTGAATTTATATGAGGAATTGTGATTTCCAATTGACTTAGTTAATTTATTGGGATATGGAAACCACATTGAAAATAAGATTGATGAGTTGGATCATTAAATTCTAGGTAAAGATTAGGTTAAGACCTAATAGAAGGTTTCCAAAGAACTTTCTAAAGGATGGTTAAGAAGATGGATATATACAATGAATCATGTTGAATCGGATCATAAACCCTAAGATCTACAGTGATCATAGAAAATTGAAAAGCAAGAATTGCCTATTTAAGGAGGTATAGAGCTGAACTTTAAAAAGCATGCGCATAGAGAAAGTGGAATAGAGGCACACCAAGGTGACGATAAGAGTGAGAGTGAAGAAAAAGGGAACTTCTGGCATGAATGTCGATGAAGTTGATAGTGAATCTGAGCAGAAGGATTAAGTTTTGATGTGAAGGGGATGAATGCTTGGAGGGTTTTCGAGTGAGTTAAGAGACATAGTTCACAAGGGGACTTATCATTGAATTGGCACATGAACCAAATAGTAATCTAAATCTATAAAATTGAGTTGTAATAATATAAATAAAATCCTATTATTTTCATTCTAATCATTATAAATAGTTTATATTGAAATCCTTTTAATCAAAGGTTGACCTAGTAGTCATTTAAAGGACTTAATAGTCTATGTAAATCCTTTAGGAAGATAACATTCTAAATGGAATGGTCAAATTCCTCTAACAAGGCCACTCCTGACAGGGTGACTAAATCCTCTAACTAGGTCACATTTAACAGTGTGTATTGTAACCTTTAACAGGGTTGGCTCCTAATAGAGCTCACTTCAAAAGAGTGAAAAAGTGGTGACATGTTGGTCGTGGTTTTTCCCAAATTGGGTTTCCACATAAAATCCTAATGTCAAACTTGTGATGAATGCTTTATATGATTTACATTTGATGAAGTTTACATTCAACAATGTATGTTATGTTTAGAACAGTAATTTGTTTATCAATACAGTAGATATTGAGTAACAACAAGATAAGAAGAATAGTGAATGGTTGAATGTTTAATTGTTCAAATGGTACTTATAGACCTTGAGTAACTAATTCACCCCCTTGTCTCAGTTATTCTAAAAATTTCAAACAATTGGTATCAAAGCTAAGTGCTTACAGAAAAAATTTTGAAGGTACTTGAAGCTAAAGATTGTGACTCACAAAAGAGAGGTACCAAAGCTAAACAAGGAGAACTTTCCTGCATGGAAAACCTTGATAAGGTTCCATATATCTAGTATAGGTGATGCTGCTATCAATTATGTGGACAATGAGTCTATGAAAATAATGACTACTCCTCTGACAGCTGAGCAACTAAAACAAAAACAAGAGCACAATCAAGCAATGTTGGAGATTGCCTTAGCCCTAAGCTATGCCAAATTTGATAATATAAAATAATGTGACAGTGTAAAGAAAATGTGGGATAAACTAAAGACTATATATGGAGGTAATGACAATGTCTTGAGAGCCAAATAAGAAAATATAATAGGTAAATTTGATGACATGAGAATGATGAAAAGTAAGAATATAGTATAGTATTGCACAAGATTCAAAGAAGCTGTCAACATTATTTGAGGTGCAAATGGAGAAATCAAAGATGTAATAGTGAAAAGTGAGATATTAAGGACTTTACTCCCTATATGTGTCATTAGAGTTTCTACAATTCAAGAAATGAGATGTAATCCAAGTAACACTTTGACCTTGGAAGGTGTAATTGGTAGACTTGCTACTTTTGAGATTTCTAACTTTGATAACTACACACCTGCTACTATTGAATCTACTTTTAAGTCACATTTAGTTCTTGGAAAAAAGAAAGGCAAACATGTGAAGAGTGATAGTAACAATTCTGATGATGACCTTGATGAACTTGAAGCCCTAATTGCAAAAATATTTGGAAGAGGAAGAGGTAGATACAAAGGTAAATTACCTTCTTCTTCTTTTTCATACAATAAGGTTGATCATATTGCTACTAGGTGTCTTGACAAAGAAGATAAGGATGAGAGAAAAAGAAGCAAGTACAAAGGAAGAAGAGATGACTGAGACTACAAGAAAAACAAGGATGGAAAAAGTAAGAAATCATGTTATATTGTTGAGGAAGAATCTTTCACTAAATCTGGAAGTCATGATGATGAAGTTATCTATGTTTCTACGAAAGAAGATTCTAATGAAGATGAGAAAACTGTGTTAATCTCATATGTGAACAAGAGTTATAGATGGATAATTGACAGTGGTTGTTCTAATAATATGACTGGTGACAAAGATAAATTTGGGGATATTGGTCCATAAAAAGGTGGATGATTTAAATTTAGTAATAATATTCCATGTGTTGTAAAAGGTAAAAGTACAATTCAATTGACTGACAAGATCAAATGTGACAATGTTTGTAGTGTTGAAGGACTTAACTATAATTTGTTGAGTGTTTCACAATAGAAAAAATTAGGATACAGAGTTAAATTTTATTACAAGAATGCCAAGCTATATGATGATGATGGTAAGCTAATTGGAAGTGGTTATCAAACAAGAGGTAACTTGTTCTACCTAAATTTTTCTATTGAAACATTTTTATTAACACAACAAGAACATGTTTGGTTATGGCACAAGAGGTTATGTCATCCGAATTTTGACAATTTGATAAATATTAGCAAAATGAAGAAGTCTGACAATGCTATGTGTAAACAATATCAATTGAAAAAAATTACCAAGTATAGTTTCAAGAGAAAAACATACACTTCTAATGATATTTCAAAATTGGTTCATACTAACCTATGTGGACCTATTGATGTTCAAAGGTATTGTGGAGATAAGTATTTCATTCTATTTGTTAATGACTATTCTAGAATCATGACTATGATGTTTCTTAAAGCTAAATATTATGCTTTTTTGTTATTCAAGTGTTATTTAGCCAGAGTTGAAAAAGAAACAAGGAAAAGTAAGAATTGTTAGAGATTTGATAGAGTTGGTGAATTCATTTCCAATGAGTTCAATATATTATGCAATAATAGAAGAATCAAAAGGTAGATGTTAGCACCAAGGACCCCTCCTTAGAATGGGATAGCTGAAAGAAGAAATAGATCAATAATGGATTGTGCAAGAATATTGATGATGGAGAAGAATGTATCAAAGAAGTATTGGAGAGAAGTTATAAGTACTGTTGTCTATACCCTGAATAGAGTACAAATCAAAAAAGGTTTAAATTCTACACCTTTTGAACTACGATATGGATATGCTCCTAATGTGAAATATTTCAAAATCTTTGGAAGTAAATACTATATATTCAAAGATAATAGGAATGGAAAACTTGATGCAAAGAGTGATGAAGGTATATTCCTAGGATATTCCACCAAGAGTAAATCTTACAAGTGTCTAAATTATAACACTAACAAAGTTGTGGAAAGTGGAAATGTGAAAGTTGATGATTTTACAGAAAGAAGTGACCTTTCATGTAATAAAGAACTTGAAGATTACAATACATTCATGTATGTGGGTGATGGTGCTCCTAACACTCCAAATGAACAAACAAACCAAATTGTAGTTTCCCAGTAGACAAGAAATGATGTAGTGCAACAACAAGTTGTTGAGCAGCAAATAATGGGTGTCGAGCAACAAACTAAAAAAGTCGAGTCATAGATAGGAAATTCCAAACATGTAGAATCTAGACTAGAACCTAAACAAGAAAGAGGAAATGAGCTTGAGATTATTTTTCAAGATGAACCTATTAAAGAACAAAGAAGGAAACCACCTCTACTAGAAAAATTTGTAAGAAGACATCACAAACCTAAAAAAATCATTGGTGATGTTGAATCAAGTGTTATGACAAGAAAAAAACTCAAAGATGATATATGCTTACTTTATGAATTTGAGCCTAAATCAATAAAGGATGCTCTAGACAATGAAGATTGGACCCAAGCAATGAATGAAGAAATTGAATAGATTGAGAAGAACAATACTTGGACCCTAGTGCCAAGACCTAAAGAAAAAAATGTTATTGGAACAAAATGGGTTTTTAGAAACAAACTCAATGAAAATGGTGAAGTTACAAGGAACAAGGCAAGATTAGTATGCAAAGGATATGCTCAAGAAGAAGGTGTTGACTATGGAGAAACTATTAGGATAAAACCACGGACAGAAATAAAAAACTATATGCAAATATAACCAATAACAGAAAAAATAATAGATCACACAGAAATGAACATAAGGCACCAAGATTTAACATGGTTCACCTAATCCCTAGGCTACGTCCACCAACCAGCAAGTCTGATCTTATTACAATCCAATAATTACAACCTTATTACAATTTGTAAACCCTTACAGCTCAATACCGCTGCAAGAAGCAATTTCGCACACACTAAATTACAATCCCTAACCTTAAGCCCTTTTATACAAATATTAAACCACATTAAACTACTTTAGGTTTAATGGGCAGAACTTCCAGTTATGAAAGATGCAAATGGAAGACTATCTTTATCAGAAGGATTTATGGAAGCCATTGGAAGGCAAAGCCAAGAATCAGGGATCTATGTCAGATGTTGAATGGGATCTTTTGGACAGAAAGGCACTTGAAAGTATTCGATTATGCTTGGCACCATTGGTGGTATTTAATATTACAAAAGCAAAGACAACAGAAGATTTTATGAAAAACCCTAGCGACACTGTATGAAAAGCCCTTCGCTTTCGACAAGGTATTTCTCATGAAGCATTTATTTAATATGAAAATGGCAGAAGGTGGATCTGTTGCAGATCATTTAAATGAGTTAATTACTATTACTAGTCAGTTATCTTCTGTGGGTATAAATTTTGATGAAGAAATTAGGGCTCTCTTGATTTGTGTTCTTTGCCTAAAAGCTAGAATGGCTTGGTAATGGCAGTGATTAATTTTGTTCCTGGATCTAGTACCCTAAAATATGATGATGTGATCAGTGTTATTTTGAGTGAGGAAACTTGTAGGAAATCCTCAGGTGGATCTACATCAGGAAGTGCTTTGAATGCACAAAGTAGGGGTAGAACAACTAAGAGAGGAAATAACTCTAGAAATCATGAGAAATCAAGAGAAAAGTCAAAGGGGAAGAGGTCTCAATCAAGAGGACCAAACGACTATTGGTATTGTGGGAAACTAGGTCATAAAAAGAAAGATTGCTGGAATCACAAGAAAAATGAAGGAGATAAATCAGATGGAGACAAGGAGGCAAATGTGGTAAGTAACAAATTCGAAGAGGATGCTTTTCTTCTGTCTTTAGAAAGTGTTGACGATTCATGGGTTTCAAATTTTGGTGCTTCATTTCATGCTACACCGCATAGAGGTTATTTCATTGATTATGTCCAAGGGGATTTTGGGCTTGTTTATTTGGGGGATAATGAACCCTGTCAAATTGTTGGAAAGGCCAAAATTAAGATTAAGTTGCAGAATGGGAATCATTGGCTACTACATGAGGTAAGACATGTTCCAAGCCTAAGTAGGAATTTAATTTTAGCGGGGCAACTCGGTGATGAGGGTTATGTAGTTACTTTTAATGATAAAAATTGGAAGGTTTCAAAAGGTTCCCTTGTAGTAGCAAAAGGTGTGAAAGTAGGCACCTTATATCTTTGTACAGGTCATATTGTTCCTTCTACTTTGATTGTTTTAGAGAAAAATGAATGTTTAGAAACAATTGTTGCAGTTGAGCAAGGAGAACAAATAGTTGTTGTAGATTCTGATACATCATTATGGCACAACAAACTTGGGCACATGAGTGAGAAAGGTATGAAAGTACTTCATTCAAAGAAAGTTTTACCAAGTCTAAAATGTGTTAATATGGATTTATGTGAAAGTTGTGTGTATGGAAAACAAAAGAGAGTGAGTTTTGTAAAGACTGGGAAGGAAAACAAAAAGGAGAAATTATAGCTTGTGCATATAGATGTATGAGGACCAGCTCAGGTATCTTCCCTTGGTTGCTCTCATTATTATGTTACATTTATTGATGATGCAACTAGAAAAGTATGGGTTTATTTTCTTAGACAAAAATATGATGTATTTAAAACTTTTAAGAAATGGAAATGCTTGGTTTAAAATGAGACTGGTAAGAAATTAAAATGTCTCAGATCTGATAATGGTGGTGAGTATTGCAATCATGAATTTGAATATTATTGCTCCACTAATGGTATTCGTAGACAAAAAACTATTCCAAGGACTCCACAGGAAAATGGAGTGGCTGAACGCATGAACAAGACTATAATGGAGCGTGCAAGGAGCATGAGGTTACATGTTGGGTTGCCCTTACACATGTGGGCAGAGGCTGTCAATACTGCAGTATATTTGATTAATAGAGGTCCCTCTACTCCTTTGGGTTGTGGTATTCTAGAGGAGGTATGGACTAGTAAGAAGATGAGTTATTCTTTTCTCAAGACCTTCAGTTGTGAAGCTTTTGCTCATATAGACTCTGAAAATAGAACCAAGCTAGAAGCTAAATCAAAGAAATGTGTCTTTGTTGAATATGGCATTAATGAATTTGGTTATAGGCTTTGGGATTTTCAAAATCATAAAATTGTTAGAAGTCAGTATGTTATATTCAGTGAGAAAGTATTGTACAAAGATCTGTTGTAGCAACATGAGAAGAAAGAAGATGATTATGTAGTGCTGGATGATACTCCAAAAGTTGATGTTCCAGCCATTCATCATGATGTGCAACAACCACAACAACAAATACCACACACACTAGTGAATGTTAGATAGTCAACGAGGCCAATTAGACCTCCAAAAAGATTTTCTCCCTCTTTGTATTCTATTTTACTTACTAATGCTGGTGAACTTGAAAGTTATGATGAAGTTGTGCAGGAGGATACTAAGATTCAGTGGGAGCCTGCAATGAATGATGAAATGGACTCTTTGCTGAAGAATAAGACATTGGATTTGTGCAAGTTGCCTGCAGGTAAAAAGGCTTTATAGAAAAAGTGGGTTTATAGGTTGAAAGAAGAGGAAGGAGGTAAGAAAAGATTTAAAGCTAGGTTAGTTGTAAAAAGATTTGCAAAAAAAAAGGGAATTGATTTTGATGAGATATTTTCTCTTGTTGTTAAAATGACTTCTATCCATACTATTTTAAGTCTTGTGGCTACTGAAGATTTGCATTTACAGCAGCTGGATGTTAAAATAGACTTCCTTCATGGTGATTTGGATGAAGAAATATATATGGCTCAACCATGGGGATTTGAGGTCAAAGGTAAGGAGAACTTAGTGTGCAAATTGAAGAAAAGTTTATATGGCTTGAAGCAAGCACCTCGGCAATGGTATCTGAAATTTGATAAGTTTATGCATGAGCATGGCTATAACAGGTGTCATTCAGATTATTGTGTTTATTTTAAGAGGCTGGATGATGATAGCTACATTATTGTATGTTTATATGTTGATGATATGCCTATAGCTAGGTCTAACATGGATCCTATTAAGGGGTTGAAAGACTAGTTAGCACATACATTTGCTATGAAGGATTTGGGGGCAGCAAAACAAATCCTTGGTATGAAGATTTGCAAAGATAGAAAGAATAGAACATTGATGCTATCTTAGGCTGATTATGTTGAGAAGGTATTACAATGTTTCTCTATGGAGAATGCTAAAGTTGTCAGCACACCTTTACCTAGTCATTTGAAATTGACTAAGGAGATGCGTCTTAAGACACAAGAAGAGGAGGATAAGATGTCCAAAGTACCCTATGCTTCAGCTGTAGGAAGCTTGATGTATGCTATGGTATGCACTAGGCAAGATATTGCCCATGTAGTGGGAGTCCTTAGCAGGTATATGAGTCATCTAGGATTTGAGCATTGGAATGCTATCAAATGGATTCTCAAATATTTGAGAGGAACATCCAATAAGTGTTTACACTTTGGGGGCTCTACTACTGATTTGCAGGGCTATGTTGACTCAGATATGGTAGGGGATATTGATACCAAGCGGAGTACTACAGGTTATGTCTTTACTATTGGTGGGGCAGCTATGAGCTAGGTTTCTAGGTTACAGAAGATTAATGCTCTATCCATTACAGAGGCAGAGTATCTTGCTGCTACAAAGGCAGCCAAGGAGATGATATGACTTCAGTTCTTCTTGGAAGAATTGGGACATCCTCAAAAGGATAATTATTTATTGATAGATAGTCAGAGTGCCATTCAACTTGCAAAGAATTCAGCTCTACATTCTAAGACCAAAAACATACAGTTGCGATACCATTTCATTCGGTTAGTTTTGGAGGATGGATAGTTAAAGTTGGAGAAGATACATACCAATGACAATCCAATAGATATGTTGACAAATTTTGTAACAAGGGAGAAGTTGAACTCCTCTTCAACTTCGGTTGGTCTTTTAGACTGAACATGAATAAAAGAATAGAAAAGTCCAGGTTGGTTTGATCTAGTGGGAGCCCCATGTGGTAGTGGTATTGCTACAGGATCAGTCTCCAAGTGGGAGATATATTGTTGTTTAGTGTGGAGCCTGATCTGTCCCCAAATGGGACATTGTTAGATTATGGTGACTGATCAGGAAAGTACTATACATACTTCATAATTTTTTTTAAAAAAATTTGTGCCCTATTTTATTGGGATTCATAGATTCGCCATTTGTAGATTTGGGCCGACGTGTTATAACCCTAAAGCGGTTTAATATTTGTATAGAAGGGCTTAGGGTTAGGAATTGTAATATAGTGTGATGCAAAATTGCTTCTTGTTGTAGTATTGAGTTGTAGGGGATTACAGATTGTAATCAGGTTGTAATTACTAGATTGTAATAAGATTAGACTTGTTATTTGGTGGACGTAGCCCAGGGATTGGGTGAACCACGTTAAATCTTGGTGTCTTGTGTTCATTTCTATGTAATCTATTATTTTTTTTGTTATTGGTTATATTTGCATATAGTTTTTTATTTTTGTCCATGGTTTTATCCTAATAGAAACTTTTTCTCATGTTGCAAGACTTGAAAGAGTCATAACCTTGCTTGCATATTCAATCTACAAGAATTTCAAGGTGAATCAGATGGATGTCAAATATAAATTTATGAATGGTATACTTGAGGAAGAAGTGTACATTGAATAGCCTGAAGGATTTGTGGATCTAGACAAGAAGAATATGGTATGTAAACTGAACAAAGCTCTTTATAGGTTGAAACAAGCCCCAAGAGCATGGTATGAAAGACTACATAATTATTTAGTGAAGATTGGTTTTGAAAGGAAAAATGACAATAGTAACCTATATTTGAGGATTTCCAAGAACAATGAAGTACTACTATCTAAAATTTGTGTTGATGACATTATATTTGGAGGAAAAGAAGCACTTTGAAAATCATTTGCTGATGAAATGAACAAGGAATTTGAGATGTCTATGTTTGGTGAAATCAAATTCTTTGTTGGATTGCAAGTATATCAAATGAAGTTTGGTATTTTCATTACTCAATCAAAATATATCAAGGAAATTATAAAATCTTTTGGAATGGAATATTCAAGACCAGTGAGCACACCTATGTCTACAAGACATAAGTTATCTAAGAATGATGAATGTGGTGATGTAAACCAAACATTATATAGATCAATAATTAGAAAATTGCAATATGTTGTTCATACTAGACTTGATATTGCATTAGCAGTTGGGATAGTTTCTATATTTTTAGTGAAAAGGATAATGAGATATTTAAAAGGTACAGAAGATTATGGATTGTATTACAAGAGAAGTGATAGATTTGAACTGAAGATATTTACCAACTCTAATTGGGCAAGAAATATTGATGACAGAAAAAGCACTAGTGGAGGTACATTCTTTCTAAGAAAGAGATTCGTTTCATGGATAAGAAAGAAACAGAATTGTATTTCCCAATCAATAGTTGAAGTTGAGTATGTAGTAGCTATAGTTAACTGCTTGAACATTATGTGGATCAAGCAATTATTGAAAGGAATGAAAGAAGAGATTACATATCCAATGGTTATCTATTGTGATAACACTAGTGATATCAACATTTCCAAGAATCTAGTAATGCATACTAAGACCAAGTACATTGCTATCAAGTATCACTACTTGAGGGAACTAGTTCAAGACAAAGAAGTGAAGTTAGAATGTGTGCACACCAAAGAACAAATTGCTGACATTTTAACTAAAGCCTTACCTAGAAATGCTCATGAATATATTAGAGGTAAATTAGGGGTGATTCCCCTAAGAAAAGAAACCTAAGGAGAAGAGGTGCACTACATCAAATGTGCTACTTAGAATATCCTACACGTTGATGAAAAACAACTCTACTCTGGGAGATGCCTAAGGAAGACATCTAGGTGCAGCATAATAGATCAATAATAGATAGATAACAGAGAACTTAGCCAGACGTGCAAGTATCTACATAATCTAGATGTATGAATTAATTGAAGGTAGGAATGTAGTGTCTTTGGCATTGTTGTCAAAGAGGGAGAGATGCACTAAAGAGGGAGAGATACATTAGTAAGGGAGAGTATCATTAAAGAAGAAGAGAGATATACCCAAGAGGGAGAGAATGATAGAGGAAGTTTCTAAACTTGTAGAGATGAGAATCAAAATGAAACTAAAGATATTGATCACTCATGATAGTGAAACCTTTTTCATTTGTATGGTAATAAAGAGGGATATTGTTGTAAAGATATGAACATTGAGATGTTGCCATCAATACCAAAGAGGGAGATTGTTGGAAACTTACAATTGGAGTAATTATTATTTTTTCATTAATGTCAAATCTACTACTGGGGCATGTTGTTGTTTGATCTAAATTTCATATTTATTTATTTGTAATGCTAGTGTTGACCAAGCCACATTAAGTGCCAAAAAAATGTAGTGTTGACCAAGCATTAGTATCAACTGAGCAAGTTAGTCGATGTCAAGCCAGAAGTTCTACAATGACTGAGTGATTAAGTGATGACCGAGTGTTAGAACTTGATGATTGTTGAGTGATAGTATTTTGAATGTATATGAGGAATCATGATTTCCAGTTCACTCAGTTGATTTCTTGGGATATAGAAACTATTTTGAAGATAAGATTGATGAGTTGGATCATTAAATTCTAGGTGAAGACCTAATAGATAGATTCTAGAGAAATTTCTAGAGGATGATCAAGAAGATGGACAGATACAATGAATCATGTTGAATTAGATCATAAACCCTAAGATCTACAGTGATCATGGAAAATGGAAAAGAAAGAATTACCTATTTACGGAGGTACAAAACCAAACTTTAAAAATAATGTGCACAAAGAAAGGTAGAAAAAAGGTGCACCATGGTGAACACAAGTGTGTAAGAGTGAAAGCGAAGCAAAAGGGAATTGCTTGTGCAAATGTTGATGAAGTTGATAAGTGAAATTGAGTAGAAAGATTAAGTTTTGATGTGAAGGGGACGACTTCTTGAAGGGTTACTGAGCAAATTAAGAAATAGAGTTAACAAGGGGACTTATCATTGAATTGACACATGAACCAAATAGTGATCTGAACCTAAAAAAGTGAGTTGTAATAATATAGATCAAACCCTATTATTTTCATTCTAATCATTGTAAACAGTTTGTGTTAAAATCCTTTTAATCAAAGGTTGACCTAACAGTCATTTAAATGATTTAACAATCTATGTAAATCCTTTAGCAAGGTGACATTGTAAATGGAATAATCAAAGTGCTCTGATAAGGCCACTCCTAATAGGGTGATTAAATCCTCTAACCATGTCACATTTAATAATGTATATTGTAACTTTTAACAAGGTTGGCTCCTAACAAAGCTCACTTTGAAAGAGTGAAAAAGTGGCAACATGTTGCTGGTGGTTTTTAGCAAATTGGGTTTCCACATAAAATTCTATTGTCAAACTTGTGATGAATCTTTTATATGTTTTACATTTGATGAAGTTTACATTCAGCAAAGTATGTTATATTTAGAACAAGAATTTGTTTATCAATACAGTAGAGACCTAGCAATAGTAGGATAAGAAGAACTGTGAATGATTCAATATTTAATTGTTCAAATGGTACTTATGACCCTTGAGTAACTGATTAACTTCCCCCTCTTATTTATTCTAAACATTTCTAACATATCCTATCAATTCTTTTAGATTCTCTAAGATTAGAAGAATATTTAGTCCTCAATTTTTCATTCACATGAATCTCAAACAACCATATATTTCAATGAACATGGCACTTACATATATACTCACTCATAGTAAAATAAGAATGTTTATACACGAAAAGGATACATCAATTGTACACATTTAAGGTCTCCCTATTTCTTAATTATGCATCACTAAATAAATGTAGAATATTTACATAATCACAAAATCAGCAAGAGATCTAATAGAGCTTGAGTCCCTTCCTATTAATAAAATTGGGATATAATTTTGTTCTCATATGGTTAGAAGTTTGTGACTAAATTAGACCCAGAAGGTTCTATTATAATGTATTTTAAAATGTAGCCTTAGATTGAAAAGGGGAAATAAATAATATTAGATAATGAATATTTGAAACCATTTGATACAACAATAGTTCCCAATATTGAAATAAGAAGCCTATATAGTAATACTTATGTGAATAGAATTCTTAACTCTTTGAACAATAGTTGTACGATAGAGCTCTTTAGTGAACTAAGAATTTTCTTTCTAAAATATAAAACTTCTAGAGTATTTTGACCCTATTCTTACAAAAGCTACAAAATTCTTAATGATTCGAAGCTTATGTTTTGAACAAAACCTTGCAAAATTAGAAAAATTGAGATAAGTTACTAATTGCAACCAAAAAATTAGAATGCATTGCAAGAAACCAAAAATATGATGTTCTTTTGCAATATTTTATGCATTTTAGGACCTCCTAAAACAAATCAAGAAGATGCATTTTTATTTATAAAAGTTGAATACTAAATATCAATGATCGTTCCCTATCAAAAGTGTATATGTTTGAGATCATGTTGAAAAGCACAACTAATAATTTAGTTTATGATAGTTATAAAAGAAGGCACATTAAAAGTTAAATAAGTTAGCAAAGATATTAAAGTTATGGTATGGATTACCATTGGTAGTCACAATAGTAAATAAAAGTATATGCCTCATTTTCTTTGTCATCATTGGAAGTAACTTTTTCAATAGTTAGTGATGATAGATGGTTACAAATGAGTTCTATTCCAACTAGTTGGAACAAGATTAGGACTTTTAGGACTTTTAGGACTTTCTATGGAAATTTTTGAAATTTGAGGTGCTTGGCACTAGCTTGTAACCTATGATTATTTTTGGAAGAGAGATATAATCCTTGAAAAACCTAATAAAATTTTTAATATTAGAACATTTTATGTAGGAGCATCCTTGGGTTGTTGGAAATCTTGCATCACCCAAAAAGATTTTTAAGTCATTTGTCTGGCAATTTGATTTGGTGAACACTTGTTTGTTTTTTCCAGATTCAGTGAGCTAGGCTTCATATTGTGGACCTATTACATATCATTATCCTAACTGCATAGAATTTAATATTACAACTAGTGGGATGTATTCTTTATCTTCTTGGGTGTTTATTTCCTATGTTGTTCTTCATACAATGCCAAATATTTAATTCAATGATGTTCTATATTTAAGAGTTAGCCTACACACTCGTGGATCTAGGCAGTTGGTTAACATGTGGACATATACCTAAAGCCACATAATTTTTTGTAATGTATTATCTATCTAGTCACTAATTATTTAAGGGTCAATCCTATATTGTACAACATTTTCCTATTATTAGAGATTGTGAACTCAAAGCCAACATGTGTGCCTTTATGGCTATATGGCTAACTACAAAAAGTTATCGTACCAAAAAGATTCCATTTTTTTTTCCCCAATATAAGGCATAGTATCATCTCCCAATAGCTCCTCTATGATGTAGAAAGTGAGCAACAAGGTGGTGACTTTAGAGAGACGGCAAGCTCAAGGTAGTAAGGCTCATCAATTGCAATATTAAACTCTGAACAGTAGTAGGCTTCCAAATCATAATCATGGGAACAATTCTTTTGATTAAAATAGGTAGAATAGCCATGCTTCAACCTCAAATGTAAACCAAACTAGGGCCATAGTTCCTCAAAACAACATGGCCCAAGATTAGGATTTTTTTCCCTCTTATAACTACTCCTATGCCTGTTGCATGAGTCAGAAGGCTGAATATTATTTGGCTTTGACCATCCAAGAGCCTATAATAGGACAATCATACAAGGAGGACCAATTTAAAGATGCCCCGTATATGCAAGGACAAGGTGATTGCTCCTTTATGAATCATCAGGTGGAGGAACATTTTTATTTAAACCAGATTCCATTGCTCACAACACTAGGAGCAAAAGAAGAGCTATTGAAGATGCTACCCCTCCTCCTCCCAATCATGTCTCAACTTCAAATGCAATACCTCATGAACAAGAAGTAAATGATCAATCAAATACCTTTCAGTAGCAAAGGAAAAATAATGGCAGAAAGGATGTAAGTGATCCTTAGGTTATTCCATCTCAACCTCCTACAAATGCAACTCCCAAGGCTTCTACCAAAGCACCTACTATGCCATTCAGTGTGGTAGAACAAATGAAGAAGACAAATCTAAATATTTCCATGTGGGATGTTGTTGCTACTATACCCATGCAAAAGAGGTTATTGCAGCAAGAATTGGAAAATATTGAACCAAAGGGTTAGCCACCCAGAATAGAAAGTGCCACAAGCCTAGTACAACCATCAAAGGAGTTAGAAACAAGTAAAAAGGTTAGACCCCCTCCATTTTATGTTTCTCTAATTATAGCGGGTAACCTAGTCCACAATTGCATGATTGATTCAGGGGCTATAGTTCAGTGATGCCTAGGTGTATTGCGTATGTTTTTGAAATGAAATATGAGCCCATTATTAGAGATGTATTATAGTTGGATGGTAGTACTATCAATACTATAGGGATCCTTAGGAATGTGGAAATGGCCCTACATGCATGCCCTGGTTGTATTGTAACTCAAGATATATCCATTGCTAAAGTCAAGCCACATTTTGCCATCTGTCTATCAAGAGACTTCACTACCCAAATAGGTGGTTACATATCTTCTAATTGGTCATATATGTCTTTTAGAACAAGATATGGGACCAAAACTTCAATCAAAGTAGAGCCTCTAGCCCTCCATCATACTAAACCCTACACCCCTAATCTCATCAACATGAATTGCACTATCCTAGAAATGGATGAGAATGACATAATGAATGAGCCTACTACTTCTCTAGCAGAGATACCTAATTTTCTCTTAGATGAATGGGCCAAATGCATATCAATTTGATCCTATGTCAGAAACCCTTAAGATAGGCCTCAGTACATATTGTATATTAGAGAAGGATGCTCTAATTCCCAATCTTGTGGAGACTAAAGAAGATGTGAGTGAGATATGGAGTATGTACTTTGATGTATCAAGGAATACGAATGGATCAAGGGCTGGTGTGATGTTGATTTCTCCTACACAAGTAAGGTACTACTTCTCCTTTAGGCTCTAGTTTAGTTGCACTAATAATATGGTCGAGTATGAATCCTTGATTCAGGCCTCCTACTTGCTTAGAAAAGAGGAATTCAAGCCTTAAGTGTATATGGAGATAGTGAGTTGGTGGTTAATCAATTGAGAAATTAGAATATCACCAAGAATGGTTTGCTCAAGTCTTATAAACATAAGGTATGGGATTTGCTTGAGGGTTTCGTTGCATTTAATATTCAAAGCATCCCTAGAAAAGAAAATAGATATGTTGATAGACTTGCAACAATAGGTTCATCTCATGATGTGCCAGGGAATCTTGAGGAGAAGAAGAAGCAAAAAATCAAAATGGTAGTAAGGCTTGCCATCCCTGACAACAACATCCATTGGCAAGTGTTTGAATCTAATGAACAAATTGTAAGATTCATGCAGAATGAAGCAGAATTTTTTGATAGAAACCAGTCGAGACTGCAGGATCAGTATGGTGATCAAATCATTAATCTCAGTTGCAAAAAATTACCTAAGGGTCTCATTACCTTAGAGAGTGTTTTCAATCCTAATGACCAAGCAAGAGGCAAAGTCATGAACCTAGCTACTAACGAAGATGATCACACCGCAGTCACGGTTGATAATGGAAAATCTTTAAACATGGGGAAGGTATGTTCTCAGATTGAGCAAGAAAGTTTTATTCATCTATGTCAAGAATTTAATGATGTATTTCCCTGGACGTATGATGATTTGAAGGGTTTTGGCCCAAGGTTGTTTCAGCATACCATAGATTTAATTGATAATGTCAAACTAGTAAGACAAAAATAGAGGCCAATGAATCCCAAAATTGAACCCTTAATGAGAAAAGAGCTATAAAAATTGATTGAGGCCAATATAATTTTCCCCATCAAGCACTCGTCATGGGTAGAAAACCTTGTCACTATTAGGAAGAAGAATGTAGAAATTAGATTGTGTGAGGACTTTAGGGACCTTAACCAAGCTTCCCTTAAACATCACCATCCTCTGCCTTCCATGGAGTAGATTTTGTCCAATGTCAGTGGTTCAAAGAGGTTTTCATTTCTTGATGGATTTTCTGGCTACAATTAAGTGCTGGTCAAAGAGTCTGATAGGTACAAGACTACATTTACCACCAAATGGGGTAGCTATGCTTATTGTAAGATGCCATTTGGACTAACCAATGCAAGTGCTACATTTCAAATGGTAATGGAGATGGCCTTCAAAGACATGATTGAAAAGTTTGTATTAGTTTACCTTGATGATATCATAGTGTATTCAAAGAAAGTAGAAAATCATTTTGATCATTTGAGATAGGTGTTCTTAAGGAGTAGAGAGTTTGGGTTATCCCTTAACCCAAGCAAGTGTGTGTTTGCTACCAATCAAGGAAAATTATTAGGACGCATTGTATCTAAGGATGGTTTAACCATTGATCCAGAAAGAACAAAAGCAATACTTGCTCTCCCTCTTCCCAAACATAAGAAAGGGTTGCAAAGTTTCCCTGGTAGGATAAATTTTGTGAGAAGATTTATCCATAATCTTGCTACCATGGTAAAACCCCTTACGGCTATGCTCAAGAAAAGTATGGTCTTTGCATGGACCAAGGAAGGGAAGGAAATTTTTGAAGAGATCAAGGTAGCCATAGCCTCAATCCCTACTCTCATTAATCCAAATTTTGAAAAGGATTTCATCCTTTATGCCCTAGGTGGTGATTCAAGCATCTCCACTGTCTTGACTCAAACAAATGATAAAGATGAAGAACATTCCATAGCCTTCTTTAGTGAAGGGCTTAAAGAGTATGAAAACAAATACAGCTATGTAGAGAAGCAAGCCCTTGCAATCATTAGAGCTTTAAAGAAATTTAGACACCTCCTGTCTCATAATAAAATTCATTTGTTAGTACCCCATGCGAGTGTGAAGGATTTCCTTTTGAGAAAAGATATTAGTGAGAAGAGAGCTGGTTGGATTACTAAAGTAATGGAATATTATGTTCACATCCAGATCACCAAGCTAGTAAGAGGGAGGGGGTTGTGTAAATAGATGATATCATATCAGTAATTGGATGAGGAAGTCGCTATGATACTAACAGAACAACAAGAGACAAGAAATGATGACCCAAGGAATTGGATGGATGATATGAGGAATTTCTAATTAGGCAATGGATATCCTCAAGGATTAGATAGAACTAAAAGGAGATAGTATACATTACAGTCAATTCCTTATGTTATAGTTGATGGTATCCTTTTCAGGAAAGATTTTAATGGAGCCTTATTAAGATGCATTGACATAGAACAAGCTGAAAGAATGATCAAAGAGCTTCATGATGGTCCTGATGGTGGTCACTTCTCAGCGAGGACAACTACAATGAAGATCATGAGGGTTGGTTACTACTAGCCATTCCTATTCTATGATTGTCATAGGTATGTGAGGAAGTGTGAAAAGTGTGCCTTCTTCTCTGGTAAGCAAAATCTTGCAGCTCTTCCTCTTCATCCCATTCAGGTGGACCAACCTTTTTCTCAATGGGGATTGGATTTCATAGGCCCTATCAATCCTTCTTCTAGTTCTGGTCACAAATGGATTTTAGCTACTATAGATTACTTCACTAGATGGACAGAGGTAGTTACATTGAAGGACGCCATAGAATCTTTAGTTGTTGAGTTCCTTGACAAAATTGTGACCAGGTTTGGTGTGCCTTCAACCATTATTTCAGATAATGCAAAATCTTTTGTAGGAGCTCAGATTTGTGCATGGGCAGTTGACCATAATATCTACTTGAGCACATCCTCAAACTACTATCCTCAAGGCAATGGTTTGGCTGAGTCATCCAACAAAAACTTGATTGGGATTATGAAAAGAACTATAGAGGATAACCAGAGGTGTTGGCATCAAAAGTTAAGACTACACTGTGGGATGACAAAATAACACCTAAGAGGTCAATGGAAATTCACCATTTATGTTGGTATATGGAAGAGAAGCAAGGCTCTCAATTTCATTGGAATTCCCATTCCTAGAACTAGCTCATCAGCTGGAGCTAATTGTAGATGATTCCATGATAGTGAGAATGGCAGAGCTGATGGAGTTGGAAGAGAAAAGAAGTCAAGCCATGTAGACCCTAGAAACACATCAGCTGCAGGTGAAAGGGAGCTTTGACAAGAAATCTAGGGTCAAAATCTTCAGAGAAGGTGATTTGGTTTTAAAATGGGATGTAGACAGGGCAAAGCCAAGGAGTAACTCAAAATTTGATGCACTATGGAGTGGTCCCTATGTGATTGTCAGTTGCAAAAAGGCTAATGCTTTTCAATTAAGCAAGCTTGGTGGTGAAATTTTTCCTATCCCAGTCAATGGGATCTATCTCAAACCATGTTTTTGACAAGGGTTAAGGTTCCATGTACATAGGTAGCTTAGTTTTCTTCTTGTTGGTTTTTGGCTTTCCAAGAAGTGCATGAGCACATGTGTTTTTTTGAGTTTGTAGAGGAGCAGAGACAGAGCTTTCAGTGTTTTACTACTACAAAGGTAGGGTTAGGGTTTCATAATGTAGGAGAACCACCTTTTTTACAACTCTATGGCCCAATGGATGCATAAGGTCACTAGTCATATGCATAGCTAGCTTGCATCCCCTTTGAGGTGCTAGAAATGTTAACCATATTTGCCTCCTACCAAAAATTTGAATTCAAATACTTGAGCCCACCCAATGGTCACTTTCCATATTTAAGTATTCAAAATGCCATGGAAATACAAAAATAAATGAAATAAAACTTTAATGTATTTCCTTGTTTCTAAGTGACTATGCAGTTTAATGTTTCTGCTTGCCCACAATTCCCTCGCCGTCAAATCTTTCATGATCTATGGTGGGTGCTTTTCTTCCTTCTCAAAATGCACTACCTTTACCTAATGAAGGTAAGCACCTTTACACCATGTAGCCCCTGGTGACATTCAAACCTCAGTGCATCATGGAAGTTCTTGGTTGTTAGAAGTAGTCAAACCTATTGTAGAGTTGTTAGTGTTCCTCCTGCATGTTTTGAATTTCTACGATGTCATTAGTTGGTCTTTTAATGATATTAATACTTTACAGTTCAGGCATTGTGATCATTGATTTAGCAAAGATCAAGGGCTAACACTTGCCCGTAATATGAAAGTTCATGAGTTTTAATTAATGCAAGCAAGCCCCTTCATGACATGTAGTTGATAACGACATGATGCATCTGTTCTCCTCAAAGGTAATAAATGAATTCTCTTTTGTGGCACTTGTTAGAGCATGTGGGTTTGAAAAGGTTATACTCTATTTGTGCAGCAAGATCCATCGTCTGATGCAAATAGATCTATGGTGGGCACTTCCCGACATTATGAAGATGCAAGGATGTTAAGGAATGCAAGCAAGCACCTCACTACCATGTGTCTTTGTGAGGTTAGGTTGAAATCATAAGCCGCAGGGTGA
Source organism: Cupressus sempervirens (assembly GCA_028749045.1). Taxonomy (NCBI): domain Eukaryota; kingdom Viridiplantae; phylum Streptophyta; class Pinopsida; order Cupressales; family Cupressaceae; genus Cupressus; species Cupressus sempervirens. Next base: position 155,771,874 of record CM053784.1, on the reverse strand, counting down.
TGCCAGGTGGGGCTAGGTCATGCTAAGGTGTATGCTGAGTAGTTCATGGGCCTAGAAGTATTAAGGGCAGGTGCAGTATAATGAAGATCTTTCATGATCGTTGATCTTACAGAGATCAACGATCAATGCTTTCCCACATTATGAAGATGCAAGGCAATTAAATAATGTGAGAAAGTGCCTAAAGGACACATGTCCTTATGGGCCTGGCTAAGGCATTAACAGTTAAGGCTAACAGTTATGTGACATCGTGGTTAAGTTGGGAAGGTGGCTTAGTTAATTGAGAAGATGTGGTCAACTACGTGGAGACTTTACAAGGTGGCAAAATGAAATGAAATTATTGGCTTGAGTGGCCCATTTTAGTTGCAAGATTCAGTTGACTTTTGACTTTGCTGACCGATGAGCTAGAAATGAAGGAAATTGAGTTGTCTTGCATGATTTGATCCTCACAATCAATTCTAACTACTCTTGAATGAATGTTGAACCTAGTAAACAACCGGAGAACACTCCACCATCCCAGTTCATCCATCTACTTGGTCAGAATGGTTTAATGGCATTGTTTCTGTCAAGGCCCTATTTCAACAAAATATTAGATTTCATTGTATCTGAATCTATGCCCAGATCAGATTTTCTCTAGATCTCTAAAGAAACTTAATGGCAGTGTTTGTGGAGTAACTTCAGTTAGAGAACATCTCAGTTATTCCTAAGCTATAAAGGTAATTTTTGTAGATTTTTTTGAGGTCGACTCTTCTCTATTTTCTCTGATATTGCTCTGCAATTTCACTATAAATCCTCTTTGCCTCTAAATTGTATGACATTCTTATCTCCTTCAGCCATTGATGTGAAGTGCAAAAACTATTTTCCTCTCATTAGTGTATTGTAGATATCTGCAATCTTTCATGACTGTATCTCTTTTGGCCTATGAATGGTATATAAGTGAATCCTCTCTTTCCTTGTGTCATTCATTTGGGTTTTTCTTATCTACATGTGATTGTTAGATTAAAGAAAGTCTAGATTTTTATATCTTTTGGTGTCATGATGGTTCAATAGTGCATGTATGGGCAGAGATTGGTTTGAACACTCTATTTTTGGTGCATCACCCCCCTTAGGTTAGAATGGGTAGATTTTCTTCTATGCATTCCTTCTCCCTTTTCCTCTCCAAGAGTAGTTAGGTACACCCTAATAGTAAAGGAAGTTGGCCTTCTCCAGAGACTCAACCTCACAATACAAGTCCCACATCTTGGAGGTTGTTTCCATGTTTCACAAGGTTGTCCTTAGGTAAAAACTTTGGACAAGGGTGCAAACTTTTGTGACAACAATTACTTTGTCTCTTTTGAGATTTCTTGAAGGTTGCTTTGTCTCTTGTGGGATTTCTTGCATACAAAATTCAACAAAGTCCAAATAGTCAAGTTTCATGTCCAACGTGAAGTCAAAAGGTATACTTAACATAGTCACTACCTAGATTGATAAATCCAATAAATATGTTTTTTAAAAATTATTATCATCAAATTTTTGGCCACCCACACTTATTTTGACCCAATTTGAAAACATGTCATGTTGAAGTGGGCCAACATCCCTTATGATTTGTGACATTGTTTAGTAATCTCTTGTTTCTTCTATAAGTCTATTGGTTATATCAGATATTGATATGTCATTTTTTTAGTAAAATGAAAACCCTAGCTTCTAATAAGTGGTATCAGTGCTTGGTCACAAGTTTGTATCCATGTAGGTCAAAGTGAGTGAAATTGGGAGATGGATTATTTAATAGTGGGTCAACATCTCTCATGAGGTTTATGACATGGTTTAACAACCTCATGTGTCTTCTATAAGTCTAGTGGTTATATTAGGCAATTGATAGGTTAATATCTTGGTATAATGACAACCCTAGCTTCTAACATGGCCAACATAGGAAAGCACAAGAAATCCAAGATCTAACTACCTCTTGCATAAAAAGAAAATAAAATAGTTATTGAACCATTAGATAACAAGAACATGTTATGAAACAACCCAAAAGAATGCTCAAGAACTTGAGAAATCCAATTTCATACATTTCAACAAACAAGGTTGTGAATTACATGAGAAGATATAAAGCAAAAAAACCCTTTGTTATCCTTGAGAGTTATGATTAGTTAGATAATCAAAGGTCCATACTTCCACTCTTTCAATTCTTTTATTTCATTCTAAGATCACCCTTAGTCTTTTTATTGTCATCTTAGGAGGAATCATCTAACTAACCCTCATCGCGATCCCAAACAAAAGCTCCATCCAAATCATACAACTCGTCTTTGTGTCACATCCTTGTGATTTATTTTATACTTATATCTTAATCAAATCTATCTTGTAGCTTTACTTTTTGACCAAGAATTTAATAGGATATCTTAACTTGTCCTTATAGGTCTCATCGCCTTGATCTGAAGGTTAATTTCACATTAATAATCCAATTCTTAAAAGACCATCAATTTATCCTAGGTTGACAATCATATTCAACTAAATGTGTACTAGGTACCAACTCACTCCTTTTGAGACCAAGTTTAACTATAGGACCTTGGGGAATTCATCAATTTCATGCATTATCATCATCATCATCCTTAGATAACTTTATTAGATTCCCCTTAGGCTAATTATGCATCCAAAGCATCATCCATGCATCATAGAGCATAGATTTCATGACACCTCAGACACGTTCAAAGGAAAGAAATGATATGGATCCTAGTCTTGTGTATGTTCCTTAGGAAAATACTAGATCCTAATAGTTTGATGGTCACCTTTGACCCCAACAACCAATTCCAACCAAAAGAAATATAAGTTAACCAGGATGAAATCCCTACTACTAGCACCATAGAATCTTCTATGAACCATCAAGGTTAGTACATATGGTCAAAACCTTCATAGCCTAAAATTGTGATTCTATAATTGCCAAATTTGCAAGAGAGGGAACTTACCTCCCAAGGGAACTTGGTCCTATAGATTTGACACATCCTATTGGTGGAAGGATTTAATAGGAAAAAAGATACTAAGATGGGAGGCAAATAAATCAAAATTTTAAACTTTTACTTGCAATTTTTTTAAACTGATCTCACATCTAATTCATCTCATACCTTAGATTTAACATCAAAATTGTAATACTAAAATGTAAATTAAAATCTCACTTTCAGGAAAAGATTCAACACATAACATAAATAATTTGATTACCCAGATCAAACACTTTGATGTGAAGGTAAAAATTGGGTGGGGTTGAAACCCACAAATCTTCACTATTGCAACAATAAAGTTAACCTATTAGGGTTACAATGTTTGATCATGATATATGATCTACCCTATGAGGGGTATGTCCTATTAAAATATTTAAGACTATTAGGTATTAACTTGTTAAAGGATTTTACAATTACAATCAAGTATGGATTCTGTTAGGAAATTTACATAGATCTATTAGGATCACTTGGTTAAGAGATTTTCCCTAACTCGATCCATTAAAACTAATTTAGTAACTGACCTTCAGTCTACTTCGAGGGCTGATTTTGGATCTCCTATATTCTATGTCTCAATCTTATCTCTTAATTTGATATCCTTTAAGACTTATCATTTCTTTCTCTATTCTATCCTTTTTCACTCCTTCACTTGTGCCTTCACCCATTCATTCATACATATGCTTCTTCTTCACTCATTCTCTTCACTCCTAATTCTAGGGCTAGAATTCTCTTTAAATAGATGATCTTCGAAGGTTCTGGATTACACTAGACTATTCACAATTCATCTCTTTTTTTATTTCCCTTTTGATTTTCTGATTGGTTGATCTGCTTTCTTTGGGATCATTACCTCCTATAAAGATGTGTAAACTCCATCCTAACTATCTCTACAATCATTAAATATATATAGAAGTTGACCAAAAATGGTTTACATAGGTGTTGGTGTGATTACGAACTCATATGAAAAAAATGGTTTTCTCGACATCTGAATGTTCTAATGCTTGGTCATAACTAATATTCATGCTAGTATTCAGCTTTTACACATTTAATCTATTTTGTTCACTCAAAAAAAATAGTCTTACAGTGTACTTGGTCTTAATTGTATAAGCTTGGCTTATATATATGCACTTGGTCTCAACTCAAGTGCTTGGAAATATCTGACTTTCTCAACATGAACTACAAAGTTAAACAAGTCCTGACATACTTGGCCTTTTATAGATGACTCAGTTGTAGTGATGACCTTTCAACCTTGCCTAGTAAATGACTAAGTCTTTGGACATTAATAGGAAACTTAGACATAGAGATCAACAATTTCCCTCATTGAAATTAGTGGAAAAAAATACTTTGTTAGGAATTGTCATTCCACACAATAATACTACCCCTAAGACTATAATATGGATCTACAATCTTGATTTGTTGATACTGTTCATATTTGAGTATATCTTCCTCTTGTTATATTTATTTGCCTTTTATTTTTCCCCTTATTTTTGTCACTTACAGATTGGGGTTAGATGGGGCTATCTTATATTTCTCAAAAAAGTTCTTATGATTTTTCAAAACTTCTGCTAAGCCTTTATTCCATTGCTCCTTTACTTTCTCAAAAATTTGAATATGATTTTCTAGCTTGACAAATAGAACAATTATATTTTTAATGTGTAAGAAATGTGTGTCTTTCATCATGATATTATGTGTTGTAGACACTTCCTTCTAAATAATCTCTAAATATGGTAGTAACTAGAATTGAATTAATATCAGTTTGTTCCTCATTTCACTATCACGAGTTGTGAGTTTGGCTATCCTCTATTGTCCAAATGTTAAGTTATTATATGAGGGTGATCTTGAACTTGCATCCTTGCCTAATGAAACCATGCATGCCCTCTTGTTAGTGTGTATTAAATCAATAGATTGTTGATTCTCCAAAGTGAAGAACTCAATATCATAAAACTTCATATATAAAGTATGAATAGTCTTCAAAATTTCTCCTAACTATGTGACTATTTAAGAAATCTCTACTTGTCTATGTACAAGATCTCAAGAGACTTTCTCCAATACTTTATGCTCAAGCTTTCTCTCAGACCATTGCATCAGTTTTTCATTGGTCTTAATATCTTTTGATTGAATGTATACTAGTCAATTATGCTAACTAGTCAAAAATTTGATGATAATTATTCAAGTTAGTTATGCCGAATGCATCAAAATAAATATCTTTAATAGTATGCAATACTTGTTTCTTTGTGTGCTCTCTCCTTAGCTATTTTTTCTTTTCCTTGTGTCTTCGAAACATTTTCAATTCATGCATTTACTCCAATGTCAAATTGTTCAAGTCATACATGCATAGAGTGATTACCTCGTCTAGACTTACTAACTCATTTTTCATCTCTTCTGATTGAGTCATAATTTGAAATTTTGGTGTTGTATCACTAGGTAGTGATATTTGTAATTGTTTACCCTTCTCAATCAATCTAGATGCTTGTTGTTTCTCCTATTGAGTTGGTGTCACCTACTATTTGTACACTCGAAAAGTGCACTCCTCTAAATCCTTCTATCCTAAGTTTTTCGTAGATTGGAAAGCCTGAATGGCAGCTTAGAGCTCCCTAGTCATGGAGTGCAAGAGGCATACAAATGAGCATAAAGAAAGCTCTTAGCTAAGCTTTAAAAATACAACCCTTGCTAGTAAACCATGAGATGGGAGATTCTTTGAGCAAGAGCAATAATGCTAGTGTCAAAAAACTCTTGAGTATGCAATGCAAAAATGAGAGTAAGCTAAGATGAAATGCACAATGCAACTAAGCTAAGCAAATGAAAGTGTTACATCCATACTAATTAAACTATGTGAGCTAAACTATTGCAAAAGAACTACATTAACATGTAACCAGACTAGAATGCCATATGAAAAAATGCCATGGATGAAAGAAATGTAGACAAGAAATAGAATTTCTACACAAAAAGCTCTCAAGAATTTGAATCGAAAACCTGTAACATAACAATACTCAAGAGTGTTGATCCTTTGAGGGAGAAATATCTCTCCTTTTTAAAGTCATATGGATGGTAGAGATCAAGATGAAGATAGTGGATGACCAATAGTGAAATTTGAAAAGAGTGATCCATGTGCACATACAAGTCAACCAATAGAACATAAGTTGACTTGTCATATAAGACAAAAGTGTCACAAGTCTTTTCTTTTAATTGCAAAATAGAAAAAGGACTTTCTGTGTGCACTTTAAATGGTTAGAAGAATGGGGTCTTTTATTAAATTAAAAGGGGACATGTTCTTTTAATTAAATAATGAACTTATGATAGCATAGTCAAACTATAGGTTATAATCAAATTAATTGATTATTTAGCAATTTCGTCTAGTTAAATGATTAATTAAATTAGCCAAAATGCCAAGAAGGGGGCTAATAGTCTAGATGACCATTTTTAGGTGATCACATTTGCCCCTTTTTGACTAATGTGTGATTGATCTGAGAATACATTGCATCAAAGAAAATAGAAGCCAAGTAGTTAGTGGTAGATATAGATATCTAATTTCGAAGAATGAAATGCAGAAAGAGATAGCACATCCTAAATGTACAACCTGATAGTGGTAGTACTAAACACTAGGAAAAAGATGATGTCAGAATTCAAGAAGAATGTTAACACCTAACAAAGTAGATAGATCAAGAGAAAATGAAATTATCAAACAAAATGCTCCTAAGAAATAGATGGTTGTCTCCAGCACAGACTTGGGGGTCTCGGGATCTCCAGTTTGTGCAGGTGCACTAACTGCACAGCTACATAGTTGCATAAAAACACTTCTTTCCCAAACTTGTATGCACAAGTGTGACAATTGCATAGCTACATAGTTGTGTAAAAACACTTCTTCCCCAAACTTGTCTATACAGGTGTGCCAACTGCATAGCTGTGTAGTTGTGTAAAAACACTTTTTCCCAAACTTGGCACACTAGCGCACCTTGGGAGGTGCACCTAGTGCACCAGAATTTTCAAAACAACTTATTTTTGTTTTTAATTTCTAGAATTTCTAACTTTTAGGATGTCTTGACAAGGTCTAGACATGACTTTAAGGACTAAGGGAGACCTCAAAATGGCTCCCAATCCCAGATTGGGAGTCTAAAAAGCCAAAAAAGTAGTGGGTCCCCATTTTGTTTTGAAAATGGGGTGTGCATTATGGAACCACAACACAACTGAGTCTTTTCACTGACCAAGCAACTTGGGCAACACTACTATTGAGCTCCCGGTGTAAACTAAGCTTACAATATCTTCTGAGTGCCCCAAGCTTCACTAAACACCTTCATTAATTGAGTCACTTGATTAACACAGCAACCACAAATCACCAAGTAACAACTGAATTCCATCCCTTCACTGACTAAGCACAAACCAAAGCTTAACCAAGCACACTTGTTAAACACACAAATTACCTCCAAAGTAACTACTGAGTAATCCTCCAAAGTAGTACCGAGAACCCAAAGATGCTTCTACATCATAATTACTAATAACCAAAGAGAAAAAAGATACCATGCCACATGATATTAGTAGGTGCATATTACAAAATTGGCCACCTTTCCACATAATTAGATCCATAAATTCAAAACCAACTAGCAATTTTCTAAATAGACTCAATGATTCAAAAAAGGAGTACAAGATCCACAAAATTAGCCCCATAATTCAAAATCAACTAGTATTTTCAAAATTGGACTTAATGGCTGCAAAAAAAAAAACAAGATTAAGGTGATTAAAATTTAAATGTTTGCCAATATCACCCCAAGAGGAAGGGTAACCACTTCGCATGGCTGTAATAAAACTTAATAAACTGAAAATCAACCACTATATTATGTCCACTATATTATGTAAATCTATGACAATGAGAGAAAGTAACATCCCCAAACCAATATCTTGAAGAGAGACAACTTCCTCTAAAATCTTATGAGCTATCAATCGCAACAAGATCCCATTTTTTAATTCATTGAATATAATAAGAAAATCTTCTTCAAGGACAAGTTGCATACCAAATAAGAATGCTGAAATCATCTCTTCAACCACTCGTTCAACCACAAATTCCAACCTCTTATCCAAATCTAATGAATGATAATGAAAACACTCTCATTCTCGTTACAAAGGACAACCCTCATGCCAACATTCCCTAGAATTTCTTCATGATCTCCCATAAAATGATATGAAACGGTTGAGAGGGAATAGATTTCATTCTATTCCTTCTTTTTCCTTCTAAAAGCATTTCATGCTTCTTAATGAACATATTGTAGTATTAAAATTCTATAAATCATTACCTCTTTATCTTTTAACAAAACATTTTACTATATTCTTCTTTTCTCTTATATAACTATATTTTATAGTCTTGATAAACATATTGTAATATTGTAACAAAATACATTACCATATTCCTATTCTCTCTTGTTTAACTATATTTCATACTCTTGATAATTTAGACATTCCTCTTTTTCCCTTGTTTAGCTATGTTTCATACCCCTGATTTAGACATTGTATCATTACACTTATATAAATAATTCCCTCTTTAGCCTTACGGCAAAACCACATTTCAGAATTATTAATATATTTTACCGTTGTTGGACATGGCTACCAATGGAAGCAATCATAAGTATATAGATACCCAACTTGGATGTGCATTTTATAGCAATTGGGAATCTTTGCATGGAATTTCCATTATTGAGGATTAAATAAGCAAGTTTGTATATAGCATTGTTAATATTGATTGTATTGTTCTGCGGTTGGCCATGCAGGTTCAGTGAAGATTGTTAAGATCCCTCTTTACCAACTATTGCATGTTATTACGGAAGAATAAATTAAAGCTCTGAGATTTTATGTATAAATGTTTAGATTTTTGTTTTCATTAATTACGATGAGTCTCATTAAAAGCCATGTATTCTCTGATTTGTCAGAGAATAAAAGTTCTGCAATGACTTCATGTGAACTCTGCAAATTTTAGGAGCAAGAAATGGGAGAGGAATATATATTTTTGGAAATGGGAATCTCATTAATTGATTTCAATTATGATAGTTTTCCATTAATAAAAATTTATTCCCCGGATTCCCTCTGCAATATTTTTTATTGGCTTGTTGATGTTATGAGAGCTCTGTTTTGAAGAAAAACGAAAGCAGAAATAAATGATTGCAGGTGTTTTGGTTTAGCAATCACATTATTTTTTGTTCTTTGAGTTTATTATTGTAATTCTCAAAGTTTGTAAGTTTCAAACTTTCAAACAATTACTGTGGCGTATGTTTTGTTTCCTTGAGTTTATTTCGCTAGCATAATGCAATTCCACAATTAATATTGCAATTGTTCAAAGAACCATGTCCTTACTAATTTCATCTAGGATAATTATAATTCATTATTTTGTTCAATTCAGACATTAGAAATATCACTTGACTTGTGGAGTTCAATTATAATGTAGTACTTTATTTAATGTGCATAGCTGTCATGAGTTGACTATTTTATTTGGTATAATATTTAATTATTTAAATTTTACTTCTAATTTATTTCTGAAGATTCTATTTTTAATTTTTGGAAATAAAATAAGAAGGTTGAAGATGATTTATCTTTATAGTTGACTAATGAAGATAACCAATTAAGATCTTAAAGATGTTAATGTTGCAGTATTTTGAAAGAGTATTTTTTTCATAATGATGAACATTTATAATTCTATGTTCGTTCAATACTATGTTGGTTGCAGTGGAACAGTGTTGTCAATGTGGTTGGAAAAGAATTATTTGTGAGAGTGACTCGCAGGTCGTTGTGAATTTATTGAATAGAAGGAAACTTGTGCTCGAAGAGATATCATCTCAGAGAACAAAATAAATTATTGCAAATGTTGATTTGAACTAGTCCAATGGTAATAATTTATTAAATTCAAATGAAAATATTTAACCATATATAGTGTACTCTACCATGATCGTTGCTTGTGCAAGTCAGGGACTTCAAGAAACAATGTATAAACAACCACAAAAACATTACGAATTGATAAATTCAATATGATCATTTTCTTTGTGATTCAATAACCATAAAGGTGAAGGTTGACAAAGCATGTGAGAAATTTTATAAGGTTGTTTAGATACAGGGGAGTCTCATCATGAAATTTCCATTACACCTGGACAGTGCATGTAGATAACCACTCTTAAACATCACACATGAAGGAAAAATTTAAAATTGTAAAAAAAAGTCAACTTTGACTATTTAACTCTTTTAGCTTAAGAATCAAGCCTTAGTGTGTGATGTTTAAGCGGTCCACATGTAGACTTGCATACATAGTATTGTTGATTTTCAATATTCAAAGCCTACTTAACAAAGTGCAAAAGAGAGATTTTATCTCACTAAATGTCCGGGTAGGCATGCACGATAAATTTGAAGGTACAAACAAAAAGATTGGTTATGTCACCTCAATGAGTTCCACAATCTCTATATTTGTAGAAACAAGTCTTAGCATGTTAATCAAATCCTTGCCAACACCCTTACCACAGTTGTATTTGCAAAACATGGTGGTCGGGTTGAAATCAAAGAGTTGTGAAGTGAAGATGAAGCAGGATTCACAAGCAATTTTACTAAGAATTTTGTGATCGGGGTATCTCCAAAAACCTTCGTGGCTTGTCAATCTCATATGCATATGCATTATGTCACTTTGTTGATGAAAATTTTAGAAACTTCCAAAGAAGTGAAAATTTGATGTTAATCTATATGATACATGGAAAAGAAAAGGTGATACCAGGATCTAAATAGTTATTTAACTATCTTCGAAGCCGCATCTATTTATTTGATCACAGAAACTCACTTTATAGAAATGTCACCTCACTGGATGTAGAATTTTTTAGACAAATGCAAGTAGCTTAAAAGACATAGCTCTAAGTAAGTATTCATATTGAATTAAAGGGAAAGGAGGTGAATATGGTGTGTGTGATTTGTGTCCTTGAAGGGAACGTGATCCTTATACCAAGGACGTGGAGATATTTCCTTTTTCCTCCAAAGCTAAAGGTTTCAAGTTATAATTATGTAATTTGACTTATGCCAACTCTTGTAATTAAAGTGTCAACTCTAGGACTGATTTTGAGTTGTACTTAGAAGCCTAACTTTTCCTTGGTTGAAGTTAGATTTTAAAGTTGAAATTTGTATAAGTTAGAATTAGTAATGAAATGAATTCCAAATTGTCAAACTCTAACTTTCGAGGTAGTTACGAACTTGAAATGTTGGTTACAGTAGAAGGGCATATAAATATCATAGGAGAGTCATGTAAAAGGGTGGGGAAGGGGGTGGGGAAGGGTGGGTGGGGAGTGCAGGGTCGGAGAGAGGGGGAGAACTTTTGGCAAAGGATAAACTTTATAGAATTTTTTGGCAAAGGAGAAACTCTATAGAATTTTGTGGAGCACTTAATATTCATATTTTGAACTAGTATTTTTTTTTTTTAAAACATGAATGCATTTAATTTGTATGTCCTAGATGTATTTTGAAGTTATTGTTATCAACTTCTCGTATGTTAAATTGATAATTCATTTGAGCACTTTGGATATATGTAATAAATAAAGCATGTTCACACCTTAGTATCTTGGTTAGAAAATGTTGAAGTTACTTGTTTCCTCGTATGTGGAAATGTGTTTTCTTCTTTTCATTAACTTTAGGTATCCTTCTTATCTTGTACTTAATCCCCTTTGAAGTGATTAACCTTTGGGAATCTTATATGGTATTCATAGGTCTACTTTTGGGATTTCTTTCATCAATTTATTTTAGTTTTTCTTTGCCTTTCATGTGAAGAGTACTAAAAATTTCTCAAATTCTTGCATCATATAAGGGAGTTTCCCATCGTGAATACAAAGGAAGATTACAAGTTGATTGTGATCAGCTGCAGTCTCTCCAACTATTGACATAGTTGTCACTATTCATAGGGCGAAAAAGGTTAGTTTCAGAGATAATTTTATAGTGACAAATATGTTTACCAACAAGGGTATATTTAGTCAATTCACAATTGCAATCATAAATTGGTCATTCTTCCATGAATTTGTTCTAACTTATGTAGACAACTTTTTACTTTTAAATTGACTTAATCTATGTTATTATACTCTAGGCTTTCGCTAATTAAGAAAGAGGCAATATTAATAAATAGTTTGGATAGGTTATTATTATTATTGAATCATGAAGACTCTTTTCCTAGATCAACCTCTTGATAATAGAAAAAATAAAACAAAAGAAATTCCTATGGTACACATTATTCACGTGTTTTATGTGTCCAAGTGTCTCAACCCATTATTCCTGTCGGAAACTTACAATTGGAACAATTATTGTTTTGTCATTGATGTCAAATCTACTGATGAGACATGTTGCTATCTGATCTAAATGTCATATCTATTTTATTGATGAAGAGGATTTGAGATGTTTCTCCTAACAATGGTACCAAGAGGAAAGGTTGAGTTATGGAGAGGAAGCTACAGTGGACATTTGATTAGTTAGACTTTGATAAGACAAAGTGATTGTTTATATCATAGATGTAAATCTTAACTGAGCAAAAGAGTAAAATATTAAGGAATGTCAAGTGATCCTAGCATTAACCGAGCCATAGTAAGTGCCAAGAAAATATAGTGTTGACCGAGCACCAATATCAACCAAGCAAGTTAGTTGATGTTGAGCTATTAGTTCTACAGTGATCGAGTGATTAACTGATGATCGAGTGTCAAAACTTAGTGATTTTGGAGTAACAGTATTTTGAATGTATATGAGGAATTGTGATTTCCAATTGACTTAGTTAATTTCTTGGGATATGGAAACCGCATTGAAAATAAGATTAATGAGTTGGATCATTAAATTCTAGGAGAAGATTAGGTTAAGACCTAATAGAAGGATTCCAAAGAAGTTTCTAAAGGATGGTTAAGAAGATGGATAGATACAATGAATCATGTTGAATCAAATCATAAACCATAAGATCTATGGTGATCATGGAAAATCAAAAAGCAAGAATTGCCTATTTAAGGAGGTATAGAGCTGAACTTTAAAAAGCATGCGCATGGAGAAAGTAGAATAGAGGCACACCAGGGTGAGCACAAGAGTGAGAGTGAAGCAAAAGGGAATTTCTTGCATGAATGGTGATGAAGTTGACAAGAGAATCTAAGCAGAAGGCTTAAGTTTTGATGTGAAGGGGATGAATGCTTGAAAGGTTTTCGAGTGAGTTAAGAGACATAGTTCACAGGGGGACTTATCAGTGAATTGGCACATGAACCAAATAGTAATCTAAATCTATAAAATTGAGTTGTAATAATATAAATAAAATCCTATTTTTTTCATTCTAATCATTGTAAACAGTTTGTATTGAAATCCTTTTAATCAAAGGTTGACCTAACAGTCATTTAAAGGACTTAACAATCTATGTAAATCCTTTAGGAAGATAACATTCTAAATGAAATGGTCAAAGTCCTCTAACAAGGCCACTCCTAATAGGGTGACTAAATCCTCTAATCAAGTCACATTTAACAGTGTGTATTGTAACCTTTAATAGGGTTGGCTCCTAATAGAGCTCACTTCAAAAGAGTGAAAAAGTGGTGACATGTTGGTCGTGGTTTTTCCCAAATTGGGTTTCCACATATTAAAATCCTAATGTCAAACTTGTGATGAATGCTTTATATTATTTACATTTGATGAAGTTTACATTCAAAAATGTATGTTATGTTTAGAACAATAATTTGTTTATCAATACAGTAGATACTGAGCAACAACAAGATAAGAAGAATAGTGAATGGTTGAATGTTTAATTGTTCAAATGGTACTTATAGACCTTGAGTAACTAATTCACCCCCTTGTCTCAGTTATTCTAAAAACTTCTAACAATTGGTATCAAATCTAAGTGCTTACAGAGAAAAGTTTGAAGGTACTTGAAGCTAAAGATCGTGACTCACAAAAGAGAGGTACCAAAGCTAAACAAGGAGAACTTTCCTGCATGGAAAACCTTGATAAGGTTGCATATATCTAGTATAGGTGATGCTGCTATCAATTATGTGGACAATGAGTATGTGAAAATAATGACTACTCCTCTGACAGTTGAGCAACTAAAACAAAAACAAGAGCACAATCAAGCAATGTTGGATATTGCCTCAGCCCTAAGCTATGCCAAGTTTGATGATATAAAAGAATGTGACAGTGCAAAGAAAATGTGGGACGAACTAAAGACTATATATGGAGGTGATGACAATGTCTTGAGAGCCAAATGAGAAAATCTAAGTGGTAAATTTGATGACATGAGAATGATGGAAGGTAAGAATATAGTATAGTATTGCACAAAAGTCAAAGAAGCTGTCAACATTATTTGAGGTGCAAATGGAGAAATCAAAGATGTAATAGTGAAAAGTTAGATATTAAGGACTCTACTCCCTATATATGTCATTAGAGTTTCTACAATTCAAGAAATGAGATGTAATCCAAGTAACACTTTGACCTTGGAAGGTGTAATTGGTAGACTTGCTACTTTTGAGATTTCTAACTTTGATAACTACACACCTGCTACTATTGAATCTACTTTTAAGTCACACCTAGTTCTTGGAAAAAAGAAAGGCAAACATGTGAAGAGTGATAGTAATAGTTCTGATGATGAGCTTGATGAACTTGAAGCCCTAATTGCAAAAATATTTGGAAGAGGAAGAGGTAGATACAAAGGTAAATTACCTCTTCTTCTTTTTTTCATGCAATAAGGTTGATCGTATTTGTTAAAAATAATAAAATCGAAATGAACTTAAATTAAAGAATTATAAATTAATCCAAGAGAGTTTATGAAAATAGTTACCATAAACTCAGATCCAAGGAGAGAGTGAAAGAATGAACAACCACCAATGAATCAACAAGAGGAGACAAAGATTTGAAAGGGGAAAGCAAAGAAAACCCCTTGTGAATAATATGAATGAGGCAAATGCCTAAAGAATGAAAGAAGGAGAGAGAAGAGAGAAAATGGAGCCACTGGCTCATTACAAGAACTACATAGTGATTGTGTGTAAAGAATGAGAGAGAAGCATCTCTTATAAAGAGATGAGAGGAGGAGTCATTTGTAACTCCCATGTGAATGATTGCCACATTCATAAGTGTGTGCATAACAAGTGTCATAATCCTCTTAAGGAGGAATAACTATTTTCCTTAATAACTATTTTCCTTAATAAAGGAATTACAAAATAGACTTGTCCTCGCATGTGGACTAGAGGACAAACAACTTAAGGGATACCTTGGTTTATCCCATTTAATAAATACAATCAAGGAAAAATTATAAATTCTAACACCCCCCTTTAATTTTTACTTGGGGAAATTACATCAAAGGGTATGAAACCCAAATTTTTACAATGAAAATAGTAGCAAATTGATCTTTGACAAGGTCTTCATTTATGCAAAAGGTCTCTTGTGAGTGTAGATAGATCTTTGTACAACCAAGAGAAGTGGATAGGTCATTAAAGTACACCAAATCTTGTATGTGCCAGATGGATTACCTAAAAAACATAGACACAAGAAACAAGACAACTATCCACAAGAAGTATTTCATCTTATATGCAAATTAGAAATCCTTTGAATAAGGATAATAAAACTCACATAGAGAAACAATGAGGAAAATAAAACATGTTACCACAAAGCAATGAAGTTAACCTGATATTATATGCTCAAAATATTATCAACAATAACAAAAGGCTTGATCAGTGTTCTCAAGAAAAGTATATTATACTAATGTACTAATGACCACAGACAAGGCCAACTAATGATACTTGCATCAACATTGCATCAATCACGTGGATATAGATAGTCCACTTAATGAATCATCCCACTACAAGTTAATGGGTGATCAATTCATAACATGCATGACTCATGATCTAAGCAATAAAGTATGCAAATCATTATCACATTAATATATGAAAATAAAGTAAAAAGAGAGACATACTGATCAAATTAGTATTATCATGATTTGGTTAGGATACTCAAATGAATGGATTATGAGGATGTAACAACATATTGCCTTCAAATTGGAAATCCATAAGCAACATCATTGCCACAAGGAAAGAGATCAACGTGGGTCAAAACAAATTTCTCAAATAGAGTCTCCAATATTGGAGTGCTCCAAGATATGGTAGCCTCATCACCTATACACTAAAAAATGAGCGAGGTGTAGGAAGTCATACCATGAATAAATCACAATTAAGAGAATACACCAAGGAGACAAGGAGATTGAAATGGGAAATCCCCATAAAATATCATCCTCGCATTGAGGAACAAAAATAGAACAACATGGAGGGAAACTCCATAAATATCAACCTTTCAAAGTAGAGCATATAGAAAAATATTAATCTTTCAAAGTGGAACCAATAGAACCAAATGGAGGGAAACTCCATAAAGAAATTATCCTATCAAAGTGGAACAGATAGGATCAAATGGAGGGAAACTCCATATAAAATGAGTGCACACCAATATAGGATGGAGGGATACTCCATGGGCCAGATAAGGAAACTATGTATCAGTTATACTGAGGGGACCTACAGAGTTATCCTTGATAAAAATTGGCTCCCTATGCAACTCAAAACAAAATATCATATAAATCATGTATATCAATGGTATAAAACCATAAAGTGCCAACATGGGTATTGAACAATGCTATAAAAGCATAATAGTGCAACTATGTGCACATCAAAATATCACAATAAGGTTGAAGGTAAAATGTGTAAGATAACTCATAATCCAATCAAAATTAAGGTAAATGCAGAGATCCAAGGATAATCATTGAGAAAATAAATAAACAAAATATGTATATCAGGTATAAAACACCATTGAGGGTAAACATGAGTACTTAATTCATTTTGTGAAGGTATATATCAATTTCTGAATTATTATAGTCATAAAATTATATATTTATTTGGGTATATATGTGTGCACCCATATATACTTAAATAAATATATGATAAGTCACAATATTGAGAGGATCCTTTAAAAATATATATAGATCAAGTAGAATGAACATTTTGAATAAAGACAAAATCTCTTAAATATTAATTTTTGATAAATTTGAAATAACAAAATCTAATCACAATAATTAGTAATGACTGCCAAAGCAAAATAGAGTACTCTTTTTTTGTTAAAAAAAAAACATAACCGAATTTTCAGAATGATGAAAGTCGAAAAAGCATCTTACATGAACAACTAAAAAAAAACTTTTAATTTTTTGCATACATGAACAGAGATGTTAAAGCAATGATTAGAAAAGTTTAGCAGTTACAAAAGAATATAACTAGAATAGATAGTTGCAAGTAAGCCAAAAATGAATCCGCTAACATGCATTGGGCAGTCAACAATGTAATCGAATAGAAAAGAAAAAAAACTTCTATAAGATGCAAACAAAGAGAATGAAGTAGAGAGAAGCATTTAGAGTCTTACTCAAAAAAAACTTCAGTCGAGTTGATTCTAGGTGAAGGTAAAGCATATAAGTAGAGTATGAAAAAGCATCATATTTTTCATGAAAAAAAAATTTATATTCCTTCTGAATTTTTAATGCAGGTTGCAGAGAGGAAATGGATCACAAAGTGTTGAATCTCTGAGTTATGATACCCATTTTAACATGGGAATTTCCACTGGAGTCAACATACTTGAGAGGAGATTTTGATGAACTATTTCAGGCAATGCCTGGAGAGGTGGAGCATGCAAAAAAGGAGCATAATAGGAGATGGGGTGTTGAGGCCAAAAGCACCTCATCCTATTTATCCAACACAAATATTGTCCATATTGTACTCAAACATATATGATATGTTACCTAAGTATAGGATGATGATGAAGATTGAAGAGGTCTGTATTAATCCACCTTTTGTGAATGCAGCCATACTAGATGAGGCAATCAGTGGTTATTCATTGCATGCAATAGGTTTAGGTTTAATTATGATAGCAAGAGAGAGAAAAGAAACATTTATGTACTCATTTCATTTGAAATAGACTTACTGAATTAATTGTCTACATGAATTCATTTTAACATACAAAAATATGTTTTAACGTTGTTAATTAGCAACAACTTTTTCTTGTTAGGAATTATTTCTCTTTATCAGGCAACACTGCAAATGAAAGTATTGGTTATAATAATTATGCTTCCTTTATGAGACTTTAAATAATATTCTTAAAAAAATTAATCAAAAGTTATAAAAAACTTGTCAGAGAATAATTTTGTAACAGGCGAATAATAAAGCAGTCCTGCAATAAAATGTTAGAGGAATGATTCTTCTGCAACGCAACAAACTAATACTGAATAGTTATTATTATTAAGGAATCTACAAATATCCAAGGAAACTGTAAAAAAAATTAAAAGACATGAAGTCAGCCATATCTGAATATAAATAAAAGTCAATTGTACAAGTTATAAATGAATTTTATAACTTGTAACATAATAATTTATAACTTATGAAAATCAATTAATATAAAGTAATTTAACTAAATGTATAACTTATAACCGCCTTAAGAGATTTATTGTTAAAAAACAAACTAAAATAAAGCTTTATTATTAAAAGCAATAAATAAAATATCATTTCAAACTTTTGTTATAGTTAATAACAAAAAAACTTAAAGCAATCATGCTTTATTGATAAAACAAAGAACTTTGAAAAAAATAGCAATAATTAATGATTAAAAGAAACTTAAAACACATTTATTGCTATTATTTTTTTAAAACAAATTATAAGTTAAGCTTTAAAAAATTTATGAAAACACCAATTTTTTTGGTATAACTTTTGAAAAAAAACTACAAATGTTTTATTAGACTTTATAAAGAATTCAGACTTTTCTTTTTAGAGTTGATATTCATACATTCTCTAATCTATGCTTATTAATGATCTTTCATTCTCGCATTTATTTCTAGCCCAAAATTTCTTGAAGATTAAAAAATACAATAATACATCGTCTAACCTGTACTAGAATCATTTACCTTACAAAAGCATTTCACTTGCAGGGCACAACACCTTACAAAAGCATTTCACTTGTAGGGCACAGCAAACGGGAAGAAGAAAAAACTAAACAATAATCACAACATCTCACCTAGGGAAGATACGGTGCATTTTGCAGCTACAACATATAGCATAGATTTACATAATAAATGAAACAAATGCTCTAGAAAATCAATTATGATTAGATGGTTGTTAGCACAAAACCTTTAACCACATGTTCCAAAATGATATAGCTATTGAGGAACTACTATAAAGCCTTGAATCCTTATGATCATAAACCAAAGGGGGAAACCCCAATGGATGGTTTAGCCATGGTGCTCTTACCAAACGCCCAATCTAAAATATCAAACAAACCAGGCATGTCCTCCCAAGGGTTTTCTACCAGACAAGACATGAATCAAGCAATCGCAGATTAAAAAATATTCACAGGCAGTCGAAGTCGTAAACTACACATTTGGGAGTCATGTTTATGAGCATTTGTTTTAGAGATGAGAGACACTTACGTCAATGTCTTTAAAATTAAAAATTTTACTGCTCTGGGGTCAAGAAATTTGCGAGAACCTACCATTCGGTTCGAAGAACAAATGTAAGGGTTTCGTTCTCTAAAATCAGAGAAGGTAATTAGAAATCATTTGAAAAGATTTTTAAAGTCATTTCGCAAGATTATCTGCAACAAAACATTGATCATAAATTTTAAATTTAAACGCAATAATATGTTTCATACAGAAATTGACCAACAACACCGAGGAGCATCGCACAAAATTGTTAAAAAAAATGCAAATCCTCTGGTCATCGATAGTGCATTTTGACAAGCAACGACAGGTCAGTCATAAAGTCTCAAAATAATCGTAATATGAAAAATAAATCACCTCTTTTGAAAAACACTTGATAGAAAAGAACTAAAAAAAAAATGAGGTTATAACTCATCTCATTTAAAAGCCCTTAAATCTGGTTATACAAGGAGACACAAAAAAACACAAGAAGGCACTGATAAAGAAGCACCGAGGACTGAGGGAAATCAAATCCTCCAACTTACAGTATTGCCACAAGACATCTCTAGAGAGATGAATAAAAAAAACCAAAAAAGATCTAAGTTGGACAAGCAATCAGATGAGACAAGTAATAAAGAATGCAGGCTCATCAGAATTCCTTACAAAAAAAAAAATTTACAGCAGGAGCAAAAATGATTGAAACAAAGCCCAACAACAAGGATAAATAGATGTTAGAGAGATGAATAAAAAAAAGACAGATAAAGAGGAAAGATACTAAAAACTAGAGCAGATATGAAGAGTTTAAAGGAAATTTCTAAAAAAATATTAAGATTTAAGTAATTAAAAGAAGAGACAATTTTATATATATATATATATATATATATATATATATATATATATATATATATATATATATATATATATATATATATATATATATATATATATATATATATATATATATATATATATATATGATTTATTTAATTGAGGAATAGAATTATAAATAAGATTTGAAAATAATAGATATTGTTGAGAATATCAAAAAGGAATATAGATATTAAATATTCAAAAAAAATAGATGAAATAAAATAATAATTTTTTAAAAATAATAATATGAATAAAAATAAATCTAATCAATTATAATGTAAGTCCTTAATTAATATGATTTAAGTGTTCCCTCCAATCAAATGTTAGGGAAATAATTAATGTAATTTTAAAAAAATTAACAATAAAAATAATAATAATAAATACTATTAAACGAAAATTGATAAATGCTACTTGTTAAAACAAGAGCAAAAAAAAAATTATAATTTTGAATAGAGATACCTAGGTAGAGATTATTTAATAAGATGTGCTTCCAATGAATGATGATATTCATCACATAAAACTCAAAACAAGGATTAGTAGCTCTGATACCATGTTAAAAATAATAAAATCAAAATGAACTTAAATTAAAGAATTATAAATTAATCCAAGAGAGTTTGTGAAAATAGTTACCATAAACTCGGATCCAAGGAGAGAGTGAAAGAATGAACAACCACCAATGAATCAACAAGAGGAGACAAAGATTTGAAAGGGGAAAGCAAAGAAAACCCCTTGTGAATAATATGAATGAGGCAAATGCCTAAAGAATGAAAGAAGGAGAGAGAAGAGAGAAAATGGAGCCACTGGCTCATTACAAGAACTACATTGTGATTGTGTGTAAAGAATGAGAGAGAAGCATCTCTTATAAAGAGATGAGAGGAGGAGTCATTTGTAACTCCCCTGTGAATGATTGCCACATTCATAAGTGTGTGCATAACAAGTGTCATAATCCTCTTAAGGAGGAATAACTATTTTCCTTAAAATAGACTTGTCCTCACATGTGGACTAGAGGACAAACAACTTAAGGGATACCTTGGTTTATCCCATTTAATAAATACAACCAAGGAAAGATTATAAATTCTAACAATATTGCTACTAGGTGTCTTGACAAAGAAGATAAGGATGAGAGAAAGAGAAGCAAGTACAAAGGAAGAAGAGATGACTGAAACTTCAAGAAAAACAAGGATGGAAAAGGTAAGAAATCTTGTTCTATTGTTGAAGAAGAATCAAGCACTAAATCTGGAAGTCATGATGATGAAGTTATCTATGTTTCTATGAAAGAAGATTCTAATGAAGATGAGAAAACTGCATTAATCTCATATGTGAACAAGAGTTATAGATGGATAATTGACAATGGTTGTTCTAATAATATGACTGGTAACAAAGATAAATTTGGGGATATTGGTCCATAAAAAGGTGGATGATTTAAATTTAGTAATGATATTCCATGTGTTGTAAAAGGTAAAAGTACAATTCAATTGACTGACAAGATCAAATGTGACAATGGTTGCAGGGTTGAAGGACTTAACTATAATTTGTTGAGTGTTTCACAATAGAACAAATTAGGGTACAGAGTTAAATTTTATTACAAGAATGCCAAGCTATATGATGATGATGGTAAGCTAATTGGAAGTGGTTATTAGACAAGAGGTAACTTGTTCTACCTAGATTTTTCTATTGAAACATTTTTATTCACACAACAAGAACATGTTTGGTTATGGCAGAAAAGGTTATGTCATGTGAATTTTGAAAATTTGATAAATATTAGTAAAATGAAGAAGTCTAACAATGCTATGTGTAAAGAATATCAATTGAAAAAAATGACCAAGTATAGTTTCAAGAGAAAAACATACACTTCTAATGATATTTTGAAATTGGTTCATACTGACCTATGTGGACCTATTGATGTTCAAAGGTATTGTGCAAATAAGTATTTCATTCTATTTGTTAATGACTATTCTAGAATGATAACTATGATGTTTCTTAAAGCTAAATATGATGCTTTTTTGTTATTCAAGTTTTATTTAGCCAGAGTTGAAAAAGAAACAAGGAAAAGTATGAAGTGTTTGAGATCTAATAGAGGTGGTGAATTCATTTCCAATGAGTTCAATATATTTTGCAATAATAGAAGAATCAAAAGGCAGATGTTAGCACCAAGGACCCCTCCTTAGAATGGGATAGCTGATAGAAGAAATAGATTAATAATGGATTGTGCAAGAATATTGATGATGTAGAAGAATGTATCAAAGAAGTATTGGAGAGAAGTTTTAAGTACTATTGTCTATACCCTGAATAGAGTACAAATCAAAAAAGGTTTAAATTTTACACCATTTGAACTATGGTATGGATATGCTTCTAATGTGAAATATTTCAAAATCTTTGGAAGTAAATACTATATATTCAAAGATAATAGGAATGGAAAACTTGATGCAAAGAGTGATGAAGGTATATTCTTAGGATATTCCACCAAGAGTAAATCTTACAAGTGTCTAAATTATAACACTAACAAAGTTGTGGAAAGTGCAAATGTGAAAGTTTATGATTTTACAGAAAGAAGTGACCTTTCATGCAATAAAGAACTTGAAGATTATAATACATTCATGTATGTTGGTGATGGTGCTTCTAACACTTCAAATGAACAAACAAACCAAGTTGTAGTTTCCCAGTAGACAAGAAATGATGTAGTGCAACAACAAGTTCTTGAGCAGCAAATAATGGGTATCGAGCAACAAACTAAAAAACTCGAGTCATAGATAGGAAATGCCAAACATGTAGAATCTGGACTAGAACCTAAACAAGAAAGAGGAAATGAGCCTGAGATTATTTTTCAAGATGAACCTATTAAAGAACAGTGAAGGAAACCACCTCTAATAGGAAAATTTGTAAGAAGACATCACAAACCTAAAAAAATAATTGGTGATGTTGAATCAAGCGTTATGACAAGAAAAAAACTCAAAGATGATATATGCTTACTTTGTGAATTTGAGCCTAAATCAATAAAGGATGCTCTAGACAATGAAAATTGGACCCAAGCAATGAATGAAGAAATTGAATAGATTGAGAAGAAAAATACTTGGACCCTAGTGCCAAGATCTAAAGAAAAAAATGTTATTGGAACAAAATGGGTTTTTAGAAACAAACTCAATAAAAATGGTGAAGTTACAAGGAACAAGGCAAGATTAGTATGCAAAGGATATGCTCAAGAAGAAGGTGTTGACTATGGAGAAACTGTTAGGATAAAACCACGAACAGAAATAAAAAACTATATGCAAATATAACCAATAATAGAAAAAATAATAGATCACACAGAAATGAACACAAGGCACCAAGATTTAATGTGGTTCACCCAATCCCTGGGCTATGTCCACAAAACAGCAAGTCTGATCTTATTACAATCCAATAATTACAACCTTATTACAATTTGTAATCCCTTACAGCTCAATACCACCACAAGAAGCAATTTCGCATCACACTATATTACAATCCCTAACCCTAAGCCCTTTTATACAAATATTAAACCGCATTAAACCGCTTTAGGTTTAATGAGCAGAACTTCTAGTTATGGAAGATGCAAATGGAAGACTATCATTATCAAAAGGATTTATGGAAGCCGTTGGAAGGCAAAGCCATGAATCAGGGATCTATGTCAGATGTTGAATGGGATCTTTTGGACAAAAAGGCACTCGAAAGCATTCAATTATGCTTGGCACCATCAGTGGCATTTAATATTACAAAAGCAAAGATGACAAAAGAGTTGATGAAAACCTTAGTGACACTGTATGAAAAGCCCTCCACTTCAAAAAAGGTATTTCTCATGAAGCATTTATTTAATACGAAAATGGAAAAAGGTGGATCTATTGCAAATCATTTAAATGAGTTTAATACTATTACTAGTCAGTTATCTTCTGTGGGTATACATTTTGATGAAAAAATTAGGGCTCTCTTGATTTTGTGTTCTTTTCCTGAAAGCTGGAATGGCTTGGTAATGGCGATGATTAATTCTATTCCTGGATCTAGTACCCTAAAATATGATGACGTGATTGGTGTTGTTTTGAGTGAGGAAACTCGTAGGAAATCCTCAGGTGGATCTACATCAGGAAGTGCTTTGAATGCACAATGCAGGGGCATAACAATTGAGAGAGTAAATAACTCTGAAAATTGTGGGAAATCAAGAGGAAAGTCAAAGGGGAAGAGGTCTCAATCAAGAGGACCAAACGACTGTTGGTATTGTGGGAAACCAGGTCATAAAAAGAAAGATTGCTAGAATCACAAGAAAAATGAAGGAGATAAATCAGATGGAGACAAGGAGGCAAATGTGGCAACAAATCTGAAGAGGATGCTTTGCTTCTATCTTTAGAAAGTGTTGATGATTCATGGGTTTTAGATTTTGGTGCTTCATTTCATGCTACACCTCATAGAGGTTATTTCATTGATTATGTCCAAGGGGATTTTGGGCTTGTTTATTTGGGGGATAATGAACCCTGTCAAATTGTTGGAAAGAGAAAAATTAAGATTAAGTTGCAGAATGGGAATCATTGGCTACTACATGAGGTAAGACATGTTCCAAGGCTAAGTAGGAATTTAATTTCAATGGGGCAACATGGTGATGAGGGTTGTGTAGTTACTTTTAATGATAAAAATTGGAAGGTTTCAAAAGGTTCCCTTGTAGTAGCAAAAGGTGTGAAAGTAGGAACCTTATATCTTTGTACAGGTCATATTGTTCCTTCTACTTTGATTGTTTCAGAGAAAAATGAATGTTCAGGAACAATTGCTGTAGTTGAGTAGGGAGAACAAATAGCTACTGTAGATTCTGATACAATGTTGTGGCACAACAGACTTGGGCACATGAGTGAGAAAGGTATGAAAGTACTTCATTCAAATAAAGTTTTACTAGGTCTAAAATGTGTTAATATGGATTTCTATGAAATTTGTGTTTATGGAAAACAAAAGAGAGTGAGTTTTGTAAAGACTAGGAAGGAAAATAAAAAGGAGAAATCAGAGCTTGTGCATACAGATGTATGGGGACTAGCTCAGGTATCTTCCCTTGGTGGCTCTCATTATTATGTTACATTTATTGATGATGCAACTAGAAAAGTATGGCTTTATTTTCTTAGATAGAAATCTGATGTATTTCAAACTTTTAAGAAATGAAAATGCTTGGTTGAAAATGAGACTGGTAAGAAATTAAAATTTCTTAGATCTGATAATGTTGGTGAGTATTGTAGTCATGAATTTGAAGATTATTGCTCCACTAATGGTATTTGTAGATAGAAAACTATTCCAAGAACTCCATAGGGAAATGGAGTGGCTGAATGCATGAATAGGACTATAATGGAGTGCGCAAGGAGCATGAGGTTGCATGTTGGGTTGTGCTTACACATGTGGGCAGAGGATGTCAATACTACAATATATTTGATTAATAAAGGTCCCTCTACTCCTTTGGGCTGTGGTATTCCAAAGGAGGCATGGACTAGTAAGAAGGTGAGTTATTTTTTTCTCAAGACCTTTGGTTGTGAAGCTTTTGCTCATATAGACTCTAAACATAGAACAAAGCTAGAAGCTAAATCAAAGAAATGTGTCTTTTTTGGATATGGCATTAATCAATTTGGTTATAGGCTTTGGGATTTTGAAAATCATAAAATTGTTAGAATTTGAGATGTCATATTCAATGAGAAAGTGTTGTACAAAGATCTGTTGTAGCAACATGAGAAGAAAGAAGATGATTATGTAGTGTTGGATGATACTCTAAAAGTTGATGTTCCAGCCATTCCTCATGTTGTGCAACAACCACAACAACAAATACCACACACACCAGTAAATGTTAGATGGTCAACAAGGCCAATTAGACCTCCACAAAGATTTTCTCCCTCTTTGTATTTTATTTTACTTACTAATGCTGGTGAACCTGAAAGTTATGATGAAGTTATGTAGGTGGATACTAAGATTCAGTGGGAGTCTACAATGAAAGATGAAATGGACTCTTTGCTAAAGAATAAGACATGGGATTTGTGCAAGTTGCCTGCAGGTAAAAAGGCTTTATAGAATAAGTGGGTTTACAGGTTGAAAGAAGAGGAAGGAGGTAAGAAAAGATTTAAAGTCGGGTTAGTTGTAAAAGGATTTGCATAGAAAAAGGGAATTGATTTTGATGAGATATTTTCTCTTGTTGTTAAAATGACTTCTATCCATACTATTTTAAGTCTTGTGGCTACTGAAGATTTACATTTAGAGCAGCTAGATGTTAAAACAACCTTGCTTCATGGTGATTTGGATGAAGAAATATATATGGCTCATCCACAGGGATTTGAGGTCAAAGGTAAGGATAACTTAGTGTGCAAATTGAAGAAAATTTTATATGGCTTAAAGCAAGCACCTCTGCAATGGTATCTGAAATTTGATAGGTTTATGCATGAGCATGGCTATAACAGGTGTCATTCAGATTATTGTGTTTATTTTAAGAGGTTGGATGATGATAGTTACATTATTTTATGTTTATATGTTGATGATATGCTTGTAGCTGGGTCTAACATGGATCATATTAAGGGGCTGAAATGCCAGTTAGCACATGCATTTTCTATGAAGGATTTGGGGGCAGCAAAACAAATCTTTGGTATGAAGATTTGCAGAGATAGGAAGAATAGAACATTGACACTATCTCGGGCTGATTATGTTGAGAAGGTGTTGCAACATTTCTCTATGAAGAATGCTAAAGCTATCACACCTTTATCTGGTCATTTAAAATTGACTAAGGAGATGTGTCCTAAGACACAGGAAGAGGAGGATAAGATGTCCAAGGTACCCTATGGTTCAGCTGTAAGAAGCTTGATGTATGTTATGGTATGCACTAGGCTAGCTATTACCCATGTAGTGGGAGTCGTTAGCAGGTATATGAGTCATCCAAGATTTGAGCATTGGAATGTTATCAAGTGGATTCTTAGATATTTGAGAGGAACATCCAATAAGTGTTTACATTTTGGGGGCTCTACTACTGATTTACAGCGCTATGTTGACTCAAATTTTGCAGGGGATATTTATACCAGGCGGAGTACTACAGGTTATGTCTTTACTATTGGTGGGGTAGCCATGAGCTGGGTTTCTAGGTTACAAAAGATTAATGCTCTATCCACTACAGAGGCAGAGTATGTTTCTGCTATAGAGGCATCCAAGGAGATGATATGGCTTTAGTTCTTCTTGGAAGAATTGCGACATCCTCAAAAGGATAATTATTTGTTCACAGATAGTTAGAGTGACATTCAACTTGTAAAGAATTTAGCTCTGCATTCTAACACCAAACACATACAGTTGTGATACCATTTCATTCGGTCAGTTTTGGAGGATGGACAGCTAAAGCTAGAGAAGATACATGCCAATGACAATCTAGCAGATATGTTGAAAATGGTTGTAACAAGGGAGAAGTTGAACTCCTCTTCAACTTCGGTTGGTCTTTTAGACTGAACATGAATAAAAGAATAGTAGAGTCCAGGTTGGTTTGATCCAGTGGGAGCCCCATGTGGTAGTGGTATTGCTACAGGATCAGTCTCCAAGTGGGAGATATATTGTTTTTTAGTGTGGAGCTTGATCAGTCCCCAAGTGGGAGATTGTTAGATTATGGTGACTGATTAGGAAAGTACTGTACATACTTCATAATTAGGAAAAAAAATTGGGCCCTATTTTATCGAGATTCATAGATTTTCCATTCGTAGATTTAGGCTGACATGTTATAACCCTAAAGTGGTTTAATATTTGTATAAAAGGGCTTAGCGTTAGGGATTGTAATATAATGTGATGCAAAATTGCTTCTTGCAACGGTATTGAGCTATAAGGGATTACGGATTGTAATCAAGTTGTAATTATTGGATTGTAATAAGATCAGACTTGCTGTTTGGTGGACGTAGCCCAGGGATTGGGTGAACCATGTTAAATCTTGGTGCCTTGTGTTCATTTCTGTGTAATCTATTATTATTTTTGTTATTGGTTATATTTTCATATAGTTTTTAATTTATGTCTGTGGTTTTATCCTAACAGAAACTTTTTCTCATGTTGCAAGACTTGTAAGAGTCAAAACCATGCTTGCATATTCAACCTGCAAGAATTTCAAGGTGTATCAGATGGATGTCAAATATACATTTATGAATGGTATACTTGAGGAAGAAGTGTACATTGAACAGCCTGAATAATTTGTGGATCTAGACAAGAAGAATATGGTATGTAAACTGAACAAAGCTCTTTATAGATTGAAACAAGCCCCAAGAGCAATGTATGAAAGACTGGATATTTATTTAGTGAAGATTGGTTTTGAAAGGACAAATGACAATAGTAACCTATATTTGAAGATTGCTAAGAACAATGAAGTACTACTATCTAAAATTTGTGTTGATGACATTATATTTGGAAGAAAAGAAGCACTTTGAAAATCATTTGCTAATGACATGAACAAGGAATTTGAGATGTCTATGTTTGGTGAAATCAATTTTTTTCTTGGATTGCAAGTATATCAAATGAAGTTTGGTATTTTCATTACTCAATCAAAATATATCAAGGAAATTATAAAATCTTTTGAATGGAATATTCAAGACCAATGAGCACACCTATGTCTACAAGACATAAGTTATCTAAGAATGATGAATCTGTTGATGTGAACCAAACATTATATAGATCAATAATTAGAAAATTGCAATATGTTGTTCATACTAGACCTGATATTGCATTAGCAGTTGGGATAGTTTCTATATTTTTAGCAAATCCTAAGGAAAATCACATGATGGCAGTGAAAAGGATAATGAGTTATTGAAAAGGTATAGAAGATTATGGATTGTATTACAAGAGAAGTGATAGATTTGAACTGAAAATATTCACCAACTCTAATTGGGCAAGAAATATTGATGAAAGAAAAAGCACTAGTGGAGATACATTCTTTCTAAGAAAGAGATGGGTGTCATGGATAAGAAAGAAATAGAATTGTATTTCCCAATCAATAGTTGAAGTTGAGTATGTAGTAGCTATAGTTAACTGCTTGAACATTATGTGGATCAAGCAATTATTGAAAGAAATGAAAGAAGAGATTATAGATCGAGTGGTTATCTATTGTGATAACACTAGTGCTATCAACATTTCCAAGAATCTAGTAATGCATACTAAGACCAAGCACATTGCTATCAAGTATCACTACTTGAGGGAACTAGGTCAAGACAAAGAAGTGAAGTTAGAATGTGTGCACACCAAAGAACAAATTGTTGACATATTAACTAAAGCCTTACCTAAAAATGCTCATGAATATATTAGAGGTAAATTTGTGGTGATTCCCCTAAGAAAAGAAACCTAAGGAGAAGAGGTGCACTACATCAAATGTGCTACTTAGAATATCCTACACATTGATGCAAAACAACTCTACTTTGGGAGATGCCTAAGGAAGAGATCCAGGTGTAGCATAATAGATCAGTAATAGATAGATGACAAAGAACTTTTCCAGATGTGCAAGTATCTACATAATCCAAATGTATGAAGTAATTGAAGGCAGGAATGTTAAGTCTCTTTGGCATTGTTGTCAAAGATGGAGAGATGCACTAAAGAGGGAGAGATACACTAGTAAGGGAGAGTATCATTTAAGAAGAAGAGAGATATACCCAAGAGGGAGAGAATGATAAAGGAAGTTTCTAAACTTGTAGAGATGAGAATCAAAATGAAACTAAAGATATTGATCACTCATGATAGTGAAACCTTTTTCATTTGTATGGTAATAAAGAGGGATATTGTTGTAAAGATATGAACATTGAGATGTTGCCATCAATACCAAAGAGGGAGATTGTTGGAAACTTACAATTGGAATAATTGTTATTTTTTCATTAATGTCAAATCTACTACTGAGGCATGTTTCTATTTGATCTAAATGTCATATTTATTTATTTGTAATGCTAGTGTTGATCGAGCCACATTAAGTGCCAAAAAAATATAGTGTTGACCAAGCATCAATATCAATTGAGAAAGTTAGTTGATGTCAAGCCAGAAGTTCTACAATGACTGAGTGATTAAGTGATGACCGAGTGTTAGAACTTGATGATTGATGAGTGATAGTATTTTGAATGTATATGAGGAATCATGATTTCCAGTTGACTCAGTTGATTTCTTGGGATATGGAAACTCTGTTGAAGATAAGATTGATGAGTTGGATCTTTAAATTCTAGGTGAAGACCTAATAGATAGATTCTAGAGAAAATTCTAGAGGATGATCAAGAAGAATGTACAGAGCCAAACTTTAAGGAGGTACAGAGCCAAACTTTAAAAAGAATGTGCACAAAGAAAGGTAGAACAAAGGCGCACCAAGGTGAACACAAGTGTGTAAGAGTGAGAGCGAAGCAAAAGGGAATTGCTTCTGCAAATTTTGATTAAGTTGATAAGTGAATTTGAGTAGAAAGATTAAGTTTTGATGTGAAGGGGATGACTTCTTGAAGGGTTACTAAGTGAATTAAGAAATAGAGTTTACAAGGGGACTTATCATTGAATCAACACATGAACCGAATAGTGATCTGAACCTACAAAAGTTAGTTATAATAATATAGATCAAACCCTATTATTTTCATTCTAATCATTGTAAACAGTTTGTGTTTAAATCCTTTTAATCAAAGGTTGACCTAACAGTCATTTAAATGACTTAACAATCTATGTAAATCCTTTAGCAAGGTGACATTGTAAATGGAATAATCAAAGTGCTCTGATAAGGCCACTCCTAATAGGGTGATTAAATCCTCTAACCATGTCACATTTAATAATGTGTATTGTAACTCTTAACAAGGTTGGCTCCTAACAAAGCTCACTTTGAAATAGTGAAAAAGTGGCGACATGTTGCTGGTGGTTTTTCCCAAATTGGGTTTCCACATAAAATTCTATTGTCAAACTTGTGATGAATCTTTTATATGTTTTACACTTGATGAAGTTTACATTCAACAAAGTATGTTATATTTAGAACAAGAATTTGTTTATCAGTACAGTAGAGACCTAGCAATAGCAGGATAAGAAGAACTATGAATGATTCAATATTTAATTGTTCAAATGGTACTTATGACCCTTGAGTAACTGATTTACTTCCCCCTCTTATTTATTCTAAACATTTCTAATATATTCTATCAATTCTTTTAGATTCTCTAAGATTAGAAGAATATTTAGTCCTCAATTTTTCATTCACATGAATCTCAAACAACCATATATTTCAATGAACATGGCACTGATGGGGACACAACCCAAGAATAGAATGGACACAACAGAAAAGGGGAAATTATATTAACTGAAAAAATAAACTAGTACAAAAAATACAAAGAAAATAAACTTCAAAACATGCCCTAAGGGGTTACAATAGCATAAATCTGGAGATAATTTCTCCTGTCAGTACCTCCTCTCAAACTCCACTTCGAACTGCCTTTTACAATGCCAAAAATCTCCTTAAATAGACCTCGGAGGGTTAAGGACTAGGAGTACATTCTAGAAAGTTCTAGTAGGCATCCACCAACCAAATAGAAGGTTCCAGAAGCTGCATTAGAAGTTGACGCAAATCTAGAAGAATCCAAAAATGGTAACCGAACTTCCGGGAGGCATAACTTTTGAACCGTAGCTCCGATTGACGAACCATTTACATTTTTGGAAAGCTCTTGAAGCGTTATATAGCCCTATGGAAAAGCTTCACTCATCCCCCATTTTTTGGCCCTTTTTGAGGTCATTTAATGCCCCTAACTTGGATTTGAAGCATTCTTAGGAGGTCTCCAAAACCCAAAAAATTGCAATAACTTTCAAATCGTGGGGCCTTTTGACCTGATTCTTTTTCTGGAATGTTCTAAATCACAATTACATTCATCAAGCCAATTCACACCTTCTAGTTCACCAAAATGATGGCTTAATTACATACTCCTATTTTTTTGGGATTTACATGAACACTGATAGTGGAACTGTGAGAGTTGGAACCTTTATTTGACCCAAATGGGTATCCAAAAATGAAAACACATGAAACAGAAACTGAGTCTAAGTATTTTTTTTTTTGGGTGACACAGGATTGCCCTTATACCTCTGGATGCTCCTGCATCAAACACCCAGGGTAGATTGAAAAGTGACCCTATCACTTTATGAATGGTAGAGGAAATCCCAAATGGGAAACCTCAGCTGCTGAAATCGAAGTTGAGTCCTTGATTGATCATCCTTTCCATTTGACCAAATACTCTTCATACTACCTATTTCTGGTACTCCTACCCACACAATGATCTAGAATTTCTTCTATCTCCTCCTTCTTAGAAGCAGGAATTGGACATGGCTCTAACACTAGTTCCTCATCTGCACCATCATCATGATACTCTGTTAAATCTGCAATGTTGAAAATGGGAGAAA
Organism: Cupressus sempervirens; assembly: GCA_028749045.1. Lineage (NCBI taxonomy): Eukaryota > Viridiplantae > Streptophyta > Pinopsida > Cupressales > Cupressaceae > Cupressus > Cupressus sempervirens. Next base: position 155,739,246 of record CM053784.1, on the reverse strand, counting down.
TGTGGATACCATTTGGCAGCTCCACTTCATATGCATTTCCTGAGTCATGTTTCTTCCAAATTTTGCAGGGGCCAAATTTTTTCATTTTCAACTTGTTGTAAGTACCGGCTGGAAATCTTTCTTTTCATAAGTGCACCATGACTAAATCTCCTACTTGGAATTCCTTATGTCTTCTCCTTTGATCAGCCCTAGCTTTATACTCTTGATTCATCTTGGTAGTGTGTGCTTGAACCTCCTCATGTAGATGCTTGATATGTTCAGCAAATTCCTCAGCTTCAGCACTTGTCCTGTCCCCTTGTTCTATCTTCCTCAGCTCTGGTGCAGTCCTTGGGCTACTCCCATATACAATTTGGAATGGTGATTTTCCAAGACTCCTATTTACAGAGTTATTATAAGAAAACTCTGCCTGTGGTAGAATCAAATCCCATCCCTTGGGCTTATCCCCAACTAAACATCTCAACAAATTGCCCAAACTTCTGTTTACCACTTCTGTTTGGCCATCAGTCTACGGGTGATGCATGGAACTGAATTTTAGGTCTTTTCTCAACTTCTTCGACAATGTCCTCTAGAAATACCCCACAAATTTAGTATCTCTGTCAGAAACTATACTCCTTGGACATGTAGTCTTACCACCTCTTTGAAAAACAAGTCTAGAATATGGATAGCATCATGAGTTTTGTGGCATGGAATGAAATGTGCCATTTTGGAGAACCTATCAACCACCACGAATATTGAGTCATTACCCCTTTGTGTCCTTGGCAATCCAAGAACAAAATCCATACTTATGTCCTCCCATGGCCTTGATGGAACAAGCAAGTGCTGATATAGGCCAGTATTGTGACTAAACCCCTTGGCAACTTGACAAACCTAGCAACTCTGTACAAACTTCTTCACATCCTGTGAAATTTGAGGCAAAAAATAATGTTCTCTAAGAATGGCAATGGTCTTATCTTGACAAAAATGTCCTGCCATCCCTCCACTGTGTTTCTCCTTAATCAGATTTTCCCTCATGGTACTCCTTGGAATACACAATTGACTACCCTTGAACAACATGCCATCTTGAATCAAATAGTCTAACCACTTGGTTCTATCTACAGCAACAGGTTCTTTACAAGCTTTCCATGCTTCAGAAAAATTAGGATCCTCGGGGTACAATTTCTTGAGTTCATCAAACCCAACTACTTCAACTTGCATTACTGTAAGCAACAACTATCTCCTACTTAGTGCATCTGCAACCCTGTTAGATTTTCCACTTCTATGCTTCAACACAAATGTATAGCTTTGCAAGAACTCTACCCACTTCGTATGCCTCTGATTCAATTTACCTTGGCTATTTAGGTATTGTAATGCTTGATGATCAGTATACAAAACAAATTCCTTTGGCAATAAATAATGCCTCCATTTCTTTAAGGCCTGAACTATTGCATAGAACTCTTGATCATAAACAGAATACTTCTTCTTTGCATCATTCAATTTTTCACTAAAATATGCAATAGGCTTACCTTCTTGGCTTAATACAGCCCCAATAGCACTACCACTGGCATCACAATCCACCTAAAAAACCTTTCTAAAATTTGGAAGTGCCAACATAGGTTGTTCTGTTACCTTCTTCTTTAGCAATTCAAAACTTCTCGCAGCTGCTGCAGTCCATTTGAACTCTTTTCTATCCCTTCTTATTGTATCAGTTAGGGGTGCACATATGCCACTAAAATTCTTAATAAACTTCCTATAAAAACTAACAAGACCATGAAATTATCTTACCTCAGTAGCAGACCTTGGAGTAGGCCATTCCAAGATGGCTTTTACCTTCTATGGATCCATTTTTAGACCTTCGGGTGATATAACAAACTCCAAATAGACTAACTCCCTTTTTGTAAAGATACACTTCTTCAGATTAATTAACAGTTTCTCTTCCCTTAGCCTTTCAAGGACACTACAAATATGCAGTAAATGTTCTTCCAAAGTCTTGCTGAAAATTAAAATATCATCCAAATAAACAATAACAAATTTTCCCAAGAACTTCTTAAGTACCTCATTCATGAGCCGCATGAAGGTGCTTGGGGCGTTCGTCAATCCAAAGGGCATGACTAACCACTCATAAAGACCCTCCTTGGTCTTGAAGGTTTTTTTCCACTCATCTCCTTCTCGAATCCATATCTGGTGATAACCACTCTTCAGATCTATCTTTGTGAAGTACTGAGCTCCACTCAAGTAGTCCATAAGATCATCCATCCTTGGCAAAGGAAACCAATACTTGATGGTTATCCTATTTATAGCTTGAGAATCTGTACACATCCTCCACTCTCCATCCTTCTTTGGTGCGAGTACTGCAGGTACTGCACATGGACTTAGGCTCTCTCTAATCAAGCCCTTCCTCAACAACTCCTGAACCTGTCTATTTAGCTCCTCTGTTTCAGTAGGACTCATCCTGTGAGTAGCCTTGTTAGGCAAACTATCTCCTGGAATCATATCTATCTAATGACTGATTTGCCTTACTGGTGGCAATCCATCTAGAACATTATCAGAGATAATATCTCCAAATTCCCTTAGTAAATTTGAAACTTCAAGTGGTATTTCACTACTACCTTCTTTATCTTTCCTAGGAATCAAAGCATATCACATATGCTGATGTTTCATGCCATCTAAAAACTTCCTTCCGTCAACAAGAAAAATTCTAGCACTACTACATACCTTTTCACCTTCCTTTTTCATGGGCTTCAATTTGTGGCAAACTCCATCCTTTGTCAGAGAGTATGTGTTTGCATGTCCATCATGTACTGCATGTCTATCAAACTGCCATGGTCTACCCAACAATAGATGGCAAACATCCATCAGAATAACATCATAGAGAACTTCATCATGGTAACTCCCAATTTTGAATTTCACTAAACATTGTTCACTTACTAGGACCTTATGATCATCTTTTATCCAAGCAATCCGATAGGGTTGGGGATGTTTCTCCCTCTTGAGCTTCAGCTTAGAGACCATCTCTTCTGATACAAATTTATCAGTGTTATGACCATCAATGATCATGTCACAACATTTATCCTCACACTTGCATATGGTACAGAACAAACTCCTATGTTGTCCTAGTTCAATCTCACCACTTAGTAGGACTCTTTCATTTACCAAGGTCTCTCCTCTTTCTGCATCCTCTGAATGTGATGATTGTGCATCCTCATCCACATGAGCAACCCTAGCTTGGCCCTCAGCTCTCCTATCTATCCTTCCTTGTTGTTGGGGGCATTCAAAGGCACGATGACCTTCTTCATTGCAATGGATATAGGTACCACGGAAGCCTCCTCTTCCTTGTCCACATCCTCTACTTCTTCCTCTCTGATTTCCAAAGTCTTGATCATGGGAGCGGTTGAAACCCTCATTCCTTTGGTTCCTGCTAGTACCCACATCTTCATTTTTCTTTTGGGTTTCATTGCGGCCTCCAGATGATCTACCGCTTCCCCTTCCTCCTTGACTGCACCCTCTTTGTCTTCCTTCAAACCTTTTATTCAGCTTCTCTTCAACTCGTAGGGAAAACTGGTATGCCTCTTCAACGCTGGTCATTCTTACCAAACTTAATTCCTCCTGGATGCTAGGTCGCAACCCACTGATATAACAAGCAACCTTCTCCTTATTTGCTTCTACATGCCCCTCTCTAATCAAGAGTCGATAAAATTCCTCTGTATATTCTTGGATTGATCTTCCTGCTTTCTTTAACCCATGCATCTTCTTAAACAAATCAAGCTCGTAGTCCACAGGAAAGAACTGCTTCTTCAATTTGTCCACCATGTGATCCCATCTTGTGATCTTCTCCTTTCCTCTTCTGTTTCTTTCCAATTGGACCTCTTGCCACTAGATTTTTGCATGGCCTTTCAGTTTGGCCTTTGCAAACTTAACCCTATCTGGGTCCCTGATATCCTCATACTCAAAGTATTCTTCTAGTTCATTGATCCAATCGATCAACTCATCTGGTCTCAGACTTCCTGAAAATATACCCACTTCAATTGTAGGTCTTTTCCCAAACTTAGTAATGGCCCTAAAAAGCCTTTCCTCTGCATGATTCAAAACTTCCCCGTCAAATTTCCCTTTTGGTCCCATTTCCTCTTCTTCATTGTCATCCTCACTTTCATCACCTACGGCCACAGTAGCTCCTCTATGGAGCTCCTCCTGCAATGCTTGTACCTGCCTTTGGAGGGCTCTAACCTCCTCAGGATTAATAGCTCTGGCCCTTCCACCACGCTCTCTTTGTGGAGGCATCTTCTTAACTCAAACCCATAACCACACAGTCCTGGTGTAAACTATCTCACAATCGGCGCTCTGTCTACACACTTGGGAAAATCAGCTCTAATACCACTTGATGGAGACACAACCCAAGAATAGAATGGACACAACAGAAAAGGGGTGTTAGTGAACAGATTGTCCTTTAAAGAAATACATGGAAATTTGACCCTGAAAACCCAAGTGAGAGGACAAACTAACACCAACAGTTGGATAGGTTATCATGGATTGATAACCTTCCTCTGAATTTTTATCGGGTACAGCTCCCCATGAAAGATTTACAATGAATTAAATGTGGGTGCTTTTACCAGAAAGCACGAAAGGATACCAAGAATCTATCTGTAAACACAGAATAGATGCGAAAACTAAGGGTTGAAAAGAAAGGAAACAGAATACAACAGATTACACAAAGTTAATTTGTTGTACACTGTATCATGTAACAAGGATAAACTGTGTCTTTCATCTTCTTGAAATAATTAAAATTAGAGCCTTTCAAGATATTAAGAAATGATGACATAATAAAAGAACAATGACATCAGACTGTAATTTTCAGAGAAAACTGAAAATGACTCAAAGTTTGAATTCAGTGGAAGGAAAAACACATTGTAATCAAAGTTAAATGCATTTCACCTCTAGCCTCCCTTCCCCGACTGTAAAGATCACAAAGCTTCTTTCACACATTACAATCCAACCATCATTTAAATCAAACAGAAATTCTTCTACCATATTACATCAAACATCAAAAGACTGTAACCCTCTCTCAGCTACAAAGTTTTGAAAGAGAGGCAGAAAATCTCATGCTCTGTATCTCTCTGTCCCTCAAGAAGATGAAACTGATTTTACAAAATCCCCTCCCTGCCTGGAGCCCAAAGTCTATAGTCTGGAAGAAAGAAGAATTGGAACCCTCTTTAACTGTATTCATAGTTCTCCCAATCCTACTGCTGCTCAAAGTCTCACAGAAAAACTCAAAAAAAATTGGAACCCAATTTCCTCTGCCATGGGCTTATTTAACCTTTCTTTTCCCGTAGCCTTTTCAGTTTCTTGTAACTGATTCTTGCTGATTGGTTCTTTTCATATTTTCGAGAATATATTTTTATCTTCCCTCCATTGATTTTGCTTGATAAACTTTATTTAAAGTTTATATTTATCAATAGTAATCTTTTTTAGGATGATTTCAATGTCCCTTAAGTTTTTCAATATCTCCCCATAATTCTCAGAGATTATTAACCAAAGTTTCAGTATCTGTATATGGCTGCATCAAATCTGGACAAGTATACATAACTAATTGACAGGTGTCAATTAATGATTTTTCATCTTTGGATTACATTTCCTTTAGGATGGATATAATATTCAATTTAATATCTTTTCAAATTTGTGGCTCTTATGACATACTCATGCTGACAGGTGGCACTTGCTGGTGATGATGTTCTGTCATGATTTTATAACTACCTTTGACAGTTTTGACAGTGTCCCACTCAATCAGTCGTAACTCATTAACTAGGAATGATTTTGAAAAATCATTTGGTTATATCATGCATAACTTTCTTCTTAGAAACATATCTGAAATTTAGCTAAATCCAATGGTTTGATTGGAAGTTATGAGCCCTGCACTGAGACCCAATTTGATTGTCTGCATTCTGCAATTGTTAATTTCTGAGTCGATAGAGGCGTGAATAGAAACCAATAACTCTTGATACATAGTTAATCTCATAAAAATATTTGGAGAAGATTTATATAACTAGGCTTTCCAACAAATATCTTAAATTCAGCATGATCCAATGGTTGGATTAATATATATGGCCCTTGAAATATGACTATTTTCTGCCATCTGCAATTTATGACTGTTATTTCTGATCTCATAGTGGTGCAGTCAAGAACATGTAACTTTTGATTCATATGAAATATGATAAAACATTTTGGTGAAGATTTAAAGAACTAGGTTTTCCAAGAAATATCTAAAATTCAGCTAGATCCAACGGTCAGATTTGGATTTATGACCTTTGAAATATGACTATGTTTCTTCCATCAGAGAGTTCATGTTTGCAGGTTGTATTCTTGCATGGTTTTTAAGACTTGCTATCATGGGAGCACAGAAACTTGTCTTTATTAATGCTTTCAGATATAGGCTCTAATGTACATTCTATAAAGTAGTTTTCTACCATTTCCATTGATTACAAAATCCAATGCATTGAGAAGAATAGGCTATCGAGTTCTTCACATAGAGAAGGATGTGCTTAATAGCATGCTGAGGATCTAAAATTCTACAAAACTTTGTCACCTTTCTTGCAGCCATAATACGTACTTCTGCTTTATCATCCTGCAATAATCATACAAATGTAAGCACAAGATCCATTCTGGTAAATTTGACCATATATTCATCATAGCTCTCTCTTCAACAGTTCTGATACTCTTGGGCATGCAATATGAAAAAAAAACTCACAAGCAGAAACACGTGCCATGAATCATTCACTAGTAGTAAGCCTCTTCATAGATGGAATAAACCAATCGATCAAATCACCTTCCTTCATCTGAGAATTAATTCAGCACAGTGGTTCAACAGGTTTGTTTCTCACATATGTTTCCTCTACTATACAAAGACTTTCCAAAGGAGGCAGCCAAACATGAGCATGCTCGACCCCACCAATATATGGTATAAAAATTCCCAATTCTTCAACCATCATAAGCAAAACATCATCATCAATTTCATTTTTTTTTTTTTTTGCTCAAAAATGATATTAATTCCTTCCTTGTCCTCTCTTCACCAAGAGCATGAGCAATTGTTGAAAGCCTTCATGTGGAGTTCAATCATAACTGAAAGTCTTCATTTTTATCGATGTCCCTTGTCGACATTTCATGCACTAACTGTAGTGGAGCTTCTCAAAACAGATCATTGATCCTCTGAATTTTTGTAGTGGATCATTGAACTTGACAACTTTGAGCCTAGACTTGAATTTGCATGTTGAACCACCTTGAACTACTGAATCACTTCGAACCACCGCATCTGAACTTTATCTTAATCTGCATCCTTGCACTTTCTTGAAGTCATGAGACTAACAAACCGAACCTGGCAAATGCATTGAGACAGAATTTTGAACTTTTCTAACTGTTCTGCATTTTTGAACTGAACTATTTTGAACTGTCGAACTACTTTGAACTACTTCGAACTTCAGTTCAAAGTGGTTCAAAGAGGTTCAACCTCTGAAACTGAAAGCTTAAAAACTGAGACCACCTTGGGTACTAACAAGGGGAAATTATATTAACTAAGAAAATAAACTAGTACAAACAGTATAGAGAAAATAAACTTCAAAACATGCCCTAAGGGCTTACAATAGCATAAATCTGGAGATAATTTCTCCTGTCAGTACCTCCTCTCAAACTCCACTCCGAACTGCCTTTTACAATGCCAAAAATCTCCTTAAATAGACCCTAGAGGGTTAAGGACTAGGAGTACATTCTAGAAAGTGTTAGTAGGCATCCACCGACCAAATAGAAGGTTCCAGAAGCTGCCTTAGAAGTCGACGCAAATCTAGAAGAATCCAAAAATGGTAACCAAACTTTCGAGAGGCATAACTTTTGAACCGTAACTCTGATTGACGAACAGTTTACATTTTTAGAAAGCTCTTGAAGCGCTCTATAGCCCTATGGACAAGCTTTTCTCATCTCCCATTTTTTGGCCCTTTTTGAGGTCATTTAATGCCCCTAACTTAACTTTGAAGCATTCTTAGGAGGTCTCCAAAACTCAAAAAACTGCAATAACTTTCAAACCGTGGGGCCTTTTGACCTAATTCTTTTTCTAGAATGTTCTAAATCACAATTACATTCATCTGGCCAATTCACACCTTCTAGTTCGCCAAAATGATGGCTCAATTACATACTCCTAGTTTTTTGAGATTTACACGAACACTGATAGTGGAATTGTGAGAGTTGGAACCTTTATTTGACCCAAATGGGTATCCAAAAATGAAAACACATGAAACAGAAACTGAGTCTAAGTATTTTTTTTTTTGGGTGACACAGGATTGCCCTTATACCTCTGGATGCTCCTGCATTAGGCACTTACATATATACTCACTCATAGTAAAATAAGAATGTTTATACACAAAAAGGATACATCAATTGTACCCATTTAAGGTCTCCCTATTTCTTAATTATGCATCACTAAATAAATGTAGAATATTTACATAATCACAAAATAAGCAAGAGATCTGATAGAGCTTGAGTCCCTTCCTATTAATAAAATTGGGATATAATTTTGTTCTAATATGGTTAGAATTTTGTGACTAAATTGGACCCAAAAGATTCTATTATAATGTATTTTAAAATGTAGCCTTAGATTGAAAAGGGGAAATAAATAATATTAGATAATGAATATTTGAAACCATTTGAGACAACAATAGTTCCCAATATTGAAATAAGAAGCCTATATAGTATACTTGTGTGAATAGAATTCTTAACTCTTTGAACAATAGTTGTACGATAGAGCTCTTTAGTGAACTAAGAATTTTCTTTCTAAAATATAAAACTTCTAGACTATTTTGACCCTATTCTTACAAAAGCTACAAAATTCTTAATGATTCGAAGCTTATGTTTTGAACAAAACCCTGCAAAATTAACAAAATCAAGATAAGTTACTAATTGCAACCAAAAAATTAGAATGCATTGCAAGAAACCAAAAATATGATGTTCTTTTGCAATATTTTATGCATTTTAGGACCTCCTAAAACAAATCAAGAAGATGCATTTTTATTTATAAAAGATGAATACTAAATATCAATGATCATTCCCTATCAAAAGTGTATATGTTTGAGGTCATGTTGAAAAGAACAACTAATAATTTAGTTTATGATAGTTATAAAAGAAGGCACATTCAAAGTTAAATAAGTTAGCAAAGATATTAAAGCTATGGTATGGATTACCATTGGTAGTCACAATAGTAAATAAAACTATATGCCTCATTTTCTTTGTCATCATTGGAAGTAACTTGTTCAATAGTTAGTGATGATAGATAGTTGCAAATGAGTTCTATTCCAACTAGCTTGGAACAAGATTAGGAGTTTTAGGACTTTCTATGGAAATTTTTGAAATTTGAGGTGCTTGGCACTAGCTTGTAACCTATGATTATTTTTGGAAGAGAGATTTAATCCTTGAAAAACCTAATAAAATTTTAAATATTAGAACATTTGATGTAGGATCATCCTTGGGTTTTTGGCAATCTTGCATCACCCAAAAAGATTTGTATTGTTTTCTATTTTATAGTCACCTATCTGGCAATTTGATTTGGTGAACGCTTGTTTGTTTTTTCCAAATTCGGTGAGCTAGGCTTCATATTGTGGACCTATTACAGATCATTATCCTAACTGCATAGAATTTAATATTACAACTAGTATAATGTATGCTTTATCTTCTTGGGTGTTGACTTCCGATGTTGTTCTTCATACAATTCCCAATATTTAATTCAATGATGTTCTATATTTAAGAGTTAGCCTACACACTCTTGGATCTAGGCAATTGGTTAACATGTGGACCTATACCTAAGGCCACATAATGTTTTGTAATGTATTATGTATCTAGTCATTAATTATTTAAGGGTCAATCCTATATTGTACAACACATTTCCTATTATTAAAGATTGTGAACTCAAAGCCAACATGTGTACCTTTATGGCTATATGGCTAACTACACAAAGTTATGGTATCAAAAAGATTCCATTTTTTTTTCCCCAATCTAAGGCATAGTATGATCTCCCAATAGCTCGATCATAGTATAGGGCGATCACATTTTGGGTTGGATAGCTAGAGCCATAGGGTTGGGAAATTGAAAACATAGTGTGATCACCCTATAGTGCGTCCATGCTATAGTGTACAAACACTATGAAAATATCCTAAATAAATACATTTGCTTTTAAATTTGCAACTAAAATCCAACAGGCTTTTCCAAGCTAATTTCATCACTGGGATCACACACATAAAATGTAATATTTCTTATACTTAAATTACATTATATATATATATGCTTCCAAGATGTTTGAGAGTGGTTTCAACTTCATAGGAGTTAAGGTAAAGATTCTAGATTTTGAGAGTTTTTAAGAAATTTCAGACTTATTAAATTTTAGAAATTCACACATTATTGTGAAAATGATTCCTAGTAGACTATTGATTGTAACCATAAGCCCTTAAATTCTTCAAGATGATTTAAGGATCATTTCTCATTGTGTGGATTATATTATATTGTTAGTTTGGTAATTGACATGTATGTTTAACCATGTTAAGGAGGGGGGAGGGGGGGGCAGGGGTGGTGTGGGAGTTAGTGGCAAGGAGTGATATGAAGGCTTGTGATGATACAAAACATTAAGCAGTGTAGGAAACTAATGTTTTCTAATGTGTCCTAATATATTTAATGTTTCCTAAGGTGTTTTAATGGCTCTTAAGTGGTCATAAGAACCTTAGGACTGATTGTGAGCCCTTTGAATCCATTCATACCCATTAACACAGAGTATGACCCCTTATAACACATTAGTTATTATATAATACACTTTAGGGCTTTAATGTGTCTTAATCAACCCTAAATTGTCATAAGGGGATTTAGTGGTTCTAGTCACCCTTAAGAATCATTAAAACCTCCTAGGATCCATTACAAACTATTAAAATAGATGAGGACCTCTCAAAGTATGTAGTAATCATTATTGGACACATTGTTGGGGTCTTATGTGCCCTAATGGGTCATAATGTGTCATAAGGGGTCGTTAGGGAACATTAAGGATTTGTTAGGATCTATTATGAAACATTAAGTCCCATTAGGACCCATTAGAGCCTATTGGCACACATTAGGACCCATGAGGTCATAGTAAAACCCATTATGATCCCTTCCAACACATTAACCATTGTAGAACACACTAATGTGTCTTAATATATAATAAGGCATCATAAGTGGTCTTAAGTAGTCTAATGGATCAGTAGCACCTGTTAACACCCCTTAAGATGCATTAAGACCAACTAGAACACATTAAAACCTATTGATACAAATTAGATCACCTTAAGGGACTTAGGACACACTAATGGGTTATAATGTGTCCTAATAGGTCATAATGTGTCCTAAGGGGTTCTAATTGTAACTAAGTCATCCTATGACCCCTTATGGCCCATTAGAACCCTTAAATCAATTAGAAATCATTATGACACATAAGAACCAATTATAACCCTTTACAACACATTAACCATAATAAGACACACTAATTTATCCTAAGAGATCATAATGGGTCCTAAATGGTGCTAATCAATCCTAATGTTGCCTATTTAGTTTTTATGGTTAGCAATGTATCATAAGGGATCATATTAGGTCATAAATTGTCAGGTAGGACCCCTTATAACATATTTCTAACCATTGTAGGACACATTAATAGGATGTGAGTGATTATAATGTATCATAAGGGGTCATAATGGATCCTAAGTAGCCCTAGGACCTATTATGACCCATTATAACCACTTAGGAAACATTATGACCAATTAGGACACATTATAACCTATTAGTTCCCTATAGAAAATATTAAAGGGCACATGATACATTAGTATACATCTATATTTGCTAGTATATTGTAGCAAGTCTGAAGGAGTCCTAAGAGATCCTAGAATACTTTAATATGTTCTAGGAACCTGCTAACCCCTTGGGACCCCTTACCATACATGTTATGATTTCAAAAGGTCTAAAGGGGTCTTAAGCGATCTTAAGACTTGTTACCATACACTAATGTATCCAATAAGGGGTCATAAGGTGTCCTAGAATGCATGAATGTGTCCTATAACCCCTTAATACCCATTATAACCCATTAAAAACCCTTTGGTAGATAGTAAGGTTTCCTAAGGGATCATCAATGGTCCTATAATATGATAATGTATTTAAAGACCCCTTGACACTTGAGGTTTATATATCATACACTACTACATGGTAGGGTGTTAAGTGATTGGAGAAATTAGTAATGTATTATAGGACCCATTAAGACCCCTTGAAACCCCTTATTATACATGCTAAGTTTGGAAATTAGGGCAGATTAATGTGTCTTAGGACCCCTTAGGATGCCTTACCATGTAGTAATATATGGTAAAGGGTCTTACAAGATCATAAAGGGATCTATGAAAAATTAATGTGTTCTAAGCCCCCTTATAGCCTATTTGAACTACTTGCTCTAAATCATAGGATTAGTATGAGTTGTTAGGGATCCCTAACACCCATTGCAACTCTTAGGACCCCTTACCTTACACTAATATATCAAAATGGGTCCTCAAGGTATCCTAAGAGTTTTTAAGAGCTTCTAAGATTGAATAATATGCTTTATGACCCATTAAGACCCCTTACAATCTCTTATGATACACTAATGCATGGTAAGGGGTCATCAGAGGTCATACGCCACATTAATGTGTCCTAGTACACCTTAACGCCCCTTATAAAAGAAAAAATTTAAGGGGCCGTAAGAGGTCTTAAGGGGTCATAAGACATATTAATATGTTTTGGAAATACTTAAGACATATTACCATATATTAGTATATGGTAAAGGGTCCTAAGATCTCTATGACCCCTTAGGAACCATAAGATATATACTGAGGTATCCTAAGGTGGGGAGAGAGAGAGAGAGGGGGGGGGGGGGGGGGGAGGGAGGAGGGAGGGAGGGAGGGAGGGAGGGGGGGAGTAAATAATTTAATGAGAAATAATCATGCATAAGTCAAGGGCTTAAGGTTATAATCAATAGTCCACTAGAAATCATGCTAAATATAATGTGTTCATTTTTGAAATTTAACTGAGTCTAAATTTTCTTTAAAATCCTCAAAATCTAGAATCTTTATCTTAACTCCTATGAAGCTGAAACCACTCTCAAACATCCTAGAAGTATGTACATAAAATGTAACTTAAGTGTAAGAAACTTATACTTAATTGTTACATTTTATCTATATGATTCCTATGTTTAAATTGGCATGAGTGAGGCCTATTTAAAAGGCTTTTCTAGTCTTTATTTATCACCCCATATGGCATGTGTAGAATAGCGTATGCACCCTTAGCACACACACACACTATTTAATCCACTATATTTTGATAGTCTACTTGCACTTTAGGGTGAGCACACTTTTTAGTGCATTTGAATTTACCAAGTAAGAGGCTTGGATTTTCCTTGGATATCCAATCCAAAGGCTTGGTGGACTCAAATAGGTCTAAGACATGTTTTCCAGCAAACCTACAAAAAATTCTTTACTTTTGTTGTGTGCTCTCCATCAAGTTTCCTCATGGTTGAATATTGATAAAAAAAGGTTACATGATATTATAGATTTTTTGTATTAGCTATTTAATATATAATTTATTTTGAATTTAGTCTATTTTAGGCCTTTCAACTATAATTTCTTTTGAATATATGTCTATTTTTTCTCAAAAACCATTGTTTAGTATTTGGGGGTTAGATTTTGGCTCATTTGTTGGATTTTGCAAATAATTACTTTTTTAGAAACTAGACTCCATTCTACACACTTTTTTTTTAAAAAAGTTCTAATTTTTTATTAGCTTTTAATGATTTCTAGGGGGAGCACACATATATTTCACATTTTTAAGATGTGTACACTTTAAAAAATCATAAAAAATAAATATAGGTAACTTCCAACCAGAGCAATTACAATTTTTTTTTTTTTAAGTTATCATTATAGGGGAACCACACCTGACAATATGTTATGTTTTTATTGAAAAAATAGTATCACTTTGTGTAGCCCCCTTTTTTGAGAGCCCTAAGTGTTGGAAACTACAATTAAGACAATTATTATATTGTCATTGATGTCAATCCTTATTGGTGAGATAGTTTTCTATCTGATTTGAGTGTCATGTCTATATGATTGATGAAGAGGATTTGAAAAGTTGGTCATAACAAAAGCAGCTAGAGGAAAGGTTGAGTTATGAAGAAGAAATTACAAAAGGACACTTGATTAGTTAGACTTTGACAAGATAAAGTGATCATTTAATCATACTAAAAGAGAAGAAGATAGTTGTATTAAAGCCCTAGAGAAGATATAAAAGATAGATAAAATACATAGGCTTGACTGAGCAATAGAGATGAAGATTAGGGAACTTGAAGTATATGTCAAGTGATTCTAGTGTCAACCGAGCCACAATATTTGTCGAGAAGAAATAGTGTTGAACAAGCATTAGGATTGACCAAGTGATAGTATATGTGTCAAACAAGAAATTAGTAGTGACTGAGTAATCTAGTAATGATTGAGCATTAGAACGTAGTGTTGGCCAAGGGATAACATTTTTATAGATTATGAGGAATTGTGATTTCCAACTTATGAATTTGGTTTCTTTGGATATGTAAAGTGTGTTAAACAGAAGGATGGATGACCTGGAATAGTCAAATTAAGGGAAATTATATTTTTGCATTCCTATGCAAGGAATCAAGAAGTTTGGAGAAGTTTCTAGAACAGAAAAGAAGAGATGAAAATTTGGAAGGATTCAATGAACCTGATCTAGCCCTAAGATCTACAGTGGTGTTTAAGTGGTAAAAGATCAGAATTACCTATTTAAGGGGGTATAAGGGCTAACCTTTACTTTAATTGAAGGGTGGAGTAATTATGATTGGTGAACTTAATTAGAAGTATGAGAAGAGTTGGGAAGAGGTGAACAGTGATTGCTTGAAGGGTTTCCAAGAAAATCAAAGATTGGGATGACAATGAAGGCCAATCAATGGATCAACATTTGAACCAAACTAAGATCTATAATTACAAAGTGAGTTGAATTTTCCAGATCAAAACCTATTGTTACTTTCTAACCATTATATCAATTTGAAATCCTTTAATCAAGGTTGACCTAACAATCATATGTAAATCCTTTAATCAAGGTGCCATTCTAATGGAATGTCCTAAAGTCCTCTAACAAGGCCACTCCTAATAGGGTGATTAAAACATTTAACAAGGTCACATTTAATAGTGTGTTTTGTAACCTTTAATAGGGTTGGCTCCTAATAGAGCTCACTTCAGAAGAGTGAAAATATTTGTGACATGTTAATTGTGGTTTTTCCCAAATTGGGTTTCCATGTTAAATCCTAGAGTTGAACTTGTGTGGATGTTATTTGTGATGATTTACTATTAATATTTACATTCTACAAGTCTATTAGATTTAGGATAGTGGTCTGCTAGTTGATTTAATTGAAAGTTGACTATAGAGACCAAGCTAATGAATGTGAAGGTTTGAAGTAGTTGAAGTATTTTTTTGTTCAATTGGTACATCTGGACCTTGGATAACTGATTCACCCCCCACCTCATTTATTCTAAATATTGTAACAATTGGTATTAGAGTATTGGTGCTTGTAGAGAAAATTTTGAAGGTACTTGAAACTAAACATCATGATGTACAAAAATGAGGTGTCAAGGTTAAACAAAGAGAACTTCCCTACATGGAAAAGTTCTATGAAGCTACCTAACAAGAATTGGTGATGGTGCAATACATTTTGTGGACAATGCATATATGGAGATAAAAATAGTTCCTCTGACAACTTAGCAACTGAAAAGAAGCAAGAACACAACCAAGCTATGCTTGATATTACATTAGCCCTAAGCTATGTCGAGTTTAATGACATTAAAGATTGGAAGACTACCAAAGAAACATGGGACACACTGAAGAATGTCCATGGAGGAGATAAGAGTGCCTTGAGGGCTAAATTAGAAAGTTTGAGAGGTAAGTGTGATGAAATGAGAATGGTAGAAGGTGATAATATAGTCCATTATTTTGCAAGAATCAAAGAGGTTGTTAATGTTATAAGAGGAGACAATGGAAAGATTGATGATCAAACTGTGATCAACAAGGTATTGAGAACTATACCTCCTATTTATGTTATTAGGGTTTCTACAATACAAGACCTAAGATGTACTCCAAGTAATGACCTAACTCTAGAAGGTGTGATTAGTAGATTTACTACTTTTGAGATGTCAAATTTTGATAACTTCACTCCTACCACTATTGGATCTTCTTTTAAACCACAACTAGTTCTTAGCAAGAAAGGGAAAGGAAAATATGTAAAAAGTGACGATGATACTTCTGATGAAGAACATGATGATCTTAAAGCAATGATGGCTAGAAAAAATTCCAAGAGGCAAAGGGAACTATAAAGGTAAACTTCCTATAATCTATTTTTGTAACAAAGGTTGTCATATTGCTGCAAGATGTTCTGATAGAGAAGACAAAGATGAAATAAAGGAAAGTAAATACAAAGGAAGAATAGATGACTAAGACAATAGGAGAAATAATGATTACAAAGACAAAGGTAAGAAATCTTGTTACATTGTTGAAGAAGAAACTAATAATGAATCTAAAATTAATGATGAAGAAGATGTCTATGTCACTATGATAGAAGATTCTGATGAAGATGAGAAAATTGCATTAATCTCTTATGTGAATAAAAATTATATATGGATAATTAATAGGGGTTATTCAAATCACATGACTAGTGATAGAAGAAAATTTGAGACCATTGGACCATACAAGGGTAGTTGTGTTAAGTTTGGTAATGGTGTACCATGTCTTGTGAAAGGTAAAGGATAAATACAATTGACTAACAAGATCAAGTGTGATAATGTTTATTGGGTTGAAGGACTTAACTATAATTTTTTGAGTGTTTCATAGTTGCAAAAATAAGGTTATAGAGTTGAATTTCATCATGTAAAGGCCAAGCTATTTGATGTTGATGGTGAACTGATTGGAATTGGTGATCAAACAAGAGGCAACTTGTTTTATCTAGATTTATCTGATGAGACATGTTTGTTTGTACAATACTAAGATGTTTGGTTATGGTGCAAGAGATTATGTCATGTAAATTTTGACAATGTGGTTAGCATTAGTAAGATGAAAAAAGAATAAGAATTTTTTCAAAAGAGAAGAAACTTGACAATGCTATGTGTAAACAATGTCAATTGGGGAAAATGACAAAGTCTAGTTTCAAGAGAAAGACATTCATCTAATGATATTTTGGAATTGGTACATACTATCCTATGTGGACCTATTGGTATTCAAAACTACTATGGAGACAAATATTTCACTCTATTTGTTGATGACTATTCTAGAATCATGACTATGATGTTTCTTAAAGAAAAATCTAATGCTTTCAATTATTTAAGTGGTATTTGGCCAGAGTTGAAAATGAGATAGGAAAGAGTCTAAAATTCATTTCCAATGAATTTAACATATTCTACAATGATAGAGGAATCAAAAGATAGATTTCAACATCTAAGACCCCTCCTCAAAATGGAATAGCTGAAAGGAGAAATATATCAATCATGGATTGTGCTAGAACACTGATGATGCAAAAAAAATTTATAGAAATTGAAAGATTTGATGAGAACAAATCCACAGATCCAGTAGAACACTTGCATGTAAGAAACTTTCACAAAGAAGAAAAAGACAAGAGAAGGAAAGGGTTTGGCTCTAAAAATGTGGAAAAATATATTATCAAACAGAAAGAATAAATGAAAATATAGTGGATAAACCTTAATAAAGGAGATCATAAACCGTAATAGGTAAACCATAAGAGGTAAATGACATTTAATAATTAATATTTGATTATTAAATGTAAAGGCATGTGCACAAAGTGAAATCTTAAGAAGGGAGTAAAGGTAATTAAATAAATTAAATTAAATTAATCATTTACTCTAACACTCCCCTTAAGGTGAGCAACAATGCAATTACAAATAATGCAAAAAATGAACAGAAACTACAATGTTGAAAGCATAAATAGGTCCCGATAACATGGCCTAATGATGTACCCAACACAACCAAATCTCTAAAAAAACATTAAAATGGGGAAAGCCACATGGGAAAAACCCTACACTACAAAGAGATAGAAGAATCTAAAAATAAAAAATAAGGAAGGAAGGACTCATCACTAAGACACCCAAGGAAAACTTCTTTCACTCCAAGCATAGAATGCATCTAAAGATACTATGGGGAAGCAAAAGATTTAGTGAAGATGTATGCAACCTTCTCAGTAATAAATATGTACTCCAAGCTAAGAGCGCCATCCTGAATTAGATGTCTAATGAAGTGCATGTGAAGCTCAATGTGCTTGGTCCTTTGATGCTCAACTAAGTTGTGGGAAATGTGTATAGCGCTCTAATTGTCACAACATAGAAAGCTGGAGCTATCAGGAGGAAATCCAAACAATGTCATCAACTGTCAAAGCCATAAAACCTCCTGACTAGCTAGCACAACTACCCTATATTCTTCCAAATAATGTGTGAGCATACTACTTCTTAGAAGACCATGTGATAGGACTAGAATCAAGACAAAAAATGATGCAAGAGCATCCTAGGTTGCCTTGTAATCCTGCACTTTTGTTCATTCTAGCAGTTTAACCAAATTTATATGTGCTTCTCGAGTCACAGTTCTGACCTAGTTCTTTGAGACCTTGCCAAGCTATAGTCCTAACTGAATTATTTTAGACCTTGTTGAGTTGTAGTGTTGACCAAGTAGTTCAGTGTCAATTGAGTTACTTCAGTATGAACTAAGCCCTTCCTATTTTGATCAAGCATTTCTTCATTCATTGAGTGAGCCTATGTTGCTGATACTCAGGTCCTTCTTTGACCAATTTGTCTATGTTTTGGTTCTTAGTTCAAGTTGACTCTTGTATTTAATTTGGATCACGAATTTAATGATAGGATCTTGTCTAGGTATGATTGTTGATTGTTTTGAGGTTAGCCTTTCTTTATGTAATATTTTAGAATCTTATGTAAGCCATTTTGGCAAGTATAAGTAGAGGTGTTTATTTTAGTCTATGGAAGAATTAAGAATTGAAATAGAAGAAGAACTTAGAAGGGACAATAGGAAGAGATATATCTGAAATTGTGAATCTAAAGTTATATTCTATATCTTATCATAACCCAAAAGGGCCATATAGCTGGACATGTATGTTGATAAATTGATGAATCAATAAAAGTGTTGTTTTATCTATCTCCTTGATGTTGCTCTCTAAGTTTTTCTTCTATTTTGTTTACTCAGCAAAGTGGCTAGATAGTTGGGTGTCCCATTGGCCCTAGCTATTCATCTCTCCTTATGTCAAGTAGTATTAGAGCTTGAGGTTCATCCTTGTAGAGATTGGATCATGTAGAACCCTAAGTGAATTTGGTTGTAGGGTGGCAGATCTGAGGATTTGACTTATAACTTGTAGAGGATTACGATCTTGCAGGAACCTGATTATAAAGATGGTTTGAGGTAAAGGAAATGTTGAGAATGCTATATCGGATGCATGGAGACAAATTGCAACTAGATTAGATGTTTTGTAGAAATCCTAGAGGAAAGGAGAACATCTTGATGATGTGAATGATGATGAAGCAATAGCACTAAATCCTAATCTAAAACCTAAAGAATATCAAGAGGAGGAAAGATTATTGAGAGTATTAACTAGGGCACATTCAAAGCTTGTTGTAGAATTTGTTCCTTATGATGGAAAATTGGACACCAATGTTGTGTTGGATTTGATCTCTGATATGGAGAAGTTCTCTAAGTTTGAAAACACTCCTAATAATAGGAAGGTGAAAATTGCAATTACTAGGTTGAAAGTTCATGCCTCACTATGGTGGGAGTATTTGCAAATTGATAGACAAAGGAGAGGAAAGGAGAAGATCAAGAATTGGCTGAAAATGGTGAATTAGGTGAAGAAGAAGTTCCTTCCTACTAATTACCAAGTTAGCTTATTGAGGAAGATGTAAAATTTGAGACAAAGGAACATGACTGTGAAGGAGTATACTAAAGAATTCTATAGATTGGACATCAAATCTGGACATGTGGATAATGATGTTGAGAAAGTTAAAAGTTACACAAATGGATTGAGATATGGGATTCCAGATGAAATAAGTTTAGTAAAATAGGAAATTGTAGAGGAAGCATATCAATATGCCTTGAAAGTTGAAGATATATTAACAAAGAAGCATGAACAAAGACAAAGAGGTAGAGGTGGAAGATTCCAGAGAGGCAGAAGTAGATCTTATGGAGAAGGTGGTAGATCTAACAATTCTATGCAAGATAAGGGAAAATCTAAATGGAAAAATGATGACAAAGGCAAGACTAAACTAGTTCTTACTAAGGAAGAGGTAATTCTTATTCTAGAGGTATTTTTCATGGTAATTGTTTCAGATGTGGTAAAGAAGGGCATAGATCCTTTGAGTGTAGATCCTTTGAGAATGAACAAGGTAATAGAAATGCTATGATTCAAGGAGACATTAAGGGTTCACCAAGTGGACCTAAGGTTAGAGAAAATATTATGGTGAGAAGAACTTTGTGTAATAAGGGAGTTGATGAAGAACCTATTCTAAGAAGAAGTATTTTCAAGACCATGTGTAAGATGGCTAGAAAATGTTGCAAAGTGATCATTGATAGTAGAAGTTCAACAAATTTGGAATAAAAAGAGCTGGTTACAAAGTTGCATTGTAGAGGCTGAAGCATCCTAAACCCTATCATGTTTCATGGATCAAGGATGAGCATAAGATATTGGTAAATGAACAAAGTATTGTGAAGTTCAAGATTGGACATTATTTTGATGAAGATTTATGTGTTATTATGCCTATGATTTGTTGTCATATTTTGTTGGGCAGACCTTGGCAATATGATAGATATGATGTGTATGATGGAAGATTGAATCAATATACTCTTTGGGTGAATGGGAAAAAGCAAGTATTGTTGCCTTCGATTGAAAGTCTAGATGAGGTTAATTGTACTACTATGAGAATTTTCATGGTTAATAGAAAGCAATTTGAAAAGGAAATGAAGAAGAATCAAATCTATTTTTCCATAATTCCTAGGAGACCTAGTTATACCAGCAACAATTGAGTGCCAATCAGTAATAACTAAGTGTCAGTCAATAGTGACCAAGTGAAAAAAGTTAGTGGTGACCGAGTGATAGTAGAAACAAGTAGTCTTGACTGAGTGCTAGTGGAAATTGAAAGTTTGTTGAATGAGTATAAAGATATTGTTGTAGAAGATATACCTAATGGTTTACCACCAGTAAGTAGTATAAGTCATTGTATGGACCTGATTCTTGGATCTAGTTTGTCAAATAATGCACCATATAGATTGACACCTATATAGGATGAAGAGCTTAACAAACAAGTGGATGAGTTATAATAGAAAGGTTTGATCAAAGAAATTTTGAGTCCATGTGATGTACCTATTGTATTAGCACATAAGAAGAATGGAGAATGGAGAATGTGTACTGATTCTAGAGCTATTAACAACATCATAGTGAAATATAGGTTTCCTATGCCAAGGAAGGATGACATAATGAACTGTTTGAGTGGAGAAAAATGAATTACCAAGATTGATTTGAAGAGTGGTTATCATTATATCAAAATTAGAGAAGGTGATGAGTGGAAGACTCCTTTGAATCCCAAAGATGGTTTGTATGAATGGTTGGTAATGCCTTTTGGTTTGACAAATGCACCTAGTACTTTCATGAAGATGATGAATGAAGTTCTCAAGAGATTTTTGGGTAAGTTTATGATTATTTATTTGGATGATATTTTGATATTCAATAAGACTAAGGAAGAAAATCTTGAGCATGTTAGACAAGTATTGCAAAGATTGAAAGAGGAGAAGTTAATGATTAACCTAAAAATGTGTTTCTCTATGCAAGAGGAGATTATGTATTTGGGATTTGTGATTTCAGCTGATGGTTTGAGAATGGATCCTCAAAAGGTTAAAGAAATTTTGGAATGGCTTACACTTGAGAATATGGGTGAGGTAAGATCATTTCATGCTTTGCCTATTTTTTATAGGAATTTTATAAAGAATTTCAGTTTTGTTTGTAATACTATGACTAAGATAGTGAGAGGAGATAAAAAGGATTTCAAGTGGACACATGGAGCTAATAAGAGTTTTGAGACTTTGAAACAAAAGGTTGTTGAGTGACCTATATTGGCTTTGCCTTATTTCTATAAGGTATTTCAAGTTGAATGTGATGCAAGTGGCAGTGCAATAGGAGTTGTATTGAGTCAAGAAAGTAAACTTGTTTCTTTCTTTAGTGAGAAGTTGAATGATGCTAAAAGAAAGTATTCTATGTATGATCAAGAGTTTTATGCTATTGTTCAAGCCTTGAAGAAGTGAAGATATTATTTGATTCCTAAGGAGTTTATGTTGTATACTGATCATAAAGATTTATAGTATTTAGGAAGTCAACATAAGTTAAATCAGAGACATATAAAGTGGGTTAAGTACTTGTAGAGTTTCACATTCATGATTAAGCAAAAAAGTGGAGTTACTAATTGAGTTATTGATGCATTGAGTAGAAGATGTTCTTTGTTGACCGAAATGAAGGTTAAAGTTCTTGGTTTTGATGAAATGAAAGAGTTGTATGATATTGGCCTTGATTTTTTTGAGGTGTGGAGAGAGTGTAGAGCACAAAATCTATCAGATCACATGATTAAGTATGATGAGTACTTCATTCAAGAATGTATGTTGTTCAAAGGAATTTAGTTGTTTATACCAAGAAGTTCTATGAGAGTTAATTTGATTAAGGAAAAGCATTGTGATGGATTGGTTGGACATTTTGGAATTGATAAGACATTGAGTTTGCTAAAGGATAAGTATTATTGGCCACAGATGTATAAGGATGTTTAGA
The DNA here is from genome assembly GCA_028749045.1 of Cupressus sempervirens. Classification (NCBI taxonomy): domain Eukaryota; kingdom Viridiplantae; phylum Streptophyta; class Pinopsida; order Cupressales; family Cupressaceae; genus Cupressus; species Cupressus sempervirens. The sequence continues at coordinate 155,716,346 of CM053784.1, read as the reverse complement.
ATTTTGTAAGGATTTGTGGAGTTTTTCAAATGTTGCCAAGTTTTAGTCTTATCCTTTAAGACCAAAATCCATTGGTATGAAAGTGAGTGAGTATCCAAGAGTGATGTCTAAGTATCTTTTAGGTCACTACTTATCTTTCTCAAGTGCTTCACTTTCTTTGATTTCTGGGTCTCCCAATCATGTTGTGTGGACTTTCTATTTTTCTGGTGCGTAAGGGGTCTAGGTAATCTAGGCATGGTTGGGGTGTATTTTGGCATACTCCCAATGAGAAGTAAGTTTTTCTGCATTTCATTTTCTACTATCTTGCCCTAACATTCCATGTCCCACTAATTTCAAGCTTTCAAGTTGATTTTTCCATTGAGCAAACTATATTGAGTGTGTATCTAAAGGATGAAGTTGTGACAATAATTAATAAGCTATGAATATGAATATGTCATGCTGGAAAGGCCTAAAAAGTTATGGATTGAAGCTAGAATGAATCCCACCCAAGTTTGTTAAGGTAAAATCAAGTGTTACAAGGGAACACGAAACTATGGGTTTTCTACTACATACTCATGAAAGCGAAGTTGTTTTGTTATGCTTTCAAAGTTGTATAAACTTGAGCCAAATCTCAATCTCAATGATCAAATAGTGTGAACATGATGTTGAATGAATCATTTAGGCCTCATAACCAATAAGGCCAACTTGAAATCTAGCTTCAAGGCCATCAAATTGAGGTGAAAGAATGAAGTGTTGTTAGCTATGCTCCAATCAAGGAAATGTTGCTAAGAAAGGGGTTTTCTATTCCAAGGCAATGAAAAAGGCCACTTCTCTAGAGACTTTGAAAATAGAAAGTCAAGTTATTCTAAAATGTGAATATTCTTTAGAGATGAAAGATACTTCTGGAAAAGTCAGTGGTCAGAGTGCTAACCTGATATAAAGGAGATATAGTGTTAAAAGCTTTAGGTGGAAAGTGAAAGGATAAATTACATAAGATATCTGAGGATCACTCCCCATGTTGCGATCCCAAATAGAAGAAAAATGGGCTTGCATAAAAGCTAAGTTTCTTTTTCTCTCTCTCCCACATATGTTAACATTATCAAGTATATGTACATTCCAGATTCTGAAGCAAAGTAAGGCACTTCTTGTAAAGCTAAAGCATTTATGTTGTTAAGTGATTCTTAGTCATATTACTTTAATTTAAGTAAAGTAATAGGGCTTTTGGGAATTTAATTTTTACATGAAAATGAATAGAAAGTTTAAATAGTCATTATTCATCAAATTAATTGAAAATCTTGGCATTATAATCATTGGTTGAACTTAATTTCATCCATGTGGTGGTAACATTCTAATCCCTAAAACTATTTCATCAAAATTTCCTGCAATTGGTTTCTTCAAGTATATCAAAATGACTATTTATCAAGAACCATATCTTGTGCAATCATAGCAAATGGAAATTAGAGCTGCTGGTTATGATAAGTTAATTGGCCTAGAAAGTGAATTAAAAGAGTTAATAGACACATCTTTCAAATTCTATGATTTGGTTGCTCTTCATAGAAGACTCAATTCTCAACCCATTAACCCAATCACTCAAAAGCTTAAATAGAGGAGACCGGTTGTGGTAGCTAGTTTTAAAATGGCAATGCATGCACCTGATCTTGTGAAGGAATGTATTGAGAGATACAACTTAGAAAAAAAGTAGAGTTTGTTTCCTAACCAATCTATTCTCATCTCAATCAACAAGGCACTGATGCAGTCCATGTTCGGCATTCTCGTGAAGGAGCAGTATTGTGACATTGATTTCAACTCTACCACGTCTATGCTCAATGAGAAGAAGACCCTTAGATGGGAAGACATGTAGAGGACATGGTTCTAGATTGCTTTCTCAAAAAAGAGCACAATTTTGAAGACCCTTTTTGGTACAAATCTGAAAAGAAAAATTGTCGATATCCTCGCACTCCTCAAACTGAAAGGAAAAGAGGATATTTTGGAGTTCATTGAGCACCATTTCTTTCTAGTACAAGAAATATGCATTGAGGATATGTAGATGGACTAGGCATATATCATTTGTGATGAGATCTCCTCGTGGTTGAATTTAGCCAGAGGATTCAAGCAATTTTACATGTCCTCATATATGATCTATGCCTTGGCAACTCACCACTTATGGCCCAACCTCCCTAGCATCCTGAACTATGATGAAAGCACCAAAGTATATGAGTTCTACCCACATCTACAATTACAAAGAAGCTTTGATGAGTATGTGATAGTTAATGATGCTCTCATAATGAGGCTATGTTGAGAATTACAAGGATGCCTTGAAAGGAGATTTTCACCAGAGGAAATTTCAACCATAACCCAATTCAAATTCTCATTAATCTAGTTTTTGAGGTTCTCCTATTTATGAATAGGAGCTTACAATAGCTTTCCTAAGAGGTTTCTGAGGTATCCAAAAGACAAGGTGGTTTTAGTCAAACTATGTCGACAGATCCTTGAAGTGAACACCCTATGTTTTAATATGAAGAAGATAGTCAAGATTCCCTTCCCTATTGTGGTTGGTCCATATTCATGTGCTTCCAAATCAGATGCTCATAATTTGGTGAAGATTTTTGAGAGAGAAAATAGATTTCTAGACTATGAGATACCCAAACCTCAATATGATCCAATTAACTTTGTAAGGGATGATTTGAAGTTGGGATATGCGTACAGACATGTTTAGGATATTGAAGGTTTTTGGTTTGGGTGTCTTAACAAGTACCAAACTTGGGAGAGGTTTTGATCATGGTTAACCATTAATGAGATTAAACTATATAATGATTATGTTAATGTTTCTAACCTTGCAAATGATGGAGCCTACATACACCCCACATCCTACAAGAAGATCAAAGGCACCCCAATTTTGTCTACCCCACCTACAAGTCCAATCATTGACACTATGGAGGTTCTTATGCAAGGGATAATCAAAAGAATAGACAAATGGGTGGAGTGGACCTAAATGAGCAAGAAGAGGACCAAAAGTATTGGTTTTGTAGGAGCCATCCAATCAACCACAGCAACAACCACCATAGCTACTACATCAACATTTCTAGGGCCATCATAGTCCATTGGCCAAGGTGGAGACTAGCCTCAGGAGAATAATGTGCCAATAAATCCTACCTATGTAGCTAGCTCTCTTACAAACACTAGGAAAGTTGGAGAAAAGGAGGATGACAAGGATAAGGGAAAAGAACAAGAAAAATTAATGGCCAAGCTATCTTTCCCTGTTCAAGTCATCAATTTGGATAGTGACACCAACCCCATGGATGACCAAGAATAAGATGCATCTTAGCAAGGGGATACCTTAGCCCTTTTGGTGACTAAGGTTGTTGCCTTCACTATTGCTTCTCAAAGCAAGCAAACTCCATTAATTCCAAGGAAGTTATTTGAGCCCACTGCATTGTAGTTTGCTATCAATATGCTCTCTATAGAGTCATTCCTTGAAGAGACCATTGATAGGAAGAAGAGGAGATATGAGGAATAAACTCCATCAAAGTACTTGATCACACAAGTCACCTCATCTTAGCCATCAAAGAAGACAAAGAAATAGAAGATGATTGATGCACTACTACAGATTCAACAACTAGTAATATGCTAGTAGAGATTGTTAAGACACAAAAGGAGGGTAGATTTCATGAGCTTTCCAAGGATGACTTCTAGATTAGGATAGTGGATCTTGGCATCCCAGTTCACAACTCCATGGTGAAAATGTGGAAGTCTACCAATGAGAAAATTGAAGATAAGATGGAAGAGCTTAGAGCAGAAAAGGAAATATTGAAAGCCTCAAACAAAGAATTGATGGAATACATGAGGTCTACACTCTGGAGCACTTTTTCAAGTCAATTTCACCCAAATGCAAAGGAGAATAAAAATTTTCTACTAAAGCTGCAACAAGAAAGGCAATTTGGGTAGGTAGGTCAAGCATGGATAGATCAAATGAAGGCTCAAGATCCCCTATTAGTGGAAAATTTGGGAAGACTAGTATTGGATGCTCACAAGCTTGGGGAAGTAGCTTCAAATCATCAAACAACCATACAAAAGGCAGTAGACAAGTTGACAGAGCAACTGGACCTTCTACAAGAAGTAATTGACATGAAGACAAATGTAGCCATTACTCACAAGATTCTGAAGATAGGTAAGAATTCATTGTTTCACTAGAAACAATCCTTGGAGTTTGTTATAGAAATCTCTATGAGGTCTGCAAATGAGCTCAAGGATGTACATGACCTGGTGCAAAAATTTATTAAGAAGTTATTCCAATACTTAAAGATATTACACATAGAGTCATTTGTGTCTGCTAATGGCAAGGTCATGGAAATTGAGAGAATGAAATCAAAGTTATTGGCATTTGTCAATGAAGTCATTGACCCACTCAATTTCCAAGTGTCCAAGATCCAAGAACTCTCAATAGTAGAATCAATCATATGGAGAGAATTAGAGAAGTTCTAGTCAAGGGTGGCCATAATAGATGAATTGATAGAGATGCACAACTACTGGATGGTTTGAGCTAACAAGATCATCATCCAAATGTAGAAGAGTGGGACAAAGTAACTAATGTCATGAAAACCTATAGAGCTAAATCAGTTACTCCTAAGAAGACATGATGTTCTGATGCTTTTCTAGACATTTTCCATTCTCCCTCTTTTCTATCCTAATTATTGTCATTCTTGGCATTTTGTCAGTCTCTATAATGGACAATGATTTAAGATTGTCCTATTTTTAGTCTTTCTATTCAGAGATGCTCTTCAAAGAAATCACCCAATGTAACCAACCATTTTGAGAAGGCCTATAAATGTAAACTCTTAAGAAGTTAATAAGATCAACAAAATTACTATTGGGAAAACCCCTGTAGCTGGGACTATTGTTTGTGACTCTAAGTCCATTTCTAGTTTTATTTTTCATGTAGTTTCAATATAGTGTATGGAATGAATGTGCTAATGTTGAGAATTGAATGAATGTAAATTAACTTGGTTTTTTTTTCTTCATTCAACAGATTGTATCTTTTACTTTCTTTAGCGTAAGAATCTCATTTTTTCTCTCTATTGTACATCGTAGTTTCTGTGTTTAGTATAGTTTGTTGCATAAGGAAATTGGAAGCTAGTGTATGGAGTAGCTAAGAGATAGGCACTATAGGTATTGTCAAAACATCAGCTAATTGTGTAATCTAGGAATTGTCCTTCTCACCATATCTTCCTTTCTTCCTTCTATCATAGTTGTTTATGTATGTTTCCATTCATTGCATTTAGGTCAGAGTATAGTGCATGTTGTGATTTAGTCCCCCTTTCAATTGCTTAGGTTTTTTAAAGTGTTGAGCAACTTGGATTTTGCCTCTTCTATTGTCTGGTTAAGAGCATACCCCCAAAACCTAAAAAATAAAATTCATTTCACATCTTACATTCTTAGGGATTTGTACCTTTCAATTCAAGGTTCCTTGATAAATTATTATATTGACCCATTCTATTGTTAACTCCTTTGTCCTCCATAAGCCATTGGACAATTTAAGAGTCAAGGTATAAACCAAAAAGATAAGGAAGACAAATTGTTAACCAACATCAAGTTGCAAAAGGAGTAAATGAAAATATTGGTTTGTGTACACCTATTTTATTTCCTGAGAAACCTTGGAGTGACATTAGTATGGATTTTGTTCTTAGATTACCTAAGATAGTAAACGGGTATGATTCCATATTTGTTGTTGTAGATAGATTTTCTAAGATGGCTCATTTCATACCATGTAAGAAGACATCATATTTTGAGCATGTTGCTAATATTTTCTTCAAAGAGGTTGTTAGAATGCATGGATTACCAAGAAGTATTATTTCTAATAGAGATAGTAAGTGTGTTGGTTATTTTTGGAGGACTTTGTGGAAGAAGATGGGTACTGAGTTGATATTTAGTTCTACATTCCATCCATAGACAGATGGATAGACAAAGATTGTGAATAGAAGCTTGGTTAATTTGCTGAGATGCTTAGTTGGAGACAAACCAAGTAATTGGGAGATGGTATTGGCACAAGCTAAGTTTGCTTATAATAATTTTGTGAATAGTAGTACAAGGAAAAAAAACCTTTTGAAATTCTTACTAGAATGCATCCTAGAGGAATATCATATTTGAGGGATGTTGCTAGTGAAGAGAAAAGAAGTGTTGAAGGAGAAGAATTTGTTGGTTTTATGGAGTCTTTGCATAAGGAAGTGAAGTTGAGGTTGGAACAAAGTAATTAGAAGTATAAGGAGAATGTTGATAAATCTAGAAGACATCATGTTTTTGAAGTTGGTGATGAGGTGATGGTTCATTTGAAGAAAGGTACATATCCTATTGGAACACATAGTAAATTGAAGATGAAGCTTGAACCTTGTAAGATCTTGATTTATATATGTATCATAAGTGAGATGATGAAGTTTTTGTATCATATGATTATCCTTAGAAATAGATTGAATAGGTCAAATATATATTGGATCAGAGAGTTGGTAAGAGAATAAGAGGAAAATATTACTATGAGTATTTGGTGAAGTAGAAGAATAGACAAATTGAAGATGATACATGGATTTCTCGATCTGAGTTGGATTTAGCTTAGGTTATGACACTTGCATGATTTAGGAGAATCATTTCTTTCAACCTTGGTTGTCTGATGTAGGAGCATCTTAGGTTTCCTTGTAATCCTGCACTTTTTTTCATTCTGATAGTTTGATTGAGTTTGTATGTGCTTGTTGGGTTGTAGTTATGATCGAGTTCTTTCAGACCTTGCCGAGTTTTAGTGTTGACCAAGTAGTTTAGTGTGAACCAAGCTCTTTAGTTTCAACTAAGTTACTTCATTATGAACTGAGATCTTCCTATTCTAACCGAGCATTTCTTCATTCACCAAGTGAACTTGTGTTGCTAATGCTCGGGTCCTTCTTTGACTGAGTTGTCTATGTTTTGGATCTTAGTTCAAGCTAACTCTTGTATTTAATTTGGATCATGAATTTAATGATAGAATCTTATATAGGGATGAGTGTTGACCATTTTGAGGTCATCCTTTCTTTATGTAATGTTCTAAAATTTTATGTAAGTCATTTTGGAAAGTATAAGTAGAGGTATTTGGTTTAGTCTAGGGAAGAATTAAGAATTTAAAATGAAGAATAGAGATTGAAGAAGAAATTAGAAGGGAGAACATGAAGAGATGTATTTGGAATTGTGAATTTGAAGTTATATTATGTCTCTGGCCATAATCCAGAAGGCCTTACAGTTGAGCATGTATGATAATAACTTGATGAATCAATAAAAGTGTTGTTTTATCTCTCTCCTTGGTATTGTTCTTTATGTTTTACTTCTATTTTGTTTACTCAGTGAGGTGGTTGGATAGTTGGGTGTGCCATTAGCCTTAGCTATTAATCTCTCCTTGCACTAGAAAATAAAGCTAGAGGTAGAATTTTGAACGTCAATATTACCAGCCCAGTTTGAGTCTATATAACTAACAATATGAGGATCCCCTAATGTGTAGTGCATTCTGATGAGTCTAACAAATGCCTTTATTTTGTTATGTTTAAGATACTTTGTGATACTTCGTTTATCCTTGTTTTAACACTTATAAGCCTATGTTTGATAAACCTTTGATGATTTATGGGGTAGAAAAACTATGTCATCTTTTGCCTAAATTATATCTAATATGCAGTATTTCATATAAATATCCAAATGTGCGTTCTTATGCTTGAATTTAGTTTGATGGATGTTTATTTGCAAATATGTCTTATATCATAACTAACTTGATGATAAGGATTAACGGATGAGCGGAAGAATCCAGAAGTTGGTTGCCGACAGCATTCAAGGAGAAATGAGCATCAAGGAACAACCACGAAAAGGAAGTTATAACCACTCCAGGAAACATGGCAGCGAATAAGGAGGAGCTTTTACGAGCCATTGCCTTCTCTACATTTATGTTGTAACAAGTGGATGCTAAGACTTCATTGCTCCCTCCTCAATTCTGTTATCCTTCCTTTCCACTTTCAGTTGTTCTCCTATATTTTCTCATGCAAACTTAACTTAGGACAGTTACTTTTATGTTATGTAATAAAGAATAGATTCCCTATATATGTCGAGATCGACTCCTATGTGTGAAGTTTTTGGTTTTTGATAAGTTTTATCGAGTAAGAGAGAACATTGATTCACAGTTTATTGTAGTTGTGCTTTACAATTCTGAATCATGTAATGACTAATTAATGAAATGAATTAGCTCTCTTTAGCTTCTATCCTGCATTGGTAAATTAGAGAAGCCAACCAAGGGGGCCAACTTGGAAGGTGGATCAGATTAGGATAGAATAGATTCATTTTACTAGCATTAGTAGTATTTTAAGTAAGACATAGCTAGTTAATTCCTTCCTATACCATCACACTTCATGAACGTTCCTACAGCATCTACGAGAACAGTCTAGTGGATGAGTCAAAATGGAATCTCTGTTATCTTGTCATTGTGTTTTCAACATTCATAGATTCAGTATTTTCCTTTCCACAGTAGTAGTGTAGTTTCCTTCCTTTGCATTTTTACTTTTCTACAGCACAAGCATAATGACTCATCAAGGTACCTAGTGCACATACTGTGCCGACCATTTCAAGTATACGTCCTTGGGTTGACAATCTAAATGCACCTCATGGTAGGGGAAAAGTACTCCTTAGCTTGAATAGACTATTCCTAAGCCATGCCTAGCGCATTACTATGGAACACTTATTGTGAGGCGGTTCATTTTTGGCATCATTGCCAAGGATGGTGTCAAGCTAGGAGCATTTTTGAGTCATAGATTTTAGATTAAGTTCTTTTTACCAGTGTGAAAATTTTAGTTGCATGCATCAAAGAGGAAGATGATGAGATGAATATGGCAGATTTCTTCCACAAGGATCTATTAATTTGAATGAAGAAGTTGAAGAAGAAGTTGAGTTTCCCTTTGAAGATGCAAGTCCTATTTTCCCCACGGTATCATCATCAAGAGCTGAATCCCTAAATATATCTGGTCTCCAACCTTTCACTAAAATAGTGACCAGTCTTCTTGATAACACTACTTTGAATCCACCAGTTGTTAATCATCTAGTGCCTACATTCCTTTTCAGTGGCAACCTCATAATCTAGTCCCACCAGTCATGGCACAACCCACTTTTCCATTTCCACTTCCAAGTCTCATAACTAATGCCAATCTCAAGAATATACCTCCCACTGCTCTTCCAAAGTTCTATGGCCTTGCAACTAAAGACCCTGGTACCTTCTTGTTTGAGTTCAACATCCTTTGTCATAGTTTTGACTACAACACTAATGCACATAAGCTTAAATTATTTTCGGCCACATTGAAAGAATCAGCTTTACGATGGTTCATGGGCTTAGGAGCCAATGCAGCCGTGAATTGGAATGAAATGCAAGCCTTGTTTTTGGAAAAATATAAAGAATATTGCAAAGCATCTGGTACAAGAGGAGATGATATCTTTAGGATATCATAGAAGGAGGAAGAGACATTAGAAGACTATGTTTCTCAATTTTTATATACACTACAAAAGAATCCTCAGCACACATTGTTTGAAGATTCCCAAAAACTAGTCTTTCTAAGAGGAGTGAATGAAGACTGTTTGGAAGCATTGGACCTGATGGCCAGTGGAGATGTATATCAAGCTCAATGGGATGACCTCAAAAAGATATGTCAGAACTACTCAAGGTCAACTATAAGAAAGGTTGAGGACCCCGTTCTACAGTTACAAAAGGAATTAGTCAAGGCATTTCAAAACTTGAAATATCCAATTTGTTGTCAGATTTCAAACAAGACATCATTAATGATGTCACTACATAGTTGGATACAATGACTGCAAAGAAGAAGCAAGCAGAGGTTGAGTTACAACTAGCTGAGTAATGTCCTCACTGCTGAAAGCAAAAGAAGGATTGCCACTATAAATTGGTTGCAAGCATGGAGAACTAGCATCTTCCAACTGAATATGTAAAGATAGATGGGGATTATGAGCAAGTATTCTTTGTTGCTCAATGTCGACCATGGGCTCAACGTCAAGGTATGCCTCAAGACCCCTTGCAAAATTCAAATTCATATGGTAATCAATGGCAAAACTGTAATACGCGAGGTCCTCCAAAAAACCAACCCAATTGGAATAATGCTGGGAAAAATAACCCACAACAGTCTCAATGGGCTCAAAATTTCCAACAACCTTGGCCTAACCAGCAAAATAACCAATGGCCATAGAACCAGCAGAACCAATGGCAACCACCCCAAGGGAATTGGCAATCTCCAAACCAATGGAAGGGATCTCAACAATGGCCTAACCAAAATACTGGTGCTCCACAATTACCCCCTCCAGCTCAACAACCTGCTTTAATGCCACCACCTGCAAATAGTGGACCTCAAAAGCAAACACAACTACCTACACAGCCTTAGCCAAATCCAAATAGCCAACCACAGTACCTCATGTATAGTGCTGATACCCAGCAGTACCTTGCTTATGCCCTAGATGTCGTAGATATACATTTGAGATCTGGAACAACCTTACCAGCACCAAAGCCACCTCTTATAACTGAAGTATCAAATTCTCCTATAGCATCAGAACCTTTGGTTGATGAACCTGTTGACCCAACCAATGTTACCATACCAATACTAGTTCAACTAGTAGTAGAGCCTCCTTTTCCAGACCAACTAATACAAAAGAAACCTGAACAAAGCAAGGAACAACCCTTTGACATTATTAATCAGTTGAAGAATATGCATGTCCAAATACCTTTGTTTCAAGCTATTAAGGACATTCCTGCTTATGAAAAAGCTATAAGGGAAGCTTGTCTAAAGAAACCTGGAAGGAAGAAGAAGGATCCTACCATAGTTCATGTTGTTGGACACTTAGCTGATATCATGTTAGGAAGAGTGATTTCACCAAAATATTCTGACCCAGGGAGTCCAGTAGTAAGTGTCAGCATAAATGGTCAATTTGTTAAAAATGCCTTAATAGATTTGGGAGCTGCTATAAATGTGATGACCAAAGAAACCATGAAGAAGTTACAAATAGAAGGATTAAGGCCCACACCAACTATTCTATAGCTTGCAGATAGTTCCACTGTCATTCCTGATGGAATGATAGAAAATATTGTTGTGACCTTAGATTCCCTAGAATATCCTACGGACTTCATGATTTTGTCCCCTAAAGTAAACCTATCTGGCTATCCTGTCATTCTAGGTAGACCATGGTTGGCCACAACTGATGCAAACATAAATTGTAGATCAAAGAATATGACCATATCAAATGGCCAAGCAACCAAGCAATTTGATCTATATCCTCCTGCACAACCATTACCAGATTTGAGTACATCTTTTTGGCCAAATTTAGGAGATGAAGAAGAAGAGATAAATTCCATAGTACAACTTATGATGTTACATAGGCAATCTTTTCTAAAGTTGCAAGAAGAAGATTCAGTAATCCAGAGCATCCTTACCAACACTTGTGTGGTAGGAAAAGATGTGTCTAAAAGCTCTGTATTAGAATTGATTACATATGAGGAGTATGATACAAGTTGTACTTTACTTAAGGAACCTGAAAATCTTTGTTCACTACTTCCCTGTGAATTAGAAAGAAGCCCAATCTCTAAAATTGCTATGGTAGAATCCACTATTCATGTTGAACTGAGTACATGCCATAAACTACATGTTAACCCCAAATTGACATTTGTACAGATGGAACAATTAAAAGAATTGCTTCAGAAGCATGAGAAGACTTTTGCTTGGGATTATGGTGATATGAAAGGATTAAGCCCTGCACTGTGTACCCATAGGATATACATTAATGAAGGTTGTCTACCACTTCGTCAACCTCAAAGGAGGATAAATCCAAGCCTCAGAGAAATAGTCAAAACAAAATTGCAAAAACTGCTTGATGTTGGCTTTATCTATCCTATATCTGATAGTAAATGGGTATCACCGCTAGTTATATTACCTAAGAAAGGAGGAAAATGGAGAATTTGTGTATATTATAGGGAGTTGAATAAGGCTACTAAAAAGGATTATTTTCCTTTACCCTTCATAGATCAAGTTTTGGATACACTAGCTGGAAAGAAGTACTTCTCCTTTTTAGATGGATACAGTGGCTATAATCAAATCAGTATTGCTCCTAAAGACCAAGACAAAACTACATTTACCTATCCATGGGGTACTTTTGCATACTCTATTTTACCATTTGGTCTTTGTAATGCTCCTGCAACGTTTCAACGAGCTGTAATTAGTATTTTTGCTAATATATCACATGATTGTATGGAAATCTATATGGATGACTTTACAACATTTGGAATTACTTTTGAAGAAGCAATGATAAATCTTGAAAAAGTTTTGGTAAGATGTCAAGAACATAATTTGGCACTAAATAGTGAAAAATGTTTCATGCTCATGTAAGAGGGTGTGGTACTCGGTCATTTCATATCTACTGTAGGTATACAAGTAGACCCAGCAAAAATTGAGGTAATTCAAACATTACCCATACCCACTAAATTAAAAGATATTAGATCTTTTCTAGGACATGCTGGATATTACAGGCATTTTATAAAAGACTTTAGTAAAATAGCCAGTCCCTTGTACAAGTTGCTCACCAAAGAAGCTGAATTTGATTGGACATCTGAGTGTGATAAAGCTTTCCTGCAGCTTAAGCAACTTTTGACCACAGCCCCAATTTTTCAAGGCCCTGATTGGAACCTACTTTTTCACATATATACAGATGCTTTTGATTATGCCATAGGTGTAGTTTTAGCACATAAACACTCAAATCTTGAAAATGCCATTTATTATATTAGTAAGAGTCTTCATGGCCCAAAATTGAATTACACGGTGACTGAAAAAGAATTGTTAGCAGTAGTCTATGCTCTAAATAAATTTCGGCATTACATCACAGGTTATCCTATCTATGTTCATACTGATCATGCAGCAATCAAATATCTCATGAACAAACCTGCTATAACTAGTAGGTTAGCAAGATGGTTACTATTGCTACAAGAATTTGACATAACCATAGTGGATAAGCTTGGAAAAACAAATGTCGTAGCTGATTATATGTCAAGAATCAATCATCATGATACTGATACTACTCTGGTAGATGATGCATTTCCAGATGAACATTTGTTTCATATTGCTGTTAAAGTTCCATGGTATGCAGATATTGCTAACTACATTGCAGCTAATAAGACACCAGCGCATTTTTCTTATAAGGAGAGAAAGTTGCTCATACAGAAAAGCTTCCATTTCTCATGGATAGACAATTTTCTGTTCTATACTAGACCTAATCAAGTTATGCGCAGATGTGTCAGAGAAGATGAGATATATGATATTTTGCATGCATGTCATAATGAGCCCTGCGGAGGACATTTTGCAGCCAAAAGAACAAATTTCAAAATCTTAGCCACTGGTTACTATTGGCCTACCCTTCATAAAGATGCAATCAATTATACAAGGAAGTGTGACCAATGCCAAAGAATGGGTCGCCCAACCAAAACAGATGAAATGCCTCTGAATCCTCAAGTGGTGTTAACACCATTTGAAAAATGGGGAATGGACTTCATCGGTCCTATTGATCCTCCATCCAATGGGAAGTCTTATATTCTGGTTTGTACTCACTACCTAACCAAATGGGTTGAGGTTAAGGCTATGAAGCATGCCCGTGATGAAAAAGTTGCCGAATTCCTGTATGAAGAGATTTTTACACGCTATGGAGTTCCTAAAGAATTGGTTACTGATCAAGGCACACAGTTTACTTCCAACCTGATTTCAGAGTTGATGAAATAGTATAACATTAGGCATCGCAGATCCAGTCCTTATCATCCACAAGCCAATGGACAAGCAGAAGTTACCAACCATGAGCTGGAAAATATTCTAACTAAAATAGTCCATTTGCATCGTCGAGATTGGACCAGCCAGTTACAAGAAGTTATTTGGGCTTATAGAACAACTTGGAAAACCACTACCGGATTCACACCATTTGAGCTTTTGTATGGGAAAGTGGCAATGCTTCCAATTGAATTTGAACACAAGACTTTAAGAATAGCCTTGACCTTAGATATTGATCTTCCTGTAGCACAAAGAGAATGCCTCTTGCATCTTAATTCTTTGGATGAAATGCACAAGACCGCTTTAGAACACATTGAACTGGTGCAAAAATAGAGAAAACATTGGCATGATTCTCATATCCTCAATAAATAGTTCAAAGCTAGTGACTGGGCATTATTGTATGATTCTCGCTTTAAGGATATGCCAAGGAAGCTGCAGACATGATGGTTAGGACCATATCAAAACATCCATGTCTTTGACAATGGAACAGTTTAACTAACCACAATTGATGATGTGCCTTTCAAAATTTTCATCAACGATCATCGACTTAAGCTTTACAAATAGCCTCAAACAAAAGCCGAATTCATGCAACAGTTCGAACAACCAAATCCAACAACAACTCCAGTATCTCTTCCTGCAGCAGAAGGTGAAAACCTTCTGCCTGCTCCTCTTCAACATTAATTCTAATTTGCATGTCCATAATAATAACTTTATGTTCACATAAAGTCCACTTTTTTTTTCACGATATTTCTTTCCATTCATATGTTAATCTTCCATCCACCCACCCCACTCCATTTCTTAATCTTCCATCCACTCACCTTCTACATAATTAAGTTTTTGTGTTTTCAATCAAATCTGCACATATTGATGGATGCTTCCGTTTACATTATTTCACGACATTTTTTTTGGATCATGTGACAATCCACTTGGCAGGTATAAACATTTTCAAACTATTATTCATTTATAAGTTTGCAGATTTTGTTAATTATATATAATACTGCATAGTCTCTATAATTACGGCATAGTCCAGTCCCTCACCCATACTAGTTTGACAAGTGAGGACACTTGTCATAAAATTAGCAAGGGGCAAGGGAGTGTCATACTATCCAATGACATGCCTGATTAACTGTGATGATTTTCTAAAATCTTGGCATTACCCTTTATTAATGAGAACTTTTTGCCATAGGTATGCCATGTCAAGTGTTGTACTCCCACTTTCTGAATGATTTTTTTAAAAAAAATTTCGTGCTAAGCCATGATGTGACCTATTTTTAAAATTTTGGCATTTGAACCATGTTTTCGAATGATTCCTATGCAAATTCATGATTTACTTTTACCTAAAGTTTAATTATGGCACATAACAATTGGTTATGGCAATTAATGTTCCCAAAAAGAAGCGGTGAAGTGTCTGAGAAAGAACGCAGAGTCTTGAAGTTTGCATTCAGAAAGGGAGAGAGAAATGGAGTAGTAGAAAAAGTATCAAGAAATGGGAGGAGGTTTACAGAGAAGAGAGCTGGTTGAGCACATTTTGTTGCTATCTGATGTAGAAGCAGTAAGAAGATTCAATGCATGTGGGTGGTTAGGTTATTGTTTGAATTTAATAGCATATGATGAAGAAGCAGCTGTAGAATTCACTAAGACATTTGATGAAGGTGAAGCTTCTGTGTGGGGTTTGATAGTAATTGCAATAGAAGAACAAATTGCAAAAGTAACAGGGTTACCTTCTGTTGGAGAGCATTATCCGAGCTCGCATGTCGCTAGGTCAGCAAGGGCCCAGTTCACTACCCCACATGACCCTCAATTGGATGTTACAAAGCAGGGGTGCAAGAGATTGTCTTTGTTGCCTCCATACCCTGAGCTAGCAATGCATGTCATCAGGTATTTTACTTGTGAAGGCAGATGTTCTCACTTACATGCACACCATTTTAAGTTGCTTAGTTGTATAAGGCACAATATTGTTGTAAATCTTCCAAATTTTATGTATAATATGCTCTTTATTAGTGCAGAAGAGACTCAAAAAGGAAAAGATAATTCTGTCACTCACCATGCCTTGATTAAGTTGTTAATAGAAAGGTCTCTTAGGGATGTATCCCCTTTGACATGGGATGACTTTGTGAAATTTAAAACCCTACAACCCCAAGTTGACCCTAGTGAACGGCAGGGTGAGGAAAACGTAGTTCCTAGTAGTAAGCCTGTAGAACAAAATATTGAGGGAGCTGAAATAGAAAATGCACAAGGGATTGAACTGGAATTTGCTTCCATTCAAGAGAATGTGCCTCCACCTGATCAGGACATCCCTAAACCCATTACTAGTAAAGCTAAAAGGAAACGGAAGTCACCAGAAGAAATCGCTGCTCAACAAAAATTTAGTCCTACAAGTAAGCAATAGAAGAAAACAAAGAAGGTTCCTGCAGCAACTAATCCTGCAGCAGTGACACTGAAATAGAAAAGTAGGCAAAAGACAGTAGTACAAGAAGAGACTCCTTTGCGGAGAAGCCCTAGAATGAGAGGGTAGATTTTTAAAGATCCTATATTGTCTAAAGCACCTACTCCAAAGTCTCCTGTGCAAATAATTTTTTACCATTCTCCCCTTCACACTGAGATGACAGAAGCTTCTGGTAATCCTCTTGCAACATGTGAGCAAGAAATTAGCAAAACCTTAATGGATTTACTAGGGGTTTCAAGCCATGAGAATAAAGTAGTTCCTAAATGTCATGATTTGAATACTACCTTAGTACCATATAAGTCAACATGGATCAATAGTTTGGCGGAACATCTATGGCAGGAATAGAAAAAGAAAAAGGATTATGAAGAGGATAATAGTGTCATCATCTCGCAAAAACTCCTTTTCCAATTATATGGACAACATTTATTTGTTGAAGCACTATGGAAAGAGGAAAAGAAAAGAATGAGCAAGATCATAACATCACAAAATGAGGAGATTGAAGAATTGAAAGAATAGCTAGAAAGATAGAAACAGCGCATGGAACATGTACTTAAATTAGCTAATCAAGCTCTTGCTTGCAGACCGCCTCCTCGAGTATATGCTTTTTGTTTGGAAGAACAATATCTTTTGCTTCAGTTGATGTTAACCCTCAGAAATGTAAATGCAGAATTTAAAACCGCACAAGAGTTTTATGGGCTGTATCAAACCTTACCACCATGGCAGCAAAATCTATTGTGTGAGTTGTATATTCATAATTTTGTCATTCCTGCAGAAACTGAGTGGAATCCTTTGCTCTATATAGGAGATGTGCATTTGAAAGATTTAATGTCATGGATGTCTAATGAGGTGAATTATGATAGACAACTAGTTAATTACAGAGATGAGGAGAGAACAAAACCTTTACCCTTGAGGGCAGAAAGTAAACAACCAGAAGAAATGCTTCGAGACTAGTTTACATTAACCTATGGGAAGAGTAATCCAGAAGTTAGAAAGAAGGTATTTGTTGCTAGAGCCAAAGTGTATGCTGAATATGAAAACTTGCCCTACTTTGCATTCCAGAGAGCTATGACTAGAGTAAGAAGTAGATGGGCATGGTTACCTGATTCTCTCAAGAAATTAGAGCCGCACAGTCCTATTAATTTGGAAGTAGCACTATATAGAGTTCCAAAATATTTAGAACTGGGAAAGCAACTAAGGCCAGAGCTATGATGTCCTTTGACCATGCAACCTCCAATTCTTTTATGGCCCCTGTATGATATTGATGCTGAAAAACTTGATAAGTTGCAAGAAGACTACAGGCGAGAAGTATGGGAAAGGACCAGAGGATTCTATTACACATTCAAGAGTAGCAAAAAGGGAAAGATAGAAGTTGGGGAGCTCAGATCTTTGACAAAGAATTGTAATTCTTGAAGACAAGCATTAGTTTAGCAGGGGACAAATGATGAGTCTAAAAAATGCCTTTATTTTGTTATGTTTAAGATACTTTGTGATACTCCGTTTATCCTTGTTTTAACACTTATAAGCCTATGTTTGATAAACCTTTAATGATTTATGGGGTAGAAAAACTATGTCATCTTTTGCCTAAATTATATCTAATATGCAGTATTTCATATAAATATCCAAATGTGAGTTCTTATGCTTGAATTTAGTTTGATGGATGCTTATTTGCAAATATGTCTTATATCATAACTAACTTGATGATAAGGATTAATAGATGAGCAGAAGAATCCAGAAGTTGGTTGCCAATAGCATTCAAGGAGAAATGAGCATCAAGGAACAACCACAAAAAGGAAGTTATAACCACTCTAGAAAACATGGCAGTGAATAAGGAGGAGCTTTTATGAGCCATTGCCTTCTTTGCATTTACATTGTAACAAGTAGATGCTGAGACTTCATTGCTCCCTCCTCAATTCTGTTATCCTTCCTTTCTGCTTTTAGTTGTTCTCCTATATTCTCTCCTGTAGACTTAACTTAGGACAGTTATTTTTTTGTTATGTAATAAAGAGTAGATTCCCTATATATGTCAGGATTGACTCCTGTGTGTGAAGTTTTTGGTTTTTGATAAGTTTTATCGAGTAAGAGAGAAAACTGATTCACAGTTTGTTGTAGTTGTGTTTTGCAATTCTGAATCATGTAATGACTGATTAATGAAATGAATTAGTTCTTTTTAGCTTCTATCTTGCGTTGGTAGATTAGAGAAGCCAACCAAGGGGGCCCACTTGGAAGGTGGATTAGATTAGGATAGAAAAGATTCATTTTACTAGCATTAGCAGTATTTTAAGTAAGACGTAGCTAGTTAATTCCTTCCTGTAGCATCACACTTCATGAACGTTCCTGCAGCATCTACGAAATAGTCTAGTGGATGAGTCAAGATGGAATCTATGTTATCTTGTCATTGTGTTTTCAACATTCATAGATTCGGTATTTTCCTTTCCATAGAAGTAGTGTAGTTTCCTTCCTTTGCATTTTTACTTTCCTGTAGCACAAGCATAATGACTCATCAAGGTACCTAGTGCACATACTGTGCCGACCATTTCAAGTATACGTCCTTGGGTTGATAATCTAAATGCACCTCATGGTAGGGGAAAAGTAGTCCTTAGCTTGAATAGATTATTCCTAAGCCAGGCCTATTCCATGACTATGGAACACCTATTGTGAGGCGGTTCAAATTCCATAACATGTAGTACCTTGTATGTACCTCAAGATATATTTGGAAGCTTGTCAATGACTCTCATGTAGATCATGTGAGAATCTATAGAAAAGTCCAACCACAAAGGATATATCAAGATGTGTGCATGTCAAGTACAACAACCTACCTACAAGTTATCGATATAAAGTGGAATCCATTATAGGAGTAGTGAAAATGGTAGATAAAAAAACACCTGACTGAAAGGTGTGGGAGCAGGCTTGCAATCAAGAATGTTAAATATTCGAAGCATATCAAGAGCATACTTTTTCTAGAGTATGGCTATCCCATCCAAAGATTAGACAACCTATAGGCCCAAAAAATAGTGCAAAAGTCGAAGGTCTATATTCTCAAACTTCTCTCTCAAAGCTTGCTAAACATTCTGAATCATAGAGGATGAGCTACATGTAATGATGAGATCATCTACATATAGCACAAGTATCAATAAGTCAGCCCCATGATGTTGAATGTACATTGTAGGATTAGAATGACACCGATTTAACTATGAAGTAAGCAAGAAGGAATCCATCTTCTCATACCAAGCTTGAGGGGCTTGTTTGAGACCATATAGAGACCTATGAAGTCTCCATACCATAGAACGTCATGCATAAAACCATGAGGCTACTCCATATAGATCTCCTCATGTAGGTCTCCATGCAAAAATGCACTCTTCACATCGATTGGAAATACTTTCCATCCCTGAGAAGCTTCTAGAAAGAGTACAAGGCGAATAGAATTCATCTTGCTAATAGGAGAAAAGGTCTCAAAGTAATCAATACCTTCAACCTATGAAAAACCCTTCGTAACAAGATGTGTCATCTACCTCTCAATGAATCCATCTGCAACATACTTGGTATGGTAGACCCACCAGTACCAAACCAACTTTCTTCCTTTTGGAAGAGGACAAAGATTCCAAGTGTGGTTCTTCATCAAAGAAGAGTACTCCTCATCCATAGCCCTATCCCACTCTTTGTATCCTGACACCTATGAAAAACTCTATGGATCATCTAAAATGGCATGACTCAATAGTCTAGTACTAGATGTCTGAGCACAAGTGAGACAAGAATTTGAAGGATCTCATGTTGTAGTTACAACTACATCAATAGTATCACAAGCCCAATTGGGCACTCACTGAACATTTGGTGGAGGTGATGAAGGGGGGTCAACAAAAATATCTTCCTCAAAGGATATATAATCCTATAGAGGAGAAGAGGAAGTACTAGGTAGTAAGGGAGAAGCTAGTGATGGAGGATCCATCTAAGGGTAATGCTCATCAAATTAGATATCTCACTGAAGCAAGATCTCTCTCAAATCATGATCAAACAACCTATATGCTTTCACATGTTCACAGTAGCCAATAAATATGAGTGGTTTGCTCTCCCTCTCCATGGCTTTCCTCTAAGAATCTAGAATAAATTCCCAAGCCTCACTAACAAAAATGCAAAATGTAGAAATATCGAGCTTGACATGAGTCCAAGCCTTCTCAAGAGTCTAATGTTGCAATTCCTTGTAAGGCATCTAATTTTGAATATAGTTGGCACAATTGATAGCCTCAACCCAAAATGAAGAACTCATAGCTTGAGATTGTATCATACAATTGGTCATCTCTTGTAATGTCCTATTCTTTCTCTCTGCAACCCCATTCTACTAAGGGGTATGGAGAATTGTGAACTGATGTTGTAAACCATGCTCAATGCAAAAAACTATGAAAGACTGATTCACATATTCCCTACCATTGCCAGTGTGTATATGTCTGATAGAAAGACTAGACTACCTTTCCACAAATGTCTTAAAGATTTGAAATGAATCAAATGCATAAGACTTGTACTTTAAAAAGTACACCCATGTGCATCTAGAGAAATCATCTATGAAGGTAAGCACATATCGAGCACCTAAAAATGATGGAGTGGGAAATGACATAAGATCACTATGTATCAACTCCAATGATGCCTTTAGACATTTGGATCTACCTATCAAAAATGGATCTCTGTGATGTTTTCCAAGTACATAACCTTGACAAACACCATCACTATAAGAGATATGAGGTAGCCCAATCACTAGCTCTTGTATACTGATCTGCTATAAATATTTGTAGTTTACATGGCCAAAATTCTCATGCCAAATCTTTCTCACTATGTATGCATGATAAATAAGAGAAACCCCTAATTAGAGCTCTCAAAGCCATTGAACTGGTATAAGTGAGATTGAAGATCAACACTCTTAGTAGTAAAAACCAAGTCAAGATCATGGAGATCTTGAATAACCACATCATGTAGTGAGAACTCAACTATCTTACCAAAGCTAGAATGATAAATCTAAAAGAAAAATAGGAGGTTTGTAGAAATGGTCAAAACCAAGAGAACATCATGTAGGGAACCACCCTCTAAAGAGATAGTTCTTGAACCTATAGCTGAAAGTTATGCAGAGTCACCAACTGTAATCCATGTAGTAATAGTCTAAGCAAGTGAGGTAACTAAATTAGGTGAGTGTGTCATATGGTGGAAAGCACCTGAATCAAGAATCCAAGTAGCTGATGAGGAAAATTCTCATGCAAAAAGAGTATGTCCTTTCTCTGAAGGTGGAAGTGGTGGCTTCAAAGAAGAAATACTATGTTGCTACATGGATTCCTCTAAAGCATCAAGATGTTTCCAACACCTAGAAATTGGATGTCCTTCCTTACCACAAAACTTACAAGGATCACCTGTAAACTTCTTAGTCTTGGAGGAAGACTCACTAGACTTAGAAGCTTTACCCTTTGGGGTCAATTTTTGAGCATTTGATCTAGGAAAAGGCTTGGAGGAACTCTCACTACCTGTTATATCTAATTTGGGCTTTGGTTTTTGCTTTGATTTCCTTGTAGATTTCTAAGCAACCAATGCCTAGTTCTTTGGTCATGTGAGAGAGTCCAACTATAAAAGCTTAGTTTTCTCTCTGGTCAACCAATCATAGAATACCTCAAAAGTGAGCATGGTAGATCTAGGAACCAAAGAATCCATAGTGGAATGGAAGGTAGAGAAAATCAAAAAGTTTCCTCAAAGCTTTGACAATATTAAATAAATACACTCCTTATTAGTCTTCACTTTCCCACAACCTTGTAATAAAGATATTTGTTGCTTAAACCTCATCAAAAAGTCCTTAACAAAGGGGAACACATCTAGTACAAGTGATGAAAGATCTACCTCAATATAAAGTGCCCTAAACTCATTGATGGTACCAAACAAGTCCTTTAACTTGCCCCACATTTATCAAGGTAAATTCAACCCATCAAGATGAAACAAAAATTTGTTTGATACATTCAAAGAAATCAAACCCATGGCCTCATCCATCTTATTCCTATGTTGCATTACCTCAAAGGGCCTCTATAAAACTAGTTGAACTTTATCTAAACAAGACCACAAACCCTTTGAATGGACAAGTCATGTCATAGAAGATGTCCATGTGTGATAGTTATGTAGGTTTAGGGGAACTAGACAAGAAGAGGTCTCGACCATTTTTTTAGAATGTGTTTGATTTTTTTGAAAATTTCTGGTTTACAGATGTAAATGACAAAAATAATAATATAAAATACCCCCCACAATGCAAAAAAACTAAACCCTAGAGCCTAGAAAGGATGTGTATACAAGTAAAGAGAAAAAAGATTTAATTTGAGAATCACATGTACCTTTGAAAAATACTAATAAAATAATAGAGAATCTAGAAAGTGCTTGAGAATATCTTTTTGATGCTTATTTTAGATTGAAAAATAGAGCTAAAATGAGCAAGTTATGCCTCCTAGAATGTAGAAAGGATCATCAAATTTGACTGAAAAATAGGTACCAAACTGGAAAAAAAAATTCCACAAAATACCTTCACCATCATGTGCATCTCAAAATCACCTTTCTAACAATATCTCATTTTCCCAAAAATGCCTCCGTATACTCAAGTTACAACCAAAAAACTATAAGGTACCTTGAATTTGTAGAAAAAAATGCAAAAATAATAAATTGGGGCTAAAATTTAAGACCTCATGCCCCCCACATGATTGTAGGAGGGTTGGGTGGAGCTAAAGTGGTGTGTGGGCTAAGCAACTAGCAGTGATAGTGCATGAGTTTCTAGCAGTTGCAATGGCGCACGAGCGAAGGAACATAGTGGTGGTGGCTAACAAGAGGCATGGCGTGGTGCATCGATGGTGTAATTTTTTTAAAATTGTATACATTTTTTTATTTTTTAGATTAAAAAATACATTAGAATATGTGCTAAGGATCATATGACCCTAGTAGGCAAAAAAAAATTTGCCTTTGAATTTCCCTAACTCCAAAAATGAAGTGCTTTATATGGAAATAGGGGTTTTCATGTCTTATAAATCCAACCTTGAGGTCTGTTTGGACTCAAAGTGCCCCAAAATTTAGAGACCACCCTATTTCCACAAAAAGAACCTTAAAAGGCATATCTAATCTGTCAAACCCTTGTTCCTCTTTTCCTCCAAATAAGAACAAGCTACAATAGATCTGGTTCTAATACCATGAAGGATTTGATGAGAACAAATCCACAGATCTAGTAGAACACTTGCATGCAAGAACCTATCATAGAGAAGAAAAAGACAAGAGAAGGCAAGGGTTTGGCTCTAAAAATATGGATAAATATATTATCAAACTAAAAGAATAAATGAAAATACAAAGGATCAATCTTAATAAAGGAGATCATAAAACCCTATTAGGGATACCCTAAGAGGTAAATGACATTTAATAATTAATATTTAATTGTTAAATGGAAATGCATGTGTATAAAGTGAAATCTTAAGAAGGGAGTAAAGGTAATGTTGAGTTGTCATTTCGCATGATGTTGAATGGTAGGGATCCTTTCGAATCCCTCTCTTGAAAAGTTGATCAAGGACCAACTCCAAGGTTCCAAGTGTTTTTTCAACCTACCAGATTTTCTCAATTGAAGATAAATGTGTATGTTCACAAGGAGGCCTTTGCTGGTTTGAGCCAACATTGGACAATCTATTACTGTTTGAAACATAACCACAAAAAAGATATATTTTTGTATTTTCTATTTTATGATGAATGCAATTTATCAATGCAACTATATATATTCCTATTTTAACCAATTATTTAAAATCAAATAAAAAATATAGAGTAATGAGAGATTAAAGAAAATAACTTCAAAGGGAACTTCCTAATGGACATAAACCAATAGCAACAATATGCTTACGAATTAAATTATCAAAAGGATTGGGTAGGAAACCAATGAAATTAGGAGTAATGCTTCCTCAACTTCACTGATGTAATCATCAATGGGAACTCAATATAAATTGAATGAATTTTTGTGTTTCATCAAATCACAAGGCCACAGAGAGTGTGCTCATGTGAGACAAGATGTTATGCAAGAACAAAGACGATCCTTTCTCCAATTCATCACAATAATAGAATTTGTTAACACAAGGAAAACACCATAACTAAAAGGTTGCACAATCATAACAACACAATAAAACCATTGGCTCCATTATTATTTATGAGCATGCATTCAAAAAAATAACACACTCCAACAAGATTTACAACACTTAGAATGAGAGCACCAATATCATATATTATTGCATGAAAATAATGGCTTAGAGTACATATTACATCTATGTATTTATTAGAAAACATTTCCCCCCTTTGTGTTAGAAGTGAGAGCTCCTAAAATGCAAACTCATGATAAAAACTAATTTAAAAAATCTAATTATATCTAAATTTACTTTCTAAATAGTGTTAAGTAGGTCTCCACCCTTCTTTATATCCATTAAGTGGTGCATGAGCCTTTACATGACTTAAAAGAATGAAAGAATAAGAATATAAGAAGAAGGAAGCTGTAAGATGATTTGGAAGTCTCTAGAAGCTCATAAAATGGAACCTTGACCTTGTTTAGGCCTTTTTTTGGAGTTGAACTACTGTCAAAATGTGTTTCTGGTGCATGGAATGCTCTAAATTAGGAATTGGCAATTAACTATCAGTGCACTACTTCTTTTTCAAAATTGTCAGCGCACCTCTATGAAAAGTGCACGTATGTGATAGGTCCCAAAAATCAAAAAAACCTTCTAAGTGTCCAAAACTAAATTTCTAGCATCTGGGTTTTTTCCCCTTTTTATACCAAAATGATGTTTGGATGTTTATTCTTGAATTTCTCTATCATCTCTGCTACTAGGCTAGCTTTTAGTAAATCTAAAGCTCCATACTTATCCTTTACTAATTGTCAATAAATATTGACTTCTATCCGAGTACTCACAAAAACCTCAATCTTGGTGTCCAGCTCCAACAACACCTCTTCGGTCTTGAATGTTTGTCTTATGTCATCATCTAGTGAAACATCTTCAAATGTTCCTCTAAAATTTTGGACAACTAATTGCACTACAAAAATCTTGGTTTTGGACTCATCTTCAAAAATCTCAAGGCAAGTGGCATTGTAGTACCTCTCCGCTTCCAAAAATTACTCTTGAGTTTTGTCCTTAATCTGTTGGATCTCTTCGTGTAACCCTCCATTACATTATTACCTACCAATATTTCCTCTATCTAATCATCAAGCTTATCTAGCTCCTCTGCAATATATACCTCCATAAGCATTTGATACCTTTGACCTTTAATTGATTTTAATGTCTATAGGTCTTGGCCTAGGTATGTACTTCATCCATTAGCCCAAAATCTTGGTTCACTATAGAAATCAACTTCTCAACACTTGATTGGATGTGGTGTAATAGGTTCAAATTGCCTTGTATTATTTGCACTCCTTTCTCTTTAAAACTATCATTACATTGTTGACATGCTTCCAAAAATGGATCCAACTACATTCCTACCTTTTTCATACCTAATGCAGCTCCAAGAGCGAACTTTAGCTTCTCTAGGTCAATAGGGCCAACTACTTCATTCAAGTAGCCTCTGAGTAGCTCATTCTATTTGCATAATGTTATCATTTCTGACTCATCCTAATCCATGTACCAAAAAACTTCCTTCATACATGTGGTGATCATCACTTTGGTCATATCCATTGTGGGCCTTCCCAACATGACCTCCTTGATTTGGTAATCTTTTAGATTCAATTATTCACTATCAACGTGAGGAGGATGAATAGAAATATATGTGAGAAGATCCTAGTCTTGGTTCTTCATTATGAAGGCCAATTTTCTTGCATCACCCTTAGGTAGTTTAGGCCTCTTCACTGCTTTAATCAGTTCCTTCATGTTAGGATAAACCACAGACAGAAATAAAAACTACATGCAAATATAACCAATAACAGAAAATAATAGAACACACAGAAATGAACACAAGGCACCAAGATTTAACGTGGTTCACCCAATCCCTGGGCTACGTCCACCAAACAGCAAGTTTGATCTTATTACAATCCAGTGATTACAACCTGATTACAATCCGTAATCCCTTACAGCTCAATACCGCCGCAAGAACCAATTTCGTATCACCACACATGAAAATACCCAACCTTAAGCCCTTTTTATACAAGTATTAAATTGCTTTAGGGTTATAACATGTCGGCCATATGTCGGCCATAATATGTCGGCTACTTCCCAAAAAAAAAAAATTTGAACCCCACTATTTATGAAGTATGTACAGTACTTTCCTGATCAGTCACCACAATCTAACAATCTCCCACTTGGGGACTGATCAGGCTCCACACTAAACAACAATCTCCCACTTGGAGACTGATCCTGTAGCAATACAACTACTGCATGGGGCTCCCACTGGATCAAACCACCCTGGACTCTGCTGTTCTTTTATTCACATTTAGTCTAAAAGACCAACTGAAGCTGAAGAGGAGTTTAGCTTCTCCCTTGTTACAACCTTTGTCAACATATCTACTGGATTTTCATTGGTATTTATCTTCTCCAGCTTTAGTTGTCCATCCTCCAAAACTGACGGAATGAAATGGTACCGCAACTGTATGTGTTTGGTCTTAGAATGCAGAGCTAAATTCTTAGCAAGATGAATGGCACTCTGACTATCTGTGAACAAATAATTATCCTTCTAAGGATGTCCCAATTCTTCCAAGAAGAACTGAAGCCATATCATCTCTTTGGCTGCCTCTATAGCAGCAACATAATCTGCCTCTGTAGTGGAGAGAGCATTAATCTTCTGTAGCCTAGAAACCCAGCTCACGGCTGCCCCACCAATAGTAAAGACATAACCTGTAGTACTCTGCCTGGTATCAATATCCCCAGCCAAATATGAGTCAACATAGCCCTGTAAATCAGTAGTAGAGCCCCCAAAGTGTAAACACTTATTGGATGTTCCTCTCAAATATCTGAGAATCCACTTGATAGCATTCCAATGCTCAAATCCTGGATGACTCATATACCTACTAACGACTCCCACTGCATGTGCAATATCTGGCCTAGTGCATACCATAGCATACATCAAACCTCCTACAGCTGAAGCATAGGGTACCTTGGACATCTTATCCTCCTCTTCATGTGTCTTGGGACACATCTCCTTAGTCAATTTCAAATGAATAGGTAAAGGTGTGGTGACAGCTTTAGCATTCTCCATAGAGAAACGTTGCAACACCTTCTCAACATAATCAGCTTGAGACAGCGTCAATGTTCTGTTCTTCCTATCTCTGCAAATATTCATACCAAGGATTTGTTTTGCTGCCTCCAAATCCTTCATAGCAAATGCATGTGCTAATTGGCATTTCAGCCCCTTAATATGATCCATGTTAGACCCAGCTATAAGCATATCATCAACATATAAACATAAAATAATGTAGCTATCATCATCCAACCTCTTAAAATAAACACAATAATCTGAATGACACCTATTATATCCATGCTCATGCATAAAATTGTCAAATTTTAGATACCATTGCCGATCAGTCACCACTATTTATGAAGTATGTATAGTACTTTCCTGATCAGTCACCACAATCTAACACTTCATTCCTTCCTCTGATGTTAGGTCTAGTTGCCTTTTCTAACAAAACATAACCTCCCTCTTCAACCATGCTAGTGTGGTGCCCATAGGTGACATGTACTTGGTTGAAGAGGTTGGTTCTCCAGCAAGCTCCTTTCCCTTATCACTTCTCTCTAGAGTCTTCTCATGTCGAGGAAGATCTTCAATAGGAGTCTCTATACTATGTTGGGTTAAGCATCTAGCCTCTGTATCTTGAAGATTTTGCTAAGTTTCTTCTTCTATTTTTCCCTCCTTAGATACTTCATTGACATGAGTTTGTTGGAGCTCCCCTTCCTCGATTTATTATTTTTCTACTTCTTCTTGAGTGACTAGAGGAAGTGGAACTACTGACCTTTTATCTAGAAAGGCCAAATCCTATAATAGTGGTGGTGGAATATCCAAAGTTCCTTGAGGTAGAGGATGCAATTTATTCCAATCCTCTCTAAATATTTCACTCGTGGGAGTATTTCTAATCTTTTCACCCACCATCACAGTGTCCACTAGCATAAAATCAAAGTCTGAGAGGTTGAAGACATCAGTTCCTTCACTCTCCATATCTGTTATCCACTTTTTTTATTTATCTTTTGAAGTTGATAGTTGGATAGGCTCTCTTGGAGTAGATGAAGGTGTTTATATAGAGCTTCTTCTCCTCTCTTCCTTTGTGGCTTTAGCCGAGTGGGATATTTGGCTCAAGGGGACAAACTCTATTTGTTCCCCTTCTTCTTCATCCTTAGCTTCTAGGATGGTCTTAGGAACTTGTGGGGATGAAGTATTTTTCTTCTTTTTCAACCTTCTCCTCTGTGTACCCACCACAATTATTTTGATCCTTGGTTTCTTTAGAGATAAGGAGGAGGCTTCTTCCTCTATAGTATCACTGGTGGAACCCTTTACTCCTTTATTTGTTCCTCCTCTAGTTATTCAAGTTGTGCCTAATCTAGAGGTTCTTGTGTCAGCTCTACTTGAGGGTCATCTTGTACATGTTTAGGTTGTACCTTCTCTAGAGGTTCTTGAGCCTTAGCTTCTTATTTCTTCATCCTAGGAGGTACCCTCTTCCTCTTTGTGTTCTTGTCAATATCAAAGTACTCAACCTCCTGCTCATGTTGATGCACTGTTTCTAGCCTTACTGGGGATTGAGTGGGGTAGGTTGGTATGGTGACCTTTGCACCTTTACTTTTGATAGGTCTAGTTGTGGCTTGTAGGGGTATGGCTTGAGGAATTAGATCCATCTAAAATAGCTTCTAGATCCATTCCCTCGTCAATTTGACAACATGTCTAGCCTGATGATCTATGTTATCAGTTTCCTCTCTCCCTTTCTCAGCATTCATGATAGGTCTATCACAGATTTAATCTCTATTATACAAAGGATCCATGACTTCTTTGGCATCCTTCTCTACAACCTTCAAAGGAATCTTCATCTTTACTCCATTCATTGTTAGGTATAGACTCATCCTACAATAATCCCTTATATGGATATTGTATTCATCTATTACATTCATCCAGTGATCTTCTAAGGCATCAACATGTACAAATTGTTTCCTTGCTAGATGTTGCACCATCCCAATGTTGTGGAAGAATGGGCGAGGGGAGTTGTATAATTCTAAGGGATAGTAATCCCATTTAGAGTCAAAGGTGGCAATGTCCTATTTCTACTTCACCTCAAAAGTTCCAATTGTAATGGGCTAGAACTATGTCTTCTTGTGTTGTTTCCTCACTATGTCATATGCATAAGTGAGTTGGTGAGCTATTTACAGGAGTACCATCCTATTAGAGGGGTATCTTGGGAGCTTCTTGGGGCACAGAAAATTACCAGCTACCTAAACATATGTGAAGGTTTTAAATTGAATGTAGTAGGCTATGATTTTTTTAATTTGAGGTGTCACCTTTACCGACATTCTCTTTGCATAATCCCCTTCAATAAACTGGATGATAGCAAAGATGAAACTATCATTCACCACTCTATACTCCACACTTTATAGTGGGAGCTTCATCTTTACCAATTGTGGGTGCACCACATAGGGCCAACAATTTGCATCTTGCATGCTTCCCTTTCTGTAAAGGCCTAGATAATTCATGGTTCTACCTACTAGCAAGTACACCATGTATGATGTCATGTAGAAGTGAGGGTCTACTTTGACAGTGACTAGTCTTTCATCCAAGTTATCACTTAGGATGGTATCCCAATTAATAGGCATCTTTGTGGTCCTTATGGTTTCAATGAAATGAACCATCCATGTCAGTAAGTGATCTATTGTAGGAAGACCCATAACTCTACTTAGGAGGGAAATCATGTATTTGATGTCATCTTTCATGTATCCTCTAGTCATATCCACCTTGACTACTCTATGGCCCAAATGTGTCCTATCAATTAGGAAAGAGGATTACTGTTTCCTTCACCTCTTTCCCATTATTTTTGTACCATTTTTTTTCCCCATCATATAAAATTTGTAAGTATTGATCCACCCTTGGAAGGTGAAATACTTTCTCAATGTTTTAG
The DNA here is from genome assembly GCA_028749045.1 of Cupressus sempervirens. Taxonomy (NCBI): domain Eukaryota; kingdom Viridiplantae; phylum Streptophyta; class Pinopsida; order Cupressales; family Cupressaceae; genus Cupressus; species Cupressus sempervirens. Next base: position 155,685,982 of record CM053784.1, on the reverse strand, counting down.
GGTTGGAGGTCCAACACAATCTCTCAAGTTACGCTCTTCGCAACATTTTCCTTGGTCACATAGTGCTCTACTAGTGTCATAATTAGTTCTAAAGATTGGACTGATGTGGGGTGGGATGTTGCATTTATGAGCCCAGACCAAACTAAAGTAGATACCATAGCAAAACTTTCCCTTGGTTTATTGCAAATTGTAAGGAATGCATTCCATTCCATATGTGCTAGCTCTATCTCTCAGATTTATGTATGCCCATCCTAAAATCGTGAATCCTTTGGGGATCCTTGATATTTGAAGGCAATAGGTTTTGGTGCTAGCTTCTTCATCATGGAAGATGATGAGGATGCCATTTGATCTACATGGAAGAGATAAACATTAGTCAGAAGGCAAAAACAAACTTTACTCTATAAGACTTAGAATGGAATGAAAAGGGTTAAAACCCAATCAAAACACATCAAAATGCAGATCCCCCCCCCCACCCCCAAAATAGCCTATTATTCACTTTAGCATACCGAGTGCACCTTTGTAGGTGCACTAATGCATTGTACTAGCCTTGAAATGACTTTTTACACAATTGCACACCTCTGCACATGTTCACCTTGGAAAGGTGTGAACATGCGCATGTACGCAAGTGCATGCAAGTGGGGGAAGTCTTCAAGTTGTTATTTTTCAAGTGTAGATGTGCACACATGCTCACCTCATGGAAGTCATGTCTTAGTTTTTTCTTAAGTTTCAGGTTAATTGTGCGAGGGTGTGCACATGTGCACCTCTTAGGTCTAACCTTGTTGTTTGTTGTGTGTAGGGGACCAAGCAAGTAGAGCTACACTAGGAGGAAAGTTGTAGAGGTGTGGTCTTCAAATGGGAGGGAGAGAAAGTGAATAGAAGGAGAGGGGTCAAGGCCTTATATAGGCCCAGGAACTAAGTGTGTACCCCTACAAGTGCACATCTCTCTGAGTGTGCACACATTTGTAAGTGAGCATCCCTAGAGTGGGGTGTAGTGTGCATGTGTGCACTTAGTGCACATACGCATGTGCACACTTGAAGTACTAAAGAGCCCCAAAAACTTACTTTTTCTCCTCTCCAGCTACCTGAACTTTCCTAGTCAGAGACTGAGGCTTGACCCAAACCTAGGGGAGGGTCCAAAATGACCAGAACTCTAGACTAGGAGCTTGGTATGGGAATTTAAAACTAGGGGGTCCCCATTTACTACATGAAAATGGGTTGTGCATTATGAAACCACAATAGGTAATTTAATAAATTAAATTAAATTAATCCTTTACTCTAACAAAAATATTGGAGAGAAGTTGTAATTATAGCTATTTATACTTTGAATAGAGTGTAAATTAAAAAAGGTACAAATGTTATACCTTTTGAATTACGGTATGGATATACACCTAATGTAAAGTATTTTAAAGTTTTTGGAAAAAAATGTTATATGCTAAAGGATAATGGAAATGGAAAACTTGATGCTAAAAGTGATGAAGGTGTATTCTTAGGTTATTTCACCAAGAGAAAAGATTATAAGTGTTTGAACTCTAACACTAATAAAGTTGTGGAAAGTGTAAATGTGAAAGTTGATGAACATGCAGAAAAGAATGGAGTTGAATGCAAGATAGAACTTAAAAACTATAGTACATTCATATATGTGAATGAAGGTTCTCCTAGCACCCCACCTAAACAAGAGAATAAAGATGCAAGTCAACAATAAATTGGGAATGGTGAGTTTTTATAGCAAGTTGTCAAGCAACAAACTATGGGTGATGAGCAACATCAAAATGATACCAAGTCATAGACAAAAGGAAGCGATAATCAAGAAGAAAATGTTGAGAAAGCATAACATGAACCAAAACCTAAACTAGAGAGATAAAATGAGCTTGAAATCCTTTTTCAAGATGAAAATGTAGAAGAAGAGAGAAGGAAATATCTTGTACTAGAAAAATATGTGAGTAGACATCATGCACCTAAGAAAATCATTGGAGATAAAGAATTTGGTATTATGAAAAGAAAGAGACTCATAAGTGAGACATGTTTACTTTGTGAGTTTGAGCCCAAATTTGTGAAATATGCTTTGGAGAATGAAGATTGGATTCAAGCAATGAATGAAAATATTGAGCATATAGAAAAGAACAAAACATGGACACTGGTACCTAGACCTAAAGACAAAAATGTTATTGGAACAAAGTGGGTATTTAGGAACAAGTTGAATGAAAAAGGTGAAGTCACAAACAATAAGTCTATACTGGTATGAAAAGGATATGCACAAGAAGAAGGTGTTGATTATGGGGAGACATTTTCCCCTATTGCAAGACTAGAAGGAGTCAGAACACTACTTGCATATTCTTCTTACAAAGGATTTAAGGTATATCAAATTGATGTCAAATCTACATTTATGAATGGGATACTTGAGGAAGAAGTTTACATAGAGAAGCTTGAAGGATTTGTTGACCCCAACAAGAAGAATATGGTGTGCAAGTTGCACAAGGCTTTATATGGTTTGAAACAAGCCCCTGGAACATGGTATGAAAGACCACAATTATTTGGTAAAGATTGGTTCTGCAAGAACTAATGATAACAATAATCTATACTTGAAAACTAGTAAGAAGAATGAGATAATATTATCTGAAATCTTTTTTCATGATATCATGTTTGGAGGCAAGGAAGCATTATGCAAATCATTTTTTGATGAGTTGAAGAAGGAAATTTAAATGTCTATGTTTGGAGAAATCAAATTCTTTGTTGGTTCACAAGTATATCAAATAAATCAAGGTATTTTCATTACTCAATCCAAATACATCAAGGAGATATTGAAAACATTTGCAATGGAAGATTCAAGACTAATTAGTAAACCTATGTCCATTGGACATAAATTATCTAAGAATTATGATTCTACTGATGTGAACTAGACATCATATAGATCAATGATTGGAAAACTACAATATGTTGTTCATAGCATACCTGATATTGCATTAGCAATTGGGATAGTTGCAAGATTTTCTACAAGCCCTAAGGAGAATCAGATGATGGCAGTGAAAATGATACTAATATATTTGAAAGGAATAGAAGACTATAGATTGTAGTACAAGAAGAATCATAAGTTTGAACCAAAGGTGTTCACTAACTCAGATTAGGAAGGAAATGTTGATGACAGAAAGAGCACAAGTGGAGGTGCATTCTTTCTAGGAAAGAGACTAATTTCATGGAAAAGAAAGAAGAATAACACATTTATTAATCAATGGTTGAAGTTGAATATGTTATAGCAATAGTGAATTGTTCAAATATCATATGGATCAAGCAATTGTTGAAAGGTATGAAGGAAGAGATTACTAATCCAGTTGTTATCCATTATGATAACACTAGTGCTATTAACATATTAAAAGAACCATGTGATGCACACAAAGACTAAGCATATTCCTATCAAGTATCATTACTTGAGAGAGCTAGTTCAAGATAAAAAAAAGTGAAATGGGAATATGTGAATGCTAAGGAGAAAATAGTTGATATATTCACTAAAGCTTTACCTAAGGATGCTCATGAATATCTAAGAGGTAAATTAGGGGTGATTCCCCTAGACAAGGATACTTAAGCTGAAATGATGCCCTACATCAAATGTGTTGATCAAAATATTTTACAAGTTGATGCAAACAACTCTACTTTAGGAGTTTCCTATAGTAGTGAAGGAAGAAGGACTGAGTGTTGTATAAGTCATATATAGATGACAGAGAATGAATTCAGTATTAGCATGAAGAAATCTACATGTTAAAGATGCATGAAATAGATAAAATGTATTTGGAATTGTTGTCAAAGAGGGAGATGTTGTGAATTAGTTACCATAAGACAGAGGGAGAAGATGTAATGAGATGATGAAATTCAGTTATGTGTTACCTATGAGATATAATAAGAGAGGTGTTTCTAGAAATATAGAAGAATCTAATTGATTTCATAATCTAATATGATAGATGGAGATTATGTGTTGCATATCAAAGCTACATGGATGAGAATAAGAATGAAACTAAGGATATTAATCAAGATATGATACTATATACAGAGGGAGTTTTCTCAATTCGATACATGTTTTGGATTATATGATAACTAGAGGTGTTGCTATCAATGCCAAAGAGGGAGATTGTTGGAAACTACAATTAAGAGAATTGTTATGTTGTCATTGATGTCAAATCTTATTGGTGAGACAATTTTTCATCTAATTTGAGTGTCATATCTATATGATTGATGAAGAGATTTGAGAATTTGGTCATAACAAAATCACTTGGAGAAAAAGTTGAGTTATGAAGAAGAAACTACAAATGGACCACTTGATTAGTTAGACTTTGACAAGATAAAGTGATTGTTTAGAAGAGAAGAAGATAGTTGTACTAAAGCCCTAAAGAAGAAGAAAAAGATAGATTAAATACATATGTTTGACCAAGAAACAGAGCATAAGGTTAAGGAATTTGAAGTATATATCGAGTGATGCTAGTGTTGACTGAGTCATAGTATATACTGAGCAGAAATAATGTTGACTAAGTATTAGTATTGATAGAATGATAGTACATGTGTTGAACAAGAACTTTAGTAGTGATCAAGTAATCCAGTGATGACCTAGTGTTAGAACACAGTGTTGGGTGAGGCACAACATTTTTACATTTTATAAGGAACCATGATTTCCAACTAACAAAGTTGATTTCTTGGAATATGTAAAGCATGTTGAAGATAAGGACGGATGAGCTAGAACATTTAGATCAAAGGAAACCATGTTTGTGCATTCCTATTCAAGGATTTAAGGAGAAGTTTGGAGAAGTTTCTAGAACAGAAAAGAAGAGATGAAATGTTGGAAGGATTTGATAAATCTAACCTAACCCTAAGATCTACAGTGGTGTTTAAGTGAAAAAAGATCAAAACTACCCATTTAAGGAGGTAGAAGGGCTAACCTTTAGTTTTGTTGAAGGTTGAAGTAGTTGTTGATGCTATTGATTGGCGAACTTAATTAGAAAGCTTAGAAGAGTTGAGAAGAGGTGGAGTGCGATTGCTTGAAGAGTTGCCAAGAGAATCAGAGACTGGGATGACAATGAAGACTAGTTAGTGGACCAACATCTGAGCCAAACTAAGATCTATAATTGCATAGTGAGTTGTATTTGCTAGATCAAAACCTAATGTTACTTTTTAACCCCTCTTTTGGTACCACAACTTTGTGCACTTACCCATATATGTAATGTCTTGGAGCCTTAGAGGCATCATCATTCAATAGTGATCAAGGAGATACATGGAGAAAGCTCAAGAGTAGCGAGTTTTGGTCTATAATATGCAATTTATTGGCCCTAGTTTGGAAGGCCTTACAACTTGACATGTTGTTTATCATTTTGTATGTGAGTTGTGTAATAAATTAGTATTTAGTGATGTATATGAAGATGTTTTGTTAATAAAGTGTGTTATTTGCAATTGATCTTGTTATATTTATGTTGTGTTGTATTTTCTTGGGGCTTGGTCATCTCCTTTGGAGGTACACTTGCCTTGTACTACATCAATATTGGACCTTCAATTTGAAAATTTATGCATTCTAGATTATGCATTAACATATAGTTCTCATAAAATGAAAGGCAACATGTTGGAATGTTCATCAACTTAAGTAACAAAAAACATGACAAAACTATTGCCAATGGCCTTATAGGATTCAAACATGATGTTCCATTAGTAAACACAATACTTAGAGATTTATCTTAAGAAAGGGTGCAACTTAGAATGTTACAAGAGGCACAATCCTTCATGTCAAGGTAAAATCTTAAGAATCAATGACTACCAGAATGGAATCACATTGTGGTGACTGATTGGCAATAAGCATAAGGCAATTCATGAAAAATTATAGAGGGTGAATAACAAGTGGTACTGTTGTTTATAAATGTGACTCAACATAGGAAGATAAGTTATTTGAATTAGGTAGGTCAATGAAGGGGCCTCACTATGGTATGTGCTACACAAATTTCTTATTCTCTTATTTGAACTTGTTTAGTAGTTTAATCTTCTTTTATAATCTTAGTTTTCATCATTATGCTAGTGGATAAAATTTTATATTACAATTTTAGCCATGTGTCCAATACCTCTAGTTGGCTATGAAATGTTTAGCTTAGTGTCTATTAAACACATAAAAAAATTTCAGGTGCATTTATTCATAATTTTTGAGCTAAAATAACTCTTAGTGTTATAGATTTTCCATAGTTATGGCAACCCATATGTAAATCATTATGTCAAATTTTTATATCTAATTTTAATAGAGAATAAGCTAGAGGTGAGTCTCATGTCCATCATTTTTCGTCTAATCATAAGAAACCTACATTTATATTAGTATTTTTTTTATTGTTCTAGAAAAAATAATGTTTATATTTTGGATGACAAATATAGATAAGCAAACAAAAATAAATATAAAATTCAAGTATCAAAATAAATTAATATTTTTAGTCTTTCTTATAATTAATTATTATTTTAAAATTATTTAAAATTTAAAACTAATGAAATATAAAATGCCAAAAATAAATTTAAAAATGAAAATATGATCTAAAATAGACTTAAATAGAAATCCAAGATTAAAGAATGTCACTATAGAATTATTATTAAATTTAAAACTAAGAATCTAAGATTTAAAAATGTCATTGTCCTGCTAATTTTTATTATACATATAAAAGGTTGTGAATATAATCTTCTTTTATTACTTTATTTATTTTTTAGATTTTTATAAAAATATTTGAATGAATGTGTGTGTGTATAATTCAATTTATAATCATATTGATCTATCCAACTTTTTTTTATAACTAATCTATCAAAGCTTAAACTATTTGTTATTCATTTTTTATTATCATTAAGATTAATTATTATTATGTGTTAATCTCGAGTAGATTTGAACCCAAGACCTCCCTGATGAGAGACTCACAATTTACTATTGTGTTGGAGGCTCTTGCCTACATTGATCTATTCAACTTTAAATTAAAATAATCTATTTTTTTTTAGGGTAAAGAGATTATTAATTTCAAATTATAATCTCCAATGTGGGGAGGGCTACAAGTTTACACTTTATTTCAGAGATTATAAATATAAGTTAGGATATTATTTGTATTTATATTTATTTCTAGAATATATTTGTGTGTGTGTGTGTGTACATATTTATATCTATATACAAATGTATACATGTGTATACATATGTACATTTGTGTGTGTGTGTGTGTGTGTGTGTGTGTGTGTAGATATATGTGTGTGTGTATATATATATACATATACAATCTATTTCTTATATAAAATTTGTACTTGTCACTTTGTACACAATTACATGGAAAACAAGGCCAAAATATATAGAAAAAGATGCAGACAATTTTAATGGCAAGAACATGACACTTTTTATATATTGTTAAATATAAATATAAACTTGTGTCCACTATGTCAAACATGCTCACTTTTCCTTCTTGTCTTTCTCAATGGTTGTTTGATCATCATTCCATTTCATGTTGTTGTAATAAAGGGCATAAAAGTGGCTTCAAATCCATTTGGAAGTTGAATGCATGCATTCAAAACTCAACAAAAAATAGAGAAATAGATTAAGAGAATATTGAGAAATATTTATATTTACCACGAGAAATATTTCAAATTATATGGTTCCATAAGTGGTCCAAATTAATCTATTGGAAAATACAGACAAGAGCCAACTAAAGACACAATTATTTCACACTTATCACAAATAAAATTTTTGTTGCAAAACTATAATAAGTCGATGCTCATGATCAATAAGCCAAATTTTCAAAGTGAAGAAAATTTAAGCTTTTAATTTACCATAATATTGTTGGAGTTGAGGAAAGCCAACTCCGAAGACGCCCAAGATCACCTGCATGCGAGAACCTATCAAAGAGAAGCCAAGGAGAGGAAGAGCATGGAGCAAGGGAAAAACCCTAAATGAACATGAGAGACAATATGTGCAAACACAAGAAGAAAATGTATTTACAATATGCACAATGCCTTATGATATGAAAATACAATGAGAGATAGGTCGCTTATAAAGACCTCATGGAAGCTTGTAGAACAAGCTGGAAGGTGGTAGAAGATAAGGATGACAACTCAGCACATATCCACAAAAGGTGGAACATGCTAGAAGGGAACAAGCTCCCGTGTTGTCAACAACTAACCACTACATGCATTAAATACAAAATATTAAATAAATGCATTTACCTAAGTAAGCTTAAGTAATAGAATAAATAATTAATAATTATTTATTTATTTACTCTAACACCCCCCCTTAAGTACAACTTAGGGAAATGCCTTAAGCTCACAAAACTAAGATGAATGCAGAATGGGTCCCAGCAATGAGGCCATGTTAGGTATCCATGTACAATGCAATAAAATGCAACCTCTATAAAATGGGGAAAGAGAGAAAACCACGTGGGAAAAACCCTCCCCCAAAAAGAGGTAACCTAGTGAAGAACTGAAGAAGTCTCAAACTAGGGAAATGTTCCCTAAAACAGGAATAAGGAGTGATCATGTAGAAGCAGCATCACTGAAGCATGAAGAAGCCATAAATCTGCCAGACTACTGATCTGAAGAACCTCCATGGAAGAAGAAGGCATGAACTGAGCATTTCTATATGGTAGATGATCCATCTCACCGAAATGCATAGGTAGCCAGCCACTGCAATCGCCTCGTATATAGGATCAACCACTGAATACATAGTTCACACTATCGAACCATCGAACCACAGATGCATTAGAACAACAGCATAACCCCCCCTTAATGCAGACAGGGTGTGATGACAGACAACTAAGAAGGTGGGCCAAAGTCTCCTGCAAACAAACCAAGAATGAGGAGAGAGGGAAAAAGGTACAGACACCTATAAAGACACGGTCAAATTGACTCTACATGGGGCTAATGTCATGGAAGAAACACTCACTTGACAAAGGGAGAAGGCCTAAAACAACAAACAATTATCCCTCCCATGGTGCTTTATGAAAATAGTGCATGTACAACTGACTCAAAACAACATTCATGACCCCTAGAATGCAAAAGTGGCACTTTATCTTAGTGTGATACATAAAAGTACTTCAAAATGATAGCTACAATGATCAGAACTAAAAAAAAGCTGCAACAAAAGAAAGTACAGCCAAAAACAAGAGAATCCATGCCAGAAAACTGATCCTCGGGCCTAAAACACTCAAGATATCCACCATATAGCTAAAATACCAAAACTATGATAGAAAGAGCATGGGCCAAAAACTAAGAAAAATGACTACATTTTTGAAAAGGTGATAGAACCAGCTTTCCAAAAATATAAAGTTTTCAAAAAAGGGCATGGGACGCAAAAGATATACTTGTCAGAGTCAAAAAAGAACTTTGGACTTTGACTGAAAAAATAGACAATAAAAAAGCATCAAAACTTGAAAATACCTACACCAAATTCTCCATCTCAGAACCAGCTTTTTGGTGCTTCTTTCGGATCGAAAAAATACCTCCGTATGCAAAAGTTATGGCCAAAAAACCACAGGTAGGTCCAAAACAAAATCAGGAGAGGTGCATGCAAGGTTTGATGATGCAAGGATGATGTCATGTTGATGTCATCAGTCTACAAGCTTAAAATTGATAGCTAAATGGTCATCATCCCAAAAAGTGCCACATGGCAGCCACCCGGCATATTGCTGACGTGGCGGGTGACGTGGCAGGGTCCACGTGGCACCAAGCCACGTGTCACCCCCACAGCTGCTAATGCGGCAAAAAAATCTGCTAAAGAAGTTGTGATTGTACCGGTGGTTGATCAGAGGTGGAGGTGGAGCTCTAGGCTATAGAACTAGGCGGAGGTGGGGAGAAGTCAAAGCGCCGCTAGCGGAGGTGCTGGAGGAGCTACGCTAGGGTGGCCCGCAAGCGGCGGCTGGGCCACAGCTACTCTGGGACGGCGCTGCCAGTGGCAGCGGCTGGCGAGCTGCGCGGCAGCAGTGATTCGATGGCCACCCGGCAATGGTGATTCGTTGGCCACTCGGCAGCATTGCGGCTGCACATTTTTTTAAATTTTTTTTTTTTTTTTTTGACCCTGCATCTGTACGCTTTGTACGGAGAAGCCCTCAAACAAAAAATTTTTGCCTCCTGGAGCTCTATCTCCAAATTTGACAAGTTTTATATAAATCCTGACTGCAAACAACCTTCCAGATCCAATGGTGATGTCCGTTTGGTCTCAATGTGCTCCAAAAAATTGTTGATCCCCTGATTTGAAGAAAAAATGCATAAACAAACTAGGGTTTGTGACTTTAAATCATGGCTTCAAAATCCTTCAAAGAAGCAATAGCAGGAAGGCTCTGATACCATGTTGGAGTTGAGGAAAGCCAACTCCGAAGATGCCCAAGATCACCTACATGCGAGAACCTGTCAAAGAGAAGCCAAGGGGAGGAAGAGCATGGAGCAAGGGAAAAACCCTAAACGGACATGAGAGACAATATGTGCAAATACAAGAAGAAAGTGTATTTACAATATGCACAATGCCTTATGATATGAAAATACAATGAGAGAGAGGTCGCTTATAAAGACCTCATGGAAGCTTGTAGAACAAGCTGGAAGGTGGTAGAAGATAAGGATGACAACTCAGCACATATCCACAAAAGGTGGAACATGCTAGAAGGGAACAAACTCCCGTGTTGTCAACAACTAACCACTTCAAGCATTAAATACAAAATATTAAATAAATGCATTTACCTAAGTAAGCTTAAGTAATAGAATAAATAATTAATAATTAATTAATTATTTACTCTAACAAATATATTCACTATTAGATATAAATTGTAAAAATTCAAACAAAAACCTTGAGATTTAGACAAAAGCCTTGCAAAAATTACAATAATAAATATAAATTATTAAAATTCAAATAAAAAACCTATAAAATTGTGATATTGCTATCAGGATTTTACCATGTATTTTTTTAGTCAAACTCATTGACCCATATATCATGAGTAATGATTCACACATGAGTCCATCTTTCATGAGAATAAATGGAACACTTAGCACTCATTGGATCTAGGTGATGCTCATAGAGGTGAAGCAACGAGACTTCCTAGGACGTTACCCATCTCAATACTACTCCAACTCAAGAATGATTTGAAAAATCTTCACCAAGTGTTGTGCCTTATGAATCATTCATTAGAAAGCCCCATAAGCTCATCAATTGATAAGTATGATATATTTTTCCACAAAAAGTCAAATTATGATATTGCTATTAGGATCTAACTGTGTAGTTTTTGAGTAAAACTCATTGACCCATGTATCATGAGTAGTGATTCACACATGAATCCATCTCTCATGAGAATAAATGGAAAACTCAAAACTCATTAGATCTAGGTGATGCTCACAGAGGTGAAGCACAGTGACTTCTCGAGAGGTCACCCATCCCAGTACTACTCCAACTTGAGCACGCTTAGCTATGGATTTCCCTCCATGATTAAACCCACTCTTTTTATAACCCCATTTGCAAAACCTTCTCCAAGTGGTGTGCCTTATAAACCATTCATTGTAAATCTCCTTAAGCTCATCATTTATGGTTCATAAGGCATAACACTTGGTGAAGGTTTTATAAATAAGGTTGCAAGAAGAGCAAGTTTAACCATGGAGGTAACTTTGTAGTTAAGTACACTCGAGTTGGAGTATGTAGTATTGGGATGGGTGAGCTCCTAGGAAGTCCAGGTGCTTCACCTAGATCCAATGAGTACTAAGTGTTCCATTTATTCTCATGAGAGATGGATTCGTGTTTGAATCACTACTCATGATACATGGGTCAAAGAGTTTGACTCAAAGACTACATAGTTAAATCCTGATAAGAGTATTACAATTTGACTTGTGGAAAAATATCTCATACTTATCAATCTATAAAATAATTAGTATTTCTCATTGTTTCCTTTCTATCTCTATAGAAAATGAAAAACAATGTCATTCTACATTATTTTTGTGATAAACCTAAGCCATTTATGGTCTACAAGTGCGTGACATTTTGTTTTACAACCAACAAGTCATACAATGCCCACAATGCACAATTAAGCATCATCATTATAAGTACATGTTGTGAATGTTCCCTTGTGTCTCTTTATTTAAATAATATGTAGAATGTAGTGCTACATTATAATAAATAAATAAAAGTGAATTATTTTATAGAATCTATAAAAATAGATCGTACTAGAATAGATTAAGGAAGAAAACCCTTAGACATAAATCAAAAGGAAGATTACGAGTGAAGTCAAATTCCTTGCAGCCAAAGTATGATCAAAAATTGATATGATCAGAAAAATAATCAATGCACAAATAAATATTAAATGTATTTTAGTGTCATGGGTTGTGTTTGGCCATTCTTTTTCCTCAAATTGATTAAGTGTGATTCAATTAATAAATGACAATTTGTGGTGTTAATAACACATCAAATATGTATTTGGTGAAAATGATCAAGCTTTGTTGCCTTCGCTCATTTTTATCTACATTTTATGTACCGATAAATATTTCTATTTTATGTAGCAAAAAAATTGATTCAAATTGAATCAGACTTCATTTTTTTGAGGCAAAAGAATGACTTTAACTCACATTATCAAAGAGGCATACATATCACAATCTTTGAAAATGAATGAGATTAAAAGATTTTCATTTTATGCAAGGAAAAATGACTCAAATTGAATCACACTTAATCAATTTGAGACCAAAGAATGGCCATACACAACCCATGACACTGATACTTTCTTTACCCTAATTATTTTATTGTAAAATAAAATCAATAGAAAAATCCTTTAAAATTTTCTTCCAAATTATGTTATGGAAGGTTGCAGACCTACCTATGATACTGAGAATTATAGGTCCATTATTTCTGGACTACAAGGAAAAATGAAATTTCTTTATCGCTTGTCAATAAAACTGTAAACAAGCATTAGAAGTACACCGTACTTTTTAAATGAAATAATTTGTAGTCTTTGTTTCAATACATGACTCAAAATATTACAAACTATGTGGAAGAGCATACTAGATCCACTATAGAAATTTAGTCTTCCTTTAATAGCTAGAGAAAGTTTCTACATAAATTCATGTTTCTTGGATCATCTATCTTAAATCAAATATGTTAACATCATTGGAAATGTGTATAATTTTTTTATCCAGAGTCTATGCATAATGCTCAAATAAAATGATTACACAAATTGAAGCACTATTGATTATTTCTTCTATGGCTCTAGAAATATCATCTTCATATTTCAATTCATTTTTGCCCAGAAAGACTTGTATTCCTTCATACTTGGGTTCTCAAGCAGAAGGGGTTGTCATTAGATGGAAATTAAAACAACAAACAAAGTGTTGAGATAATGGGTCTTTCACACATTGCATAATATTTTTTGTTATATTGTATTATTTTATTTCATTATGTAACATTGCACCTACATGGACATGCAACATAGAGAGATTCCCATGAAATATGCTTGATGTATTGTATTGTAACATTATGATACTATTTGATGTAATTATTTAATATTGGGGGAAATAATTTAATGCCCAATATTAAATGTGGGGTCAATGGGGTTTTGGTAGCACATGGTTTATGTAATACCACTTGGTGGTTTTGTGGGAGCTTTCTACTATATAAGAAACCAAAAGGGTTGTTGTTGTATGTGAAAATAAAAAAAGGCAAAAAGGAAAGTCAAGCAAGACAAGGCTTGACAGGTTAGCCAAGGGAGAATTTGTGAAGGTTGGAAGCATGACATGGGATGTGTGGATTCATGCTTGTTTACGTGGATTGTTTGGTTGTGGCTATGATTTTGAAGGCTTCCACAGTTATATTGTAATGGTGTTTTTGTTCAATAATACATGGTGATGGATGCTTTTGAAGGATGAATTTTTCTCTCATCTTGTGTCACATTTTTGGTTATGTTGTGTATTCTTTTGCAAGTGAATTTTAAGTGCTTATTTATTCAGATCTATTATGGGTTATGTGGAAACAGTAATATTTTTGTTGCAAGTTTCCTTACAAGTCATATCAGAGCTATAGTTTTATTAGTGTAACCCTAGATTGAATTCATGGGAACACATTAAAGGATGAAATATTTGGAAAGATATATGGGTTTCGTAGGTTGTTTATTGTAGATCTAAGGATTTTGGATTTGCTATAATGATGGGTTGTCGGCATATTTTGGGCATGTGAAATTATTGGTCAAATGGATTTTTTGGACGTTTCATTTAAATGAGGGTTTTAGGGAGGAGCTTGTTGAAATGACCTCATGGCCGAAAGAAAGCTCCACCATTGGACCCAGGTTACTTTTTCCATGAATTTTGATATATAATATGCATAGTTTTGCCATGTTGAGAGAAAATGATAGAGTTTTTTAGTTTTAGCCCATGATTGCTGTCAAATTTAATTCTGTTGTAATTTTCGTCATGAAAAAAATTAAAAACTCACTTACAAAGTGGTAAAAATTATGTCTTGGTAAAGCAACCATAACTTTCACTCACTTTATTAGATTTTGTACTTCTAGAGTCATTGGAAAGCTAATTCAGAGCACTACAACTTGGTGTAGGTTCTATTCTACAATTTTGACATTTTGTTAGGTTTTAAGAGCTTGAAAGTTAGATGTGTTTTATTTTGAGCACATATTTGGGCATAACTTGGACATACAGAGTTAGATTTTGGACTTTGAATAGTCAATGAAAATATCTTGGAGAGCTCTACACATTGGTTCACATTTGGTGTAGGTTTTATGTGGTTTATTTGGTGATATATTGATCTAAACAATTTATGATATATCTAGACTATGGTAACATTGTGAGTTTATGACATTGTATACTTTGGAGATTTGACATTTGATGTCATTGTATACTCAACTTATATTTTAAATTGATATTGTGATGATATGTTTATCAATGTTTGGTTTGGATATGTATGATAGCTTGTTGGGTCTACAAGTTGTGCAATGTTGTAAGTGGTCTATACTTACATGTTGTGTTTATGGCTTGGATATGGGTTGTCTTTGCCCACTAGTCTTTCATTATTAATGCATATCCATATTTGTGGCTTTGATTTAGGTTGTCTATGCCCTTAGTCACATTATTTCCTTATTTTTATTCACGTAGAAGGGATGGCATATTATTACCAAATATAATTATGGTGGAGAATTGTGGTTAACTATTTTATGTTGACAGGTTGGATACTTTGAGAGTTGGATGCTCAATTCATGGATTTAGTCATGGCACCATGAATTTTGGCATGACATGATTGGATATATAGGTACACCCTTAATGCTTATTGGTTTGGATTCCTCATTTGGTTATGGTATTATATCTTCTTTGGTTGAGGGTCATGGTTATTTAGTTTCTTTTGAGGATCTCATGATGTGCACTTTGAGTTCATTGATGGTGTAATGTCTTGGTTGATTCTCATGGTTAGAGGATAGTTTTTCATCATGATGTCATGGATATCTTAGATACACTATTTAGTGGGAGCTTGTGATAGTGATGAGGTGGAAGTGCGTGATTGGTTCTTGGTTTGGTTTGTATCTTCTTGGATTGGAGATCTTAGTTTCAATTGGTATTGATACTTTGGCTAAGTGTGTATATACATAAAGGATCTTCATGTAAGACATGGATGTTATAATGCCATAGGTGACTCGGTACCACAATTGAGTAGGAATTATTAGCATTGATATATTTATTGAATGTTTGTAGATGTTGGAAGATGTCTTAGATCCTATTGTTGTACAAGCATCTTTGACATTTGCATAGTTCACTTGGTTCTTCATGGTGTGTGGAGATGGTTATATCTTGATGACTCATGGGGTTCTTGGCAAAGGTGTGGTTTATTCTTTTATTTGACATGTTATTCTTGGCATTAGGATAGTTTCATTATTATGTCATGGTATACTCTTGATACGTATTTAGAGTTTTGAAATGTTATGGTATGTTCATATGGAGCATGTTATCTCTTTTTTGAGATGATTTAGATCATGTTATCATGTTTATGTTCCTGAGGCCATGGTTGGAACTTTGACATTGATCTTGGTTTAGTTTCTTGGTATTGAGTACATTGATCATTTAGTGGATACTTCATGATACTGCTATGTTGCATTTAGAGTTGGCATAGATTGATTGGTTATAGGTGTTCATGGATGCTTAGAGATGGTGGCGATGCTGATTGCTTTTGGATTAGTGAAGTATTTATTGGAACGGTTGATGGTTTCAATAGGAAGTCCGAGGGGAATTCACCTAATATGTACTTGAGAGGAGATTTTTGTTAGATGAGTCTTAGTTGGAGACTTGGATATCTTGATGAGCATTCTCATTCCCCACTCTTGATCTACTCAGTGGTTTACTACTTGAGAGATATAACCCATTATTTCTCTCAAGTGCATTATGTTTATGCTTTTCTTTCATTAATATGGATCTTGAGCTATAGTACATGAGTTATTTCTAAAGGGTTCATTTGAGAGATGGTTTAGCATTGGTTATTTCCTTGTGCATGTGTTATTATGTTGGTTGAGTTTGGGAAATGTTTTTATATTGGGCATATTCCTTGGATTAGGAATGTTTATTCCTTGAGTTAGGAATGGTTTATGAGTTTGATCTTCTTGTGAGAGGCTTACATCCATGATTTTTTATATGATAAGGTTTGGATGTTGTTGTGGCTTCTTGGTTGGGGTTTTATGGAGGAGATCTTACTTGGCACAATTTACATCTAGAGCTATGTGTAAAAGGACATGATAAATGTTATGATTTGCATGGTTTCTCTTTGGTATTGGTTATCTTTTTGGATATTCAATTTCACTTACATTGAATTTTAGATTGGTTGAATATTGTGATCATTGTTGTGTGTTTATGTATGTCATGTGAGAAATGGCATGGTTATTCCTTTATCTCTTTCCTTTTTTGGTTGTGGATAACTTGGGAGAGTGTTGGAGACTTGTTATGGGAGTTTTTATTGCAAATTATCAATTTATATATTGTGGATGTCTTTGTTACTACATGGATTCACTTCTTTGAGATGTTGTGAGTGGATTGGTTATAGATTTAACATTATCTTTTGCAGTAAGAGCTTCTTGTTGTACATGTGATAGGTATTTCTATTGAATCTTGTGATTGTAGGTTTCAGATTAGATATATTGATGATATGAGATTCATTTGGTTTACCTTTGGAGGCATGGATAGTTGGATGGCTTGGCACTTTCTATGGGTGTTATTTCAACTATGGATTTTGACAATTATGGATACAAGTGATTACCTTTGGATCATGTGTTTGTGCTTGAAATTTTAGTTGGTATAGGATTTTATGATTCTTATGTGATAGGTTGAGTGTATTTCTCTTTGGATTACTTCTATGTATGTTTGGTGGAAGTGGCATAATAGGAGATGAGATCATTCATGTTTGAGAAGTTGGATACTTTGACTTTGTTGTTGGTATCGCGATTAAGAATGGTGTGCTTTGATTCATGATGGTGGATGTGCTAGGATGGATTGTCTCCTTGTTCATTTATGTGGCCATGGATTGACCCTATGCAATGTATACAACAAGTAGGAGATTGTTGAGATAATGAGTGTTGCACACATTGCATAATATTTTTATATTGTATTATTTTATTTTTATTATGTAATGTTGCACCTAGGATAACTTAGGTGTATGTGCAACATGAAGAGATTCCTATGGAATATTCTTGATGTTTTGTATTGAAACATTGTTATAATATGTGATGTAATTATTTAATATTAAAGAAAATAATTAAATGCCCAATATTAAATGTGGGGTCAGTGGGGGTTTGGTAGCACATGGTTTATGTAATATCACATGGTGGTTTTGTGGGAAAATGAAATTTGAGCAAGACAAGGCTTGACAGGTTAGCCAAGGGAGCATTTGTGAAAGTTGGAAGCATGGCATGGGATGTGTGGATTCATGCTTATTCACTTGGATTACTTGGTTATGGCTATGGCTTTGAAGGCTTCCATGGTTGTAGTGTAATGGTATTTTTGTTGAATAATACATGGTGATGAATGCTTTTGAAGACTGAGTTTTTCCCTTAATAAGGGTTTCTTAGGGTATATCTTGTGTCACATTTGTGGGTATGTTGTCTATTCTTTTGTATGTGGATTTTAAGTGCTTGTTTATTCATGTCTATTATGGGTTATGTGGAAATAGTAATATTTTTATTGCAAGTTTCCTTACACAAAGCTAAGAAAAACATCTTGGTGTTTGAAATGTTTCACATGAAAAGGAAGAGCGATTTTAATTTATAAAACCTTGCTTAATGCAAAGATGCCTGAAAGAAAACTGGTAACGATTGTCAGGGCTAGATTGAATACCTACATAGAAAATGGCTAAAGTTAGCTTAACACAAATATGCCTAAAAGAGTTGAGACCGAAAACCATTGGTAAGAACATATACAAGTATATATGTTAATAAAGAAAAGGTGACTCAAGAGTCTAGCAAAGAAAAGCGTTTGTCCATTTAACAATATTTACCCACTAAGACATGTGAAAAGTGTGACGATTCCATGTGATTTTTGTAATATTTTTGAAAGAAATGCTTTAGGGTCAAGAGATTTATAATGTCAAGAATACCCATGTGCATATTTCCATGTAGAGCCCAAGTCTTCAATGGCCAATACATAAAAAAGTGAATCAAAGATTACTAAAGTGTTATGTAAACTCTAAATCATTAATTCCTAGTTAAAAAATAAAAACAAAGATTGATAATATAAATTCTAAATGCTCAATACATAAAAGGTCCAATAGAGCTTCCATAAGGCCAAACATTTTATAATGTTGAATTTGAACATACCTTTGTGTGGAGGATTTTTTGAACAGAGATGAAGATTACTCCTCTAAAAGAACATGCAAGATTATTCTCAATTCATAAGCTATAGGGAAGTCACCCAATAACTCAATCTTGTCTAGGGTGAAGGGATGACACTGATGACAAATGAAAGTAGAGAAAGTTGGTAGTATGTGCTCCTTTTCATTGTCACATTCACCAAATCTGTCTTTAATGAGTTAAAATCCAAGGAAGGCATTGTTTAGAGAGGCTTGATCTTTCTCATAATCACCATCTCCCATGTGTCCCTACATATATGCAAAATTTGGAAGCATGCATGCATGTGAACCATTTTCTCAATGTCATCTATAAAGAACGTATAGTTTTTAGGAAATTTGTTGATTGATAAAAGAAAACACTACTGGAAAAATTAGCTTTCTCCAATCAGAAAATAGAAATAATATAATAAAAATTAAACTAATGTGATAAGACAACCAAAACCATAGGCTATTTTTTTAATTTTTTAGAGCATATTAATTAGAATAAAGTCACATAGAAACTTTATTCTCCGACCTTAATAACATGGACTAATAAAGATTATAAGAATCTACACAATATTTGAAACAATAATTAACTCTATGGCATAAGTCACTATATCAATATATAATCAATTACATTTATTTCCCAATATATTTACACAATTGGTTGAGAATACTACACTTGTTAGAGGAAGATACAAGAACTATAAACTGTCGATGTGAGGATTTTAAGGCAACGTGTATACGTGAAAACCTAACCTATCAGGAGCATGCGTAAACAAGCAAAGTTAGTTGCACATGTATATCAAAGATTTAAATGAGATTGAAATACAACTACCTGTACTTGAGTTTTACAACTTAATATAACTGAAATCAAAAGTTCCCATGCAACCTCAAAGTAGCTCAACAAGGGCGTCCATAAGAGGCCTTGTTGGTGTGCTCAAGTGTGAGGGATGTGAATGTGTTCTCCCAAACACAACTATGAATGAATCCCTTCAATGATTAAAGTATGAAAATGAGATGAATCTAAGCTATATGAGTGATGAATGTTTCAAGAGGAGGCTATGGAAGAAGCCATTCTCAAAAAATTCTAAGAAGTGGAGGTGAATGCAAGAAATCAAACTAAACTATCAATGCAAGAATGAAATCTAACATCTACAAAAGGGTTAGTAACAATGCATAAAAATCTCTAAATTCACTAGAAAGCTCTAACTCTAAACTAGCATGCTAACAATGCAAATGAGGGAGATGTCAAATGCTTGAGACAAGGGCTCTATTTATAGGTTTGAGAGAGGCCTTGGGGAGGTAGCATCTATGTGGCATCCACATAGGTGCCACAAGGGAGACAAATGGACCAAGGGGACAAGCCATGCAAAGGTCAACATAAGCCTTTTGGATGAAAGTGATGGCTCAAGGTTTGCTCACACATGTGTGAGAAACCTTGGAGAAAGGAAAGGGGGACAAGTGTGTAAGAGGTGTAAGACGTGTGAATAAAATAATAAAATGGAAGCTTTATTGGATCTTGAGTTTCTCACATGTGTGAGCAAACACTTAGGAGCTAAAAGGTGTTTAGAAAGGTGTTTGGGATAATTAAGTGGGATTAATTAATGGGTAGGCTTAGAAGGATGAGAGTGATGGATGTAGGCTAGGTTTTAAGAAAGTATTAGGATTAAATTAAATAGGATTTAACTTAATCATAGGATTAGAGAATTTAATAAAGTGGAGGGAATTAAATAAATTGAGATTTATTTAAAAGGGGATTTATGGAGCACTATGTATTAAATAAATTTAACACGTTAGAGGGGATGCATTTAAATTAAATTTAAATACATTAGGGAAGTGAACCTATTTAATTAAATAAGTAGAGGAACATGATGAATATAATTAATTATAGTGTCAAGGGGGATATTAAATCAATTAATATAGTGTTTAGGACAATTTTAAGTGTCTACACAATGAAATATCAATATAAGAAGTTATATTTGAAAAGATGATCAACTTAGAAAGTGTGATATGTAAGTAATGAGAGCTCTAATCGAGCATTAGTTCCTACCTTTTGGAAAAGATAGAGGGTTTAAACATTATGACTATGCATAGAGAAGTCTTTGGACAATGTTGCAAATTGATCATTGATGTTGACAAACTACTAATTCATGAAAGCAACCTAGAACTAAGAAAAAAATCAAGTACAAATACAAACATCATATAACAAAGTGTGTTTTAGGCAACAAGACAAAAAAAGATGTATCCTTTATAATAGAAAATGATATTTGTTTATATTTGTTTTGAAGAAGAAATGACAAGATATTTTTATAATAATTTTAAATTATATATATATATATATAGTAAGTAAAATAAATAATATAAATTCTAATACCAAAGGCAAAGACTAATTTCTAAGTCTAGTCCAATATTAATTTAAGTCTAGTCTAAGGATTATCTTAAATTAAAAGATGGTACATTTTATTATATGGTCAATATTGAAAAATACCTGCATAAAGTAAATATTTATAAATAATTATTTTTTGTATAGAAATCATTAACCTTGATGTTAAATAAATAAGGGTCATAGTTTGTATTCTTTTTAAATTGAAACAACTTCAAGAATGGGAAAATATCCTTTATTGTTACTTTACCAATGCAAGAATTGAGTAATTAGAGTAAAGTTTTGCTTCAAATGATAATTTGCACAAATTTGACACACGGTATTAAAATAGGGCTATCAATTTTTACTATCCACAAATGAAGTTTACAAGTTAGACCCAAAAATTGTGTTAGAATATGAAATCAAATATTCTAGAAAGAATATAATATGTAACATTAAGCCTCAATATCATTTCAAGGATATGCAATTCATAATCTATAAAGATCATGACAATTCATTGAGCAGCACAAAAGCAAAGAACTTAAATATCCATCAAAGTTTGTAACAGGGGCCACAAATGTGAAGGCCCTAAATGCTTTGTAGTCAGCATGAATGGGGATATGAAAAAACAATGACTTTTTTTGAAGATCTTCTTGTTGTCTGTGCTTTTCTTTCATTTTATAAATCGAAGGATAACCTCCTTTATCATTGTAGCACTATAAATTTAAAGCTGAATTTTTTAACTCTAAAACTAAGACTATGTACACATGTTCTCACTTTCCATGAGCTTCAAATTTGTAAGTTGATTTAAAGAGGAATAATAATGAGACAAAGTAATTGACTAGAAGATATATTAAAATATACAAATTTTTCATCAAAGGTTGATGATTTTAAAATCTAAACTAGCTTATTTCTAGTTGTAGTCTTAGCCAACAAAAAAATGTAAAAGAACATAGGGATTTGATGAAATAGAAGAAACGTGTCTTGTTAAAGAGAGGTGATCATCAAATTATAGGATACAACCAAACAGGTCCTAAAACATCCCCCTAGATATTGCATGAACAATTTTTTGATTGAGCATCCAAATTTCAAACAATTTCAAGGAGTGCTTGAGAAATAAACTTACCACATTGGTTTTAGAAGCTCTAAACATTTTTAGTAGAAAAGCATAACACAAACAAAGAAGATATAAAAAATAAATAATATACTATATTAGGGTATGTGCAGGATCATGATGGGCCAAAAAGTGGCAATATGAAGAAAAAAAATTCACCTTTCATTTGAATTTAATGAAAAGAAAAGGGTTTCTTAAGGAAATTATCAATCTTTCATCAATATAATTATTGTCAAATTATGAGTTTAGTAAGTAATTATTACTTGTTTTCTAATGGAGTTACTTATAAAATTCTAATTTATGTACTGATTGAAAAAAAAGTTATAACTTTAAAATGGTATAACCTTTTCAAAATCTGAATGATGTGTCACATTCTATGTTTTTCCTACTATGAAAAAAACAAAATAATAATCATTTTGTATAGTTTTGAATGAGTTAAGGTGGTCAAACACGAGAGTTTTTTTATTCCAAAAAATGTTGTAGCAAAAAATTCAAAATTAATTATTTCCTTCAAATAAAATTGCAAAAAATTATGCATCACATTTGGGTATGAGTCTACTTCTTTTATCAAGAATCTTTAAAAAAAATTATCATTTGATTGTGATTAAGGTGGTCAGACACACACCTACTTCTTATTTTTTCATGAACTTTTTTATACTTTTGTATTGAAAATCCAAATTTTGACGAAATAAATAAATAAAATTATCAAAAAAGGGATAGTAATTTAGAAACTACATTCAATTTACTATAGGTTCTATTGTTATGAATTTTTTATATAAGGTTTCTAACTAGTTCAAAATTTCACATCAAGTGGACTAACATTGATTTCTTGGTTTTTTATTGCCATTTAAGGCCATAGTTTGGCCCGCCATGATCGTACACATACCCATTAAATAGATCAAATGGTCCTTATTTATACATTCATAGAGACAAATAAATTTCTTATAAATCAACTGAACTTATTGATGAAAAACTACAAAGGAATGACATGTAACTATGAGAAGGAGCATGAATATACAACTACTTATTGTTTCAAACTAAAACTCTATGACTCATTCACCTAAATTGAACATATGTTTCCAGCAACTCAAACATAGGTTGCCACATATGCAACAATCACTTATGATTTATCCAATGATGTTGGAACATTAACTCCAATACCCCCACTTAATGTGACAACAAAAAAAATATTATGTATGAATTATTCTTTCAAAGACCAATAAGATTTCCTCAAGTTGCTCCCAAATGTTGGTAAGGTCATGCAGTTATCATCCAACTTTGAGACACCATTGGAAACCACTTGCACATGAAATGTCTCATAATCCTTTAAAGGTATGATGTCAAGCTTCCATATTTTCAGATCTCCCTAAACTATTGGACACTGATTCATAGATGTATGTCTTATAACCCCAATGAGGTGTAGTTTCTCTACTATGTTAGTGCCTTAGACTATTGAGCATCCATCTAGCCTCTACTAAATCATTTCCTATTTTTTAAAGCATTGACCTTCTTCAAAATAAAATAAGTTCTTCATCATCAATGAAATCATAATCACCATCAAAATTTGGTTTTTCTTCGCCAAGCTTTATCTCCTTGATAGCTTATTCTCTAACCACACAATTTAATAGAAAGATGGCTCTAATACCATATTATAAAAATAGAACAACATAAACAAAGAAGATAGAACAAAGAAATAATATGCTATATTATATTG
Organism: Cupressus sempervirens; assembly: GCA_028749045.1. Classification (NCBI taxonomy): domain Eukaryota; kingdom Viridiplantae; phylum Streptophyta; class Pinopsida; order Cupressales; family Cupressaceae; genus Cupressus; species Cupressus sempervirens. The sequence goes on along the minus strand of CM053784.1, from coordinate 155,662,002 downwards.
ATCAAATAATTCTTATTTATATAATCACAAGGATAAATAACTTTCCTATAAATCAGCTAAACTAACTAACAACAAACTACAGAGGAATGATAGCTAATTATGAGAAGGAGGACACATATACAACTAGTTATTGTTTCAAACTAAAACTCTATGACTCATACACCTGAACTGAACTTATGTTGCCAACAACTCAAACATAGGTTGCCACATATGCAACAATCACTTATGACTATTGGAACATTAACTCCTACAATTTTTTTCATTATTCATTTGAATTTCACTACCCACCTGGTTTTTTTCTATTGTCATTTGCGCTTATTTGGGCTTTTTTCATTAGAAGAGCTAGACAGTTTCTAGGAACAACATGCAACAATATAAATTTGTTCCAATTGATTTGCTTTTATTTCCCAATTGGGAATTCTTCTACAAAAGATCCATACATTTTATTCTACATACCCAAGAATGCAAAGGGATTTTTAAGGGATTGTTGGCCATTATTTAGCTACTTCAAATCTCAACCATAACCCAAAAAATCTTGACAAATCAAACTTAGGAAAAAGAAACCGATGGACTAGTAGCTCCAGATAAAATATATATTCAAATAAAACACAAGAGTGTAAATTTAAAAAAAAAAAAAAAAAGGTGGAGATAGACAGAAACCCGAAAAATCAATAAACACCCTTTTGTAATACCATAAATAAAGCAAATTATCAACAATTGAAATAAAACTCAAACATTTTAAGTGGTTATGTACTCACCAATGAAAGATTAACAATTGAGATTTCACATTTTGCTCACAGTCACTAAGAAACTTACAAATCCTTGAAATGGAAACCTACAATGTGCTTTCTGAAAACTACAAGAGTTGTGTTATTTTATTTTTGAATTCATTCCCTAAGGCCAACTATAGGTTTAAATGCACAATTTAATAAATATTTAATATTGTGTACATTGCCAACAATCCAATTTTAATTAAATGCGTGGGAAATCATTTCAGCATCGCTTGGCCCTTCTACACATGAGATATTTGAATTATGGCAAAAAAATAATAATAATAACTTTTTAGTTGTTGCTTGTTGATTGGTTAGTAGTTTTTAAAAAAAGAATTCAATTAAAATTTTAAAAGCCCTAGTAAAAATGAAAGAATCCAATAAGAAAAGAGAAAAAAAAATAGAAGATAGATCAATTTAATAAATCCACCATCCAAAATCATAGGTTAATTTTGTTAACTGTGACTTCCCACACATTGATTAATAGGATAGAGAGTAATGAAAACATTAGTCACTACCATAAAAGGAAGGGACTAACAAGCAATTATCATATTAGCAACGATTATGAGTATATCTAACTTATGAATATTTATTGATTCCAATTCTCCATGAAGATTTTAGACTCATACAATTGATAATCCAATCTCACATAAAGAATGTCAAAATACAATTAGTCATGCTACCGATTTCAATGGAGATCCATAATATTGATACTACAAAGATGTTGATTATATATGTAAGGTATAGGAAGCCAAAAATTATGTAGACCATATACAACTATTGGTTAATTATGTTGAAGGTGTACCCTTTATGAGGTTTTCCAACCTCAAAAGTGCATCTATGGTTGAAAATCATTCATAGGAGATACAAGACAAGTAGAATTGTCTTAACAAACTAGTTTTCTTTTCATTTCCTTTTGGAAAAAATAAACCCAACCATCTTGAAAGGGATTTGTTGAAAATAATTCATCAACTATATATTGTCTTTGATGTTATAGAAAATATCATACATTCACTTGTCAGTGTCTATCGATATCACTTGGGCAATGAAGATAGTTACCTATGTCTATCGAGCATTCTTTTGTTTGCCAAGTTCAGAAGTCAGTGTCTATCGAGTTCACTCAGGAGACAAAGAAAAGTTGGAAGATAACAAGTGTTAACCAAGCTCACTCAATTACCAAGGAGAATTCATAGAGGGCAATGTCTATCTAGTTCAATCGGGAGGAAAAACAAGTTGGCACGAGAACCAGTGTTAACTAAGCTCACTTGTTTAACAAAGGAAAATCTATTTTGGTTAGTGTCTACTAAGCAGGGTTGGCTAATGAAGGATTTTCTTTTTTTGGCATATTGAGTTCAATTGATTTGTTTGTTGGTTTTAGCTGACTATGGAGATGAATATTAAGTATTCTAAGTTGTATTCAAGTTGACTTGACAATGTGTAGGATATAAATATAAGGTCAAGTTGAGAATTAAATGTGTGTAAGTAATAGAAGATTTGAAGATGCTTAGAGGAAGAAAATTTGAAGGATAAGAAGAATATCCTTGTAGAGCTTCAAAGATACATTTGATTAGGAAGGTTCAAGTATTAAAGCCAGAATTGAGATCTGTAATCAACAATTCAGTTGCATCAGAAATCATGTCATCTAATTATTACTTTCTAACCATTGTAGTAGTGATTTAAATCTCTTAACAGAGTTGACTTAACAACTAATTGTAAATCCCCTAACAAAGTGGCATTTCTATTTGAAGTGTCTTGAAGACCTCTAACAAGGCCACTCCTAACAAGGTGATTAAATCCTCTAATAGTGTCACACCTAACAATATGTTTTGTAACCTTTAACAAGGTTGGCTCCTAACATAGCTCACTTCAGAAGAGTGAAAATAGTAACTAGTTGCAATTGGTGATTGGGTAAAAGCACAGATCTGTGTCATTGTTTATGATACCAAAATCTGTTTTGGTCAAACCTCATTTCTCTATCAAAACTCAATTTTTTTCAAAAACTAAAAATACCCTTTTATAGATCCTAGATTCAATATCATCATTATATAAATTTTTGAGTGTTTTGATTAGTTATAATATGTTATAATCTCAAAATATTATAAGTCGATATTTCAACATTTTAGAAGATGCTCCCTCAAAAAAAGAAAAAAATAGTAAATCATATCAAAAAAATTTAAAAATTATATTTATCTCTAGAGAGCAGAATCCTCTTCATGAATATATAAATTTTTTTTCGATAAGGTATAGATTAGATAGGGAAATTTTGACGAGAGGAAAAAATTGTAGGATTCTGATAAGGTCGAACTTGAGTACTTATAACAAAGAAAATATACATCAAAAATAATTATTTCTTTTTTGGTCTATGAGATATTTTCAAATTAGAACAAAAAAATATGATTTTCATATACTTGTTTGACGAGAACTACACCTTATATTTTTTACAGTTAAAAAAAGGACTTCAAAATAAAATAAAATGAATAAATTCTTACTCAAAAAAATTATAAAAATTATAGGCATAAAATTCATCCAATTCTACACATTTCATCAATTTACATCATCTTCATATTTTAAACACAAATACCATTCTTTTTGTCATTAATGTCGAACTATCACATTCTGATATCTCATTTCTTTATAAAAGGTGACACAAGTTTGTGCTTTTACCCGATTTTTCCCAAATTGGGTTTCCACATTAAATCTTGGTGTCACTTGTGTTCATATTATTTCTTTTATGTGTATGTAACTAAGTTAAATTTAAGGTTAATCATATTAAGATTAGTCCATTTAGTTATTGCCAAGTTATAGTTAATTCTCAGTGCTTGCCAAGTTGCAGTATTTGCTGGTGTTAACTGAGTGCCTATGTGTTTTTTGAGTAACAAAAAAATATAGTTTAATCAGAGTGTATGTTTTGATTTGTATTGACATCTAAGAGATCTAAGATTCATTTTAGTGATAACTGATTGACCTATCCCCTCTCAGTTACTCCTCTTATATTTCCAACAATTGGTATCAGAGCTTTTGGTGCTTGAAGAGAAGGTTTCAAGGACCTAAACTAAAGATCAGAATGTCTTACAGAAGAGAGATTCCCAAGTTGGACAGTGACAACTTTGTAGCATAGGAACTTATGAAGTTGCATCTAGAAACCATTAGTGATTCAGGTTTGAAATATTTAAACACTTCTTACAAAGCTCCTACTAGTATAATGACTGTGAAAGAAATTGTTGAAAAGAAAAATCATAATATCATGATGATTGATATAGCATAAACTCTTAATTATGTTGAATTTGATGAGGTCAAAGGATGTGCTATTGCTCATGACATGTGGACCAAATTGAAGGATATCTATGGAGGTGATGACAACGTAAAAAGAGCCAAGGAAAAAATCTTGAGAGGCTAGCTTGATCATATGAAGATGAGAGACGATGAAAACATTACAAAATATGTTGAGTGAATTAAAGCAAGTGTGAGTGCAATCAAAGCATTTGGAGGAGACATTGATGAAAAAATAGTTATAAGAAAGGTACTCAAAACCCTTCTTCCTATCTATGCAATGAGAATGTTTGTTAGTCAAGGGATGAGATGTGATCCAAATAATAAAATAATTCTAGATGCTCTAGTGGGAATATTGACAACTTTTGAGTTGGATAACTATGATAACTATGTCCCTAGTTCCAGAGGTATTGAGTATGCCTTTGAAGCCAATCTTTCACTCAAGAAAAAGGGTGGAAAATCAAAAGCCAAACAATCAAAAAGTGAAGAAGAGGAAGAGAGTTCAAACAGTGATCTTGAAGTTGTTGAAGCCCTACTTACAAGGAAATATTCCAAAGGCAGAGAATAGTACAAAGGTAAGATTCCTCTAATCTATTTTTCATGTGAAGAAATTGGTCACATCGCTACAAGATGTCCCAACAAAGAAAGAAAAGATGAAAAGAAAAGAAGTAAGTTCAATGGCAAGAAGGAATTCAAGAGCTACAAGGACTACAAGAACAAAGGTAAGAAATCTAGTTTTTATGGCTAAAGATTCTAGTAGTAGTGATAATGATGAAATGGTCTATATAGCTATAAAAGATGAATCCGATGATGAGACAGATAAAATGGCACTTATCTCTCATGTTAGTAAGAATGATACATGGATTATTGATAGTAGTTTCTCTCATCATATGACTGGTGACATATCAAATTTTGAACATATGGAACACTATGATGGTGGAAGTGTTAGATTTGGAAATATTGAACCTTGTTACATAAAAGGAAAAGGTTGTATTTCACTAAGAAATGAACTCGGATGTGACAATGCCTACTGGGTGGAAGAACTAAAGTATAATCTATTGGGTGTGGCATAGTTGAATATCATTGGATTCAAGGTAGAATTCATGAATGGGAAGGCCAAGCTATTGGATGAAAAATAAAATTTGGTTGGGTCGGGCAAATGAACAAATGATAACAACAACCTATATATTAAAGAAAGACCAGACAAGAAGATTATATTGGCAAAAATCTTTGTGGAAACACATTGTTTAGTAGAAATGATAACTTGTGCAAAGCATTTTCAGCAGAGATGAGTACAGAATTTGAGATGTCCGTGTTTGGAGAAATAAAATTCTTTGTTGGATGATAGATCCAGTGGAAGAAAGATTGTATTTATATTACCCAGTCCAAATATATCAACGAGATACTAAAAAAATTTGGAATGGAAGATTCATAGCCAATTGGAACACCTATGTCTATTAGAAATAAGCTTTCCAAAAATGATGATTCCAAGGAGGTAGATCGAACCACATACAAATTAATGATTGGCAAATTATAGTATGTTGTACATACTAGGCCTAACATTGCTCTTGCATTTGGTATGGTGGCAAGATTCTCATAAAATCTTAAAGAAAATCATATGATGGCAATCAAGAGAATCATGAGGTATCTAAAGGGTACTGAAGATTATGGCTTATGGTGCAAAAAAGGAGTCAACTTAGAGTTACAGGCTTTCACTGATGCTGATTGGGCAGGAAGCATTGATGACAAAAATAGCACCAGTGGTGTGACATTCTTTCTTGGTAAAAACATAGTGTCTTGGAAAAGCAAAAAGCAAAATTGCATCTCTCAATCAACAGCAGAGGCAGAATAGGTTGTTGCAGTAGTCAATTGTTCCAATATTTTTTGGTTTAAGAAATTTTTGGTAGGTATGAAGATAGAAATAAAAGATCTAGTGGTTATCTTCTATGATAACACCAGTGCAATCAACATATCAAAGTATCCAGTGATGCATAGCAAAACCAAGCACATTGCTATAAAATATCATTTTATAAGAGAATTGGTCCAAGACAAGGAAGTAAGATTGGAATATGTGAATACCAAAGAAAAATTTGCATACATATTCACCAAGCCATTACCTAAGGATGAATTTTTGTATCTACAAGGTGAGCTAGGGGTCATTTCCCTATTTGAAGCTCACTAAATGAAGTTTAGAGATGCATCAACCAAATCATGTTGAAGATCAGTTAGTTGATGTAGTAATGTAAGGAAAGTTGCATATGAATCAATATTTGAGGTACGTTGGATATTACATCATTCATAATCTTTGGCATTAAATGTCAAGGAGGGAAAGTTTTGATGTCATAATTCATTCTATAAAAAGGGAGAAAGTATAAGAGGAAGAATAATTAAAGAACTTGGTCTAATATCAAAGAGGGATTTTAGATTGTTCTTCAATTTATTGTAGAGATTTTTAACTTACATCTTTTATTTTTCGTAGTGATCTTAATTTCCATTAAGATTTCTAAGTCTAAATTTTTGTTATGGGGTCACAGAGTTTCAAGCATCGACAATCACAACAGAAGCTCCTTCTCCATCTTGGAGATCATTTTACATTTATCCTTGGCCACTTAAGTTAGAAAGTAGAGTGAGAACTCTTCCAGGGTCTTTCTCAAGAAATAAAGGTAGGTATCTAATAACAAAAGGAGCTCTCTAGAAAAATAAAGTTAGGCTAACCCATAAACAAGTGTTGTTGCAAATCAGCTACTGCATATATACTCCAAGCATATGAATCTATCCTAGCACCAAAGGCTTGACCATAGGGGGTCTGTAGCTTCTATAAATCTAAATATAATTAGATAAAGGAAGAATTTCATTCATTAGGGATATAAAGATATATCATGGATTGTGCCACCCAACATCTTTAGTTGGGCTTAGAATGAGAAGACTACCTAAAAGAAAAATTATCAAAAATAACTTTCACAATCAAACAATGGCCGCCATAGGAAAAAATTGTTTGTATCCAAATTCAAGATGACCAGAGAATGTATTAAAGGTTTATAGTATTCACTACACATATAATCTTGAGTGAAAGAAGTAACATCGGACCTAGACATAGTTTCAGGTCCATATTGTACAAACTAGGTGCTATTACTCTCGTTGATCCATGTTACTCTCATCTATTATCCCCAAAATAGAAAATACCATTTTTAGAGACATATATAGAAACTGTAAGAATTTTCCTTAGGGAAAAATCACCCAGGACCAAGGAACTCAAGCACACGCACAATAATAGACCAAAAGAGTATGATCAGAATGACGATTTGATATTCATTCAATGTGAAAGTACACTAGGAGTGCTTGTATATAAAGGCCTCTGGAATGCTTCTAGAATGCATAGGAATCAGCAACATGATAAGTCATACAACCAGGCACATGTCCACCAAGTGTGGCTTATCCTCCATTAAGCACAGGAGTAAGTGCGATAATGAGAGGATAAGCCTAAAAAGGTGTAGCATGCAAAATTATGTTGTAGACACCATGTGCTGAATTAGAGTTGCTTACTCTAGTGTTGTCAACATGACAACTCATAAGAGTATGCAAACTCCTAAGTGTCTCACCTAAGAAATAATAAAATAATGCATTGACCTAAGTAAACTTAAGTAAAGTGTAAATAGTGAATACTTATGTACACCATCAGAAACTATGAAAATGGAAACCATAATGGATAATAACAGGTATGAAGTTTGAAGATGAAAACAATCATTTTCTTACAAAGGAGCTCTTGGAATCTATGCTTGAGAGATCTGAATAAAGAAGCATATTTGGGTTGGAGAACTTGAGAGGCTAGGATCTGTGAAGGATGTAGGGCTTATCATAACCACCTCCAAAAAGAACAAACTCTATGTCCATGCATATATTTATAATGTGGAATGTTAGACTACCACTGCATGTCTTCCCCACTTTAATCCACACTTTCATTTAAGTTACAAAGATATTTAAGAGTGCTAAGGTATTTCCTAATTTCACCAACTTCACTTATGTTATGAATCTTTTTTAAATAGTATTTATTTTTTAATATATAAAATAAGAATAATAAGAATATCATAATTGCAATTATTCATGCATAATAGTTAATTTCCTATTCAAAATAAATTCATAATTTTTTATGTGTTATATATTATTAAATAAAAATATTAAAAATAACTATTTCCCACTTCCTCCTTTATTTAAAGTGGTGAGAATTTGTTTTGAATGGTGGAAAATGAAGGAATTAAATTTTTTTTAAATATATTGCATAAATAATATAAATAATGGAAAATATATATAAATAAAGGAAAAACCCTCATAAAATTTATTTGCCTAATAATAATAGAAATGATAATGATTGTATTAACAATAAATATATTAATATTTTGATTATTATAATAGAGTAGAAATGATAATTTTTTATAATAAAAAATTGTAATGTAGGATGGGATTAGTAGTCATAGTTTTTTTTTTTTATTAATTTAATATACTTTAAATTATAAAATATATTTATATGTTTGTTATAAATTCTATATTTTAATATCAAGATTTATTAATGAAAATTATATTTTTTTATACAATAAAAATTATTACATATATTTCAAAATATTATAATATTTTAAAAATATAATTTATATTAAATATTAAATACAATATTATTTATTTAATTTGAAACATCTAAATTATAATCATATATTATTAAATATAATTTATATTGTAATAATAGTTATATATATATATATATATATATATATATATATATATATATATATATATATATATATATATATATATATATATATATATATATATATATATATATATATATATATATATATATATATATATATATATATATAGATATATATATATATATATATATATATATATATATATATATATATATATATATATATATATATATATATATATATATATATATATATATATATATAGATATAGATATAGATATAGATATAGATATAGATATAGATATAGATATAGATAGAGATAGAGATAGAGATAGAGATAGAGATAGAGATAGAGATAGAGATAGAGATAGAGATAGAGATAGAGATAGAGATAGAGATAGAGATAGAGATAGAGATAGAGATAGAGATATATATGTGTATATATATATATATATGTGTGTGTGTGTGTGTGTGTGTGTGTGTGTGTATATATATATATATATATACATATATATATATATGTGTGTGTGTGTGTGTGTGTATATATATATATATATATATATATATATATTAAAATTCTAGTTATAAAGAGAGGGGGAGATAAAGAATGAGAAGAAGAGAGAATGGAAAGTGAAAACACAAAGAAAGAGAGAAGAGGGGAGAGAGGGACAAAATAAGGGAGGGAGAGATAAAAATGATCTTAGAGAGAACTAAGGGGGAAGATAACAAATGGAGGAGGGAGGGAGGGAGAGGGAGAGAGAGAGAGAGAGAGAGAGAGAGAGAGAGAGAGAGAGAGAGAGAGAGAGAGAGAGAGAGAGAGAGAGAGAGCAACTCTGTGATTTTGAACTTCAATCTAGAAATATACAATAAGTATATCTATATAATTAACTCTTCCCACAACTTGTAGGGGAAATGATTGTATCTTCTATGTTCTTGGCGACTCTCTTAGTTGCATGCTTACTTTTGGATTGAGTAAGAACTAGTGTTAGAATTGGAATTGTCAATAAGGGCCCATTTGGTTTGTGGAATATGATCGGAATTGGTATTTGCCAATATTGGATTTGTCAAATTTTGTGTTTGTGTCCAAAATGGAAAAATGGAAATAGAATTTTGGAATTCTAATTTTACCTTGATTTTAGGTTACTATTCTTCCTTTGAGATAGGAGGAATTGAAAACTGACTTCCAATTCCACTTTTTAGAGGATTGGAAAAAAATAGAATCTATTGCTTTTTCAAGTGCGATGAAAACATTACATCATTAACCTATTTTTTTAACCATCCCACTGTTTGAACTTGTTGTGTGTGTGGACTAGGTTTGTGTGGGTTGTTATCTCTTTGGGAAGACCAAGTAATAGCAAGATAATTGATGGTCATTGTGAGTCAGTTGCTGTACTAGATGCTTTTTAATGCAAAAAAATCTAGCAGGGATTCACAATCTACGTACTTCTTGTGAAACAATTGATAGATGGCTTTAGCAACAATGTTTGTCAAGCCCCATACCACATGTTCAACATCTAAACTTGGGAAAATTAGGCACACATTTTTTATCCTTGTAAAACCTTTGATTTTGACATTGAAATGCAAAAGGGTGTTTGGAACAAGAGCACTTTATAATATTTGAAGTAGTAGAAATATTCTCTATGGAGTACAAATTAGTAGTACAATCTAGGATTTGGGATGTAGAACCTTTGTCATGTTGGGGGTTATGTTTTAGTCTCTAGTTTTGATGTTCATACCAAGTCCAATGTATTAGATTAGGTGACAATTAACCTTTGTTCTTTTTTTTTGGACCTAGTTGTTTATTTCTTGTCATAAATACAAACTTACCCTTGTACCTATTGGCCATTTTTTCCCCCCATTCAGCCCATCATTGATAACCGATCTTAGAGATCTTCAGTGGGTTGGATTCTTTGATTTGGGTTAACACGCTTTTCAGTCAGGTTAACATCCCGTGTTAACGCAGTTTCTTCATAAGCCAAGTTGGCTCGGTTCCTTCATGTGTCGAGCTAGTTTAGCTTGTTCATGTGCCAAGTTGGCTAATTTTTTCTTCATGTGCTGAGTTGCAAGTTAACACACATTTTCGCGCAAGGTTAACATTCTGCATGAACCATTTTTGCTATTTTGGGGAGTGAATTTTCTTGCTTCCACGAAATTATGAAATCACATGTTTCCTCCTCCACCATACATTTGGGAATGTACTAACCAATAGATTCATGCCACATGGTGGATCCTTCTTGTGTTGGACTACTCTTGATTGTCAAATCTGTATATATATTTAGATATTTTGAGGTGTATTACAACTATCTGTTGGAGAATGAAGGGATCTTGATCTACGGTTTGGTTTTAATCACTTGCTAAGGGGATTTCTTGCAACATCTAAGCCATCTATTTCAGAATGAATATCTACATTGACAATTTATCTTATTGGGGGCAAATCAAATTTATTCCACATAGGTCAACTCTTTAATCTTCGTAGTGGGTTAACTTGCGTATTATCCCATCCCGCATTTTTTGAAAGCGGTGTAGATTTATTTGTTATGGCCATGGCATGTTACAAGGATCATTTTTTTAATAAAAATTGACATTTTGGGCCTTGTTCCATGGCGTTAATGCATCTCCATGCCTCTCTATTATATGTAATGATAATATCTTTTAGATTTGATCTCTTACGGATGGATGCATTGATTTTGGTTTCTTCTTGTCACTTCACTATAGCAGATTATATTTTTAGATCAGATTTAATTCTGATATTCATTTATTACTATTCTCTGCAACTTGACTTTGTCTTGTGGGGTTTGAACTTCAAGTTAGATCTGAGTTATGCCTGAACTCTATAAAGGCAAGTTATAAATATATATTTTGGGTTCTTCTCTATTCTAATAATGTTTGCTTGCAGTAGCCTTATGCTCTGTACTTGTATTTCTTGTCTTCCATCAATGAAATAGCTAGTTTCTTACCCTCTCTTGCCATTCATTAGTATGTGCAAGTATCTTGCCTCCTTTGAATGTTTGTTTTCTGCTTCCTTAGATTTATATGTTGTGTTTGGTTTGTTGATGGTTGTTGTATTGTGAAATTGTATTTTTCCCTTATGTATTTGGTCAACCTCAAACCCTCATGTGGCTTCTAAGAAGGTAGAATAGAGTCAAGAGTTGAGTATTTGGCTTTTCATTGATGTATCGAGCATATAGGAGTAGATTCATAACCGTTTCAATTAGGTGCATCACCCCTTTCCCTTTTAGCAATTTACTTTACTGCATCTCCTCCCTTTTCCTTCAATGTTAGGTGTATCCTAATTGTAAGGAAGCCAACCTTCTCCAGATATTTGACCTCAAAGCGTAAGTCCCACACTAAGAGGTTGTTTCCATGTTATGCAAAGTTGCCTTTAGGTCACACTTCAGGCAAGGGTGCAAAATTTGGTGATAACAGTACCATCATAATAGAAGCTAAGCCAAAAATTGGTGCACATTTCATCTGGACTACTATTCATGATGTATCTAATTCCAATTTTGATTTTGATTTCAATTTCAATTTTAGGAACCAAACACAAAAGATGTAGCTTTCCACTTATGTTCTAGGTGAACCAAATGGGTCCAACTATTTTCCCAAAACCCGATTCTGAAATACAAATCCAATTTTTGACAAATTCTAGCTATGGAACAAAATCTAGTTTTGCTAATTCTATGTACCAAATAGGCCCTAAGGTTTAAGAGTCACAATTAAAGGGTTAATCATGGTTAATATTATGATTAGAGTTGTTATTTTGATTAGGGTTATTGTTTTGATAAGGATTGAGATTACATTTAAGACTAGTTTTATGGTCATTGTTAAGACTGGATAATATAACTTAGGACCAAGGTTATTTTTAGAATCTAAATTATGATATTGTATTTAAAAATACACCTACCTTGTTTTTGTAAATATCTCTTCATTGTACCTATTGTATCTCACTAAGGTGTGATTGCTAGTAAATATGTATTCTCATAAAATAAAAATAATCAGATTTGTATTTATCAAAATAAAAAATCATTTCCCTTAATAGGGTAGATACACTTGGTGAAATTTTATCTCTTCATTGTCGTTTGAGGATACAAAAATAGTCCACCAATTAAATGAATGAAAGAATAGGGCCACCTATAGTTTATCATCAATAATAAGAAAAGAACAAATACTCAAAAGAAAGGAGCAATAAAAAACACCAATTTAAATATATAAATACAAGTGGTGAATAAAAAATATGATTGAATAATAAAGTTAAGGAAAAATGATAGTTTCCAAGGAACTCATTACAACTTGGGTAGCATCAAATAGGAAATAAGAGCATCTTCTAACTAGAAAAGAAAATATACAATGTAAGTGATGCAGGAGCATCGAGCTTGGATTTTGGTGGAGTTATAATTCTCATGGTTAGGGATGTATCGAAGACACATTGGAGAACCTTTCCTCATGATTGCATAGAGATTGTATGGATTGAGTTGAAGTTTGAGTTGTTTTTACCTTGCTGCTAAAACTGTGTTTTCTGGTTTCTGGGTGCCTATTGTAGGCTATGTAACTAATATTTTGCAATGAATGAGAGGATGCACATTTCAAGGATTGAAAAGGGCCTAGAGAAATATCTTTTATCAAAGGAACAAGTTCTAATTCTTTATAAGTTGGGAGATATGGAAATTCTCCTAGAGTATCAATTTCTGGTAGTTTGCGCGATAGGTTTTTGTGCATGACTTTTGGGATGGACGCATAGATATTCTTAATGAATCAACCTTTGATAATTTTAGAGGTTGTAGAGGACCTAAATTTATACGTCTAGTTTGAAGCATGAGTTCTAATTTAATCAGAGCTAGGAGATATCACAATTTTTCTTAGGTATCAATTTTTGGACATTTAATTGTTGTTGGAGGCTGACTTATGGCTCTTCAAGTATTTAATGTTAGTTTTTGGCATTCTGGGAAAAATTTTGGCTTAGATTGGTATAAGAATGGGTTATGGTGAATTATTTTAGTTATTTTTTGATCCATCTTAGACAAGAGGAGGTGGTAGAGGAGTGAATTTTGAGAAGAGCTAGTGGCTGCGGCTTGGGAAACAAGGAGATTGCTTGGTGGGCTTACAAGTACCAGTTGGATCTGCCTTGGAGGTTTCTACCAAAGTGTGGATCTAGAATATCTAGTGTTTGGGGTAGATTTTGAGGGATCTTGTAGAATGGTTATTGTAATTTCTTGTAGTTGGCCATAATTGGGAAGGCCTTACAACCTGGCACATTGCATGTAACAATTATTTTATGAATAAATTATTGTGATTTGGCATCAGATCTTGCATTGTTATTGTGTTTCTACTGTGTGGTTATATTTTTGGGGGCTAGGACATCTCCTTTGTGGACACTCCTACCTTGTGCTACATCAGAGGGTATCAAAGTGAAGGCTGTTCCTGAGTGTGTAGACAGATCACCGAAGTTGTGGCAGTTTGCACTGGGACTTAGGTTGGAGAAGTAGATCTGAGTTGATCTTGATTTGGTGGTGGATTTCTTTTTGGAGTCCTATATCTCTTGGTTGCAAGGTGGAAAATTGTGGTTCTAACTTGCAACTATAGAGGGCTTGTAGATGGATCGATGGATGTGAAGATGGAAGACTGATCTTGTTGAGACGTGACCATAGAGAGTTTGTAGATTGCAGATCCGTGGTCTCAGACTTGTGATTTGGTTCGTAATTGTTCATGCGAGGTGGAAGGTTGTGATCTAACTTGCAAATAATTTAGTTTTGTCATAAGGAGTGTAGGAAGGATTTGTTGTAGAGGGTTTACGAAGATCTTGGGAGATGGCTCCAAGAGGATTGGACCTTGTGATGATTGTAAATCTCTATGATGTGCTAAAAAGGAGATTTTCTGAGATGTCTACTTGGATTGAAGCTAGTTTGGCTAATCAAACTAAGAAGGTGGTTACTTAGTTTAAAACTAGTTCAGTTGATCAAGATAAGGACATGATGAGGAAGAAGACATTTTTTAGATATTTGTGGAGCTAGAGTCTACCAATCCAGAAGAGAGTTATCTAGCCGATTAGGAGACTTGTTCATGAGAGAAGATGGCATGAAAAGGTCAAGGTGGAAGAGGTTGGTTTTGTTGATCAGTTTGTGAGGTCTAATACAAAACTTGTATAGCAGTTGGAGGTTGTTGCTAAAGATATTTCTAACCTTGTTGATGTTGGGATAGACATTGGTTTTTATGATCAGTCAGTTGGATCTGACATGGAAATTGCAGAGCACTTGGTCATGGATGATCTAGTTGTTGTTGGTGATGAGTTGTGTATTGTAGAGCATCTTGTTGTGAGAAATGAGATGGTTGGTATTGAGGTTTGGCATATGTTTTTGAGGAGTTACATATTGCTACTGATATGGAGTTCTTTGCTACTGGTGTGGATTCACTAGTTGTTGATGTGGATGAGGGTTTGTTGATGAAGCCTTATGTTCAGTTTGTTCTTGGGTGTGAGCATGTTGATTGGGTTGCTGATATGTATTTGATTCTGATGTTTCAATGGATGAAGCATAGATGGTGGATTTTTTAAAAAAAATCTATTGACTTTGATGAAGTGGAAGCCTTTGGTAAAGATGAAGTTGGTTGCAGATCTTTCTTTGGGCATCAAAGTATGGGACATACTTTTCTATTTACCTAGGGAGTCTGATGCAAGAGCATCAAGCTTGGATTTTGGTGGAGTTATGCTTTTCATGGTTAGGGATTTTTTGGAGACACATTGGAGAACCTTTCCTCATGATTGCATAGAGATTGGATGGATTGAGTTGAAGTTTGAGCTATTTTTACCTTGCTGTTGGAATTGTGTTTTCTAGTTTCTGGGTGCCTGTTGCAAGCTGTATAACTAAATTTGTGCAATGAATTAGAGGATGTGAATTTTAGGGATTTAAGAGTGCCTAGATTACTATCTCTAGTAAAATATGCAAGTGATAATTCTTTATAAGTTGAGAGATATGGCAATTCTCCTAGAGTGTTGATTTCTAGCAGTTTGTGCGACAAGTTTCTGTGCATGGCTTTTGGGATGGATGCACAGATATTCTTAATGAATCAGCCTTTGAAAATTTCAAGGGTTGTAGAGGACCTAATTTCTACCTCTGGTTTGAAGCAGAAGTTCTAATTCAATCAAAGCTAGGAGATATCGTGATTTTTCTTGGGTATCAATTTTTGGACATTTAATTTTTGTTAGAGGCAAACTTGTGGCTCTTCAAGTATTTAATGTTAGTTTTTGGCATTTTGGGCTGACTTGTGGCTTAGATTGGTATAATTAGGGGTTGTGGTGAAGTCTTTTAGTTATTTTTTGATCCATCGTAGAGAACAGGAGGTGGTAGAGGAGCAAATTTTGAGAAGAGCTAGTGGCTACCACTTAGGAAACAAGGAGATTGCTTGGTGGGCTTGCGAGTACCAGTTGGATCTTCCTTGGAGGTTTCTACCAGAGCATGGATCTAGAATAGCTAGTTTTTGGGTTGGATCTTGAGGGATCTTGCAGAACTGTTACTGGAATTGCTTGTATTTGGTTGTAACCGGGAAGGCCTTACAGTCTGATACATTGCATGTAATAGTTATTTTGTGAATAAATTATTGTAATTTGGCATCAAATCTTGCATTTTTATTGTGTTTCCCCTATGTGGTTATATTTCTTGGGGCTAGGACATCTCCTTTGGGGATACTTTTTCCTTGCGCTACGTTAGTAAGACCCTTTAGATCAAAACAAAGAGAAGGAATTCATTCTAAGAAATAAAGGAGCTTATAATTAAACTTAGGTGGGGATCAAAGCAACCTTATAAAAGGTAAGGAATTCAATGACAAGAGACATGCTAAATATAAGTATTAGATGTTTTAAGTATGTGTGTTTATTGTTGTAGTTATATTTGAAATATATATTATTTCAAAGTGATAAAAACAAATGATTGTGTATATTTAATAAAAAATAATTATATAATGGTATTTGATGATTATTTAATGGTATATTTATTGAAATAAGAAGTAACAAATTAAAATTATTATAGTTTCAGTGTAAGTTTTGCTCATTTCTATATGAATTGATATATGGTAGTGTAGGATTTCATTTTGTCTCTATATGAATGATAAAAATAGGACAAATGGAACTTCATAGTGTTAGTGTGAGAGTTTACCTCGTATGAATGACTACAATGCCAATGTGAGATATTAGTATAACCTTGTATGAATGGCTAGATGAGATTGTAGTGTTGGAATGAGAGATTAACATAATTTTCACTTCACTCGCACCATGGAGATTGGTAAAGTCATTGCAATGTTGGCATGTAAGACTATTGGAATCTCCATATGATTGACATGACTAGAACTACCATAATCCCTATGTGCTAGAATATTTTGATGATGTCAACATATGCATATGTGATTGCCCTTGGATAGAAGATGTCTCATTCAAGAAGAACCTTTAGAGGTGCACTCCAAAGAAGATGGTCAAATAGCTAAGGGTTAGGAAACTTGATCTAGAGACATATTTAATGTTGGTTTTAGGATAGAAGGTAGAGTAGTATAGAACTGAAATTATTATTGTTTTACTTATAACATTTCTCTAGCAGGTTTACTCATCTCAAGTTATCCCTACTAGAGGGACATTATGCAAAGAGCTTAGCTAACTAATATTTTTCATATTCATTCTTTTCATAATTTTTCAAACCATAGTTTCCATGATATTGTCATGGAATGGCAATTTAAATCCTGTTACCAATTTGCTAATAAGAACCTAAATAATCGTTATCTTATGAAGTCAAATTAAAAAGTATGTGGTGGTTTGATAAATAGTTTACTCAAGCATATGATCTGATTATAAAATACTAGAAAAAAGTAAGTACAACTAAGAATATAACTTAAATTCAACTAAGAAAATAAATTTACATTATTGTCGTAAGCTGAAGCTATCAAAACTATTGAATCAATACAGCTATAATTATGTGGAAACATAGTTAATTTAATATTTGAGATGTATATTAATAGTATGGAGTGCACAAGAAGATAAAAAAATAAATGGCGACATATGTAAACAACATTGAGAGTTTAGTGCATCAAAGATCAATGTTATTTTCTTATTATAAAATCAAGATATGATCGATAGAGATAAAGAATAGAGTGAGTATATTTCTACAATCTATGAGATAATTTGTATGTTGTTTTCAATTTTTTCTTCCTATATTATTTCCATTTCAATAATTAATCATGTAATGTACTCCAAAAATATTGATACAAAAATGATCACCCAGTCATATTTAGAAATAACATACATAATTACCAAATCAAATTGAGAAATAACATATAGATCATTATAATAAAAGATGATGATAATAATTAAAAAACTTATTTAATATATCATAATATGATGGACACACTAAGAGAGTGGTGTTTTTTCTTATTCTTGTACAAAATCAACTTATATTTCTCTTATCTAAGATCTCGTCGCTAGAAGAAAATTATAATGTTGAATGAATGGTTTTTACACTTTTTAGGCCAAATATATGCTAGAAACTATAAGGACTATTATTGTACTAAGTATGCCACATCAATAATATTCATAAATTGCAAAAAAGCCACATATAAGACATAGTTGATATACAAATCTAACTAGTCAACAAGTATATTTTTAATTCATAATTTGGAAAGAAATAAGGAAAATGAAACAAATATTTATACACAATGTTGTAGCATAAGATTCTACGAATGATGTTGACCCACTCATCAAGCATCTCTCAAATAAAATATGATACAAATACATGTATCGATACATCAAATATAAGGTACACCATAAAACATTATATAGAAGATGCCCTCAGAAAAATATCCATCTACAAGTCCCCATCCCATGAGCTCTCAAACATATATCCATTTGCCACTTGAGATGAGAGTGTGACCCAAGTGCTTTACTTGCCCAACTATAGAGTGGTTAGCTCCCTTGGGGTTCTTTCTGACATAAAGAACTCCATGACCCTTCTTGAGAAGCCTAACAACCTGGAGAGAGAGGATTGAATAGATCTAGTGCAACCATGAACTAACTATAAGAGCACATATGACTAATGTTGAGCATCATTTTTTGCAATATCAATGACATGAATTTGAGATGGATTTCTCTCTTAAAAATTTGGTGAAATCATCTCCAAGATTCTCATGGTAAAAGAGTTGGTAATGAACATGGGGAATTGAAATTCAAAGTAGAAGGATCATCGCTTGTATTTGATTTTTAATTGGTAATATTTTATCGAATTAAAAATTATAAATCACCTCTAGTGCATTGTCTAGGAGGACCTATAGGGACTTTTAGTATTTGTTCCATTTTTCTAAGACCTTGTCCATTATAGACTTGCTTAAAGATAATTCCATGACCTACTTCATAATATGTATTTGGTTTAGAGGGTGGAAGGGTTGCATCTTATGGTTTATGTAAGGTGTTTTATAGGGATTTCTAGTAGGAGCGTTTATATATATAGAGAAACTCTTAGTCCTAGATCATCCAATTGCATCCACTTTACTAGGTTGGGAATAAATAGGCACATCTAAATATTCATTTTTTCTTAATACCAAGTTAGAAAATAGATCACAAATGAAGTGCATAACATAATTTTCTTCACTTAAAATATTTTGATAATGAATATAAGATCTAGGAGAGTAGAGAGGGTCTAGAAAAGTTCTTAGATTAACATATTTAACCTCTTGCACCAAGGTATCTTTTCGAGGATAGGATTTATTACTACTCTTAAATGTAGTGTCTCTCTTGGGGTGATTATTAACTGGGTCATTAACTCTATCCTCACTAGAACCAAAGATAGCTTTGGAGATGTATAAATATTGTTCATTTCAATGTCATCTATATAATTATTATTTTCTTCAAAATCTCTTTTAAGACATTATATGGACTTCTTAAGAATGTTATGATATAACAACATGCAACATGGCTAACAAATTTGAGAAATGATTTGAAAGTAGGAAAAATTTTAATTTTTTTTAATGATGCATCATACAAGAGTGCCATGAATGAATGCAATCAATATGAAGTGAAAGAAGTCATTATCTAATACATGACTTTGATAAATGTAAATAAGAATTAGTGCAATTCAATGTGAAATAGAAAACCAATTGGATTAATTTAATTCCCCTATGAAAACAAAAATTATCCAAATCAAATTTGACAATGGAAAATCATAGATGAAAGTATAGGAAACTTTGAGTTCACTAAAATGCAATGTGGATAAATAGTGTTCACTAGCATGTATGTGTAAAGTAGGAATAAAATGCTTATTTATGCTTTAATTACTTTTAGAAGGAGATTGGTCTCCTTAGCTCAAGGATTCTTGGGCATAAGGTGGATTTAGCTATCTTTCATGAGGAGTTGAAAGATGAACCTACAATTGTGTAAGATCTAAGCAAAATAGGTAAAATTATGGCTTTTAACATGTACAAAAAATAGAGAACTAACATAAAGATTGTGGAAAAAGGTCTAGAGTGCACAAACAAAGATTGACCCATGACTCATATTAAATACAAAATTTAGGAGACTCTCTAGCTTTGGACAACTTGTTCCTAGGAGTGTGTCATGGCATGACTTGCTCCCTACAATTTTTTATTAAACAAATGACATTTTATGGATTCGTTGATGCCCAATTAATACCTTTATCCATGCATCTACTATATATTCCTTCACAAAAAAAATAGAAAATGTTGGGTAGAAAGGGTTTTCCTAGGTTGAACCCTAGTTTTATAATTAATCATTAAATTTAGATAAATTGAAATGTAACTAGAAGTGTGTTGATATGTGGTAGACATTAGATATGAGAGTGTCTTATACCTTGTTAATGTAATGTAATATGAATGTGATGAAAAATGTTGATGTGATAAAATGACTTCACAAGACCCAAAATGGAAAATCATGAATACATGTTTGCATTAAGGATGTTGAAACTTACTATAATGCTAAATTTGAAGAAGAATGCCTTGAATGTTTGAATGCTCATGCGCTTGAGTGAAGTGATAGCTTAAGCGTGTATGTCAACACAAGGGAGGAAAATTTTCTATAAAACCTCTCCCTAGCATAAATAAAAGTGTTAATTTTGGAACAAGTTGACGCGGGCTTGAACTTTTAACCCCCTCTAGCTAATCATTACACAATTTGAATTTAGGGCTAAACATTGGGGAGTAGGTCACCCAAGGCGACTTGTTACCCCCCCTGTAAACTTAAATTGTGATTTGAGGTTTATAATGCTGAGGAGATCCAAAATTTGAAGTTAGAATTGAATTGAAATGTTTGGATTGGGTAGGAGAGGTCATATATGATAAAATAGAGTCTAGGTGGGAAAGAAAGTGCACATGGATGCAATTTACAATGCTAGGACACTTCTTACTAGGCATGCTAGAATCATACTTCCAAACCTTAGCTGTATATAGATAAATGACAATTACACATTTCTAAAAAATAAAGTTACTACAAAATTCAATATAACTACTAAATACTTTGACATTAGTCCACATAACTAGTGACTCTTCCTCTAGAAAACCATAAAATCTAAGCCATCAAGGATTAATTTCCCTTAAAATTGATTAAAATTTTATACTCAAGTCGGAGTTCATATGCTAAATACTTTGACAAATGTCTATCTAACCCTTAGAATGCACATTTGACAATATTTATTAATCTCAATTAAAAAATATAGCTTTTAAGTATCGAGTTTTCCACACTCCATA
The DNA here is from genome assembly GCA_028749045.1 of Cupressus sempervirens. Taxonomy (NCBI): domain Eukaryota; kingdom Viridiplantae; phylum Streptophyta; class Pinopsida; order Cupressales; family Cupressaceae; genus Cupressus; species Cupressus sempervirens. Next base: position 155,640,539 of record CM053784.1, on the reverse strand, counting down.
AGGGCCTATTTGGTTGTTGGAATAGGAATAAAAAATTTGGAATACATTTTCTATTTTTTGTTTGGTTTGTCAATTGGAATAGAGAATAGGAATACATATTCCCATTTTGCCTCTAAAATGAGCTTATTCCCATTCCAAAAAATAGTTGTTATTGGAATAGCCACTCCTATTCCCAATATTGCATTCCTATTCTCCATTCTTATGTTTACAACCAAACAGGCCCTAATAGTTCTATGTGTTGTTGAGAATTTAACTAAGTGTAATTTTTTTGCATGAGAATATATGATCAATCATCAAATTTTTTTTTTGTTGATGAATAGTCCTTTTCTATTAATAAATAATATACTAAGTTACAATTCATAAAAAAAAGTTGGGGGATACAAGATCACCCTATGAGAGTTCACACAACCTCAATTGGAATCAACAACTATTCATCAAATTTTTTTTATAAGAAACATCCTCAAGTTGCCAAAGCAGTGCCAACCGAGGGTGGTGGTTCATCTCGATCACGAAATCCCCAGTCATCCCTGGGATTGACAGGTGGGCTAGGAATAGTCCAACCATTACCAACATTGTTAGGGGCCTAAGCTTATCCTTGTTATCAACCAGCAGGGGCGAGATGGAAATATCCAAGTGAATGAGCCATTTACTAGGTACAATACACTGAGCACTAGTTGGGGGAGCCACCAAGCTTGAAGACCACCTTGTGCCACCTCAAGGTGGAGAAATTGAGCGGCCATCCCAACCTCTATTGCCACCGCTGGGAGAGTGGTGATGGGAAGCTTGTGAGTGAGGCGTGTGTGAGCGGCGAACTGAAGAGTTGCACCCCTGACAATAGCCCCTGGGCAGAGTAGCGTCAACAAAGACATCAGGTGGAACTTTGGAAAATGTACAAGGAGCATTACCCCAGTGGTTAAGTAGCTCCTAGAGGTGGGCCACCTCCAAAGCCACCTTGTTGGCTTGTACCTGAATCTGCATCATTACATTATTACAAATGCATGCTTTAGTGTACATAGCGACATTTATGTTGAGAAAACTGTGAGTGAAAATAACAACATTCCTATCTTTCCATAAAGTAAATAAAATATCCATCCTGAAGGTATGTTAGATCTAGGTAAACTTCTTAGAAAACTTGGGGGAATCACCCAAAATAACCATATGCCAAGAAAAGGGTTCTGGCCGAAAGAGCTGAAAAAATCATGAATCTAGTGCCAATACTATTGAGCACGTCTACAGAACTAAAAGAGATGCAAAAACATCTTTGGTTGCTCGTAGAAAGGGCACCGAGGACTTGCAACCCCAATATGTTTGAGCCAAGGTCCAAGGGGAAGACCTTGAAAAACTAGACACCAAGCAAAGTGGGCAATCTTGGGTTCCATAATGGTATTCCAAATAGTGTCAAAACGCTTTCTTCACAGAGAAAGAAGACTGCAAATGCCAACGCTAGTTGAGAGTATCCACCATTGGTAGATGGGGAGAAAGCCAATGATATCCCAAGCTAGGCTTATAGGTGGTGAAGGGAATAGCCATATACCATTTCCAGTTAGTCCACAAAGGATGAACAAACTGAATACCCACCTTATGAAGTAGATGATCTGGAATTGCAACAACCAATAGATCAAAAGTCTGTTGATCTAAACGGGCAAGACGAAACTGAACTTGCATATCTTCTCATGATTTGAGGCTCATAGTGACCCTGGAAAAGAGGTCCTTAGGGGTCTTCATGCCATGTTTAAAAAAATGTAGAGCACAAGCACCTTGAGTCTTGGCCAAAGTGATACCTTGGGTGGAAAATGAAGGAGACCACCATATGTTTTGTTAATTCAAAGAGAGTCCATTATGGAACCCATCACCAGACTAGCAAAGCTAAGGCTTGACAACTTTCTAAGCTTTCTAGATGCTCTTGATAACAAAAGAGCCCTGTATGTGAATAGGTTCCCGCATGATAAGAAGGGTTTGAAAACCAATCCCCTTCCATATAGGCTTTTTGGGTGGAATTCCAGAAGAGATGCAATGCCGAACCAAAATTTTCCAGGCTTCATCTCTAGTAATGGCATGAATGATCCATTTGGCACAAAGAGCAAGCCCTTACTTTCGAGTGGAAAGAAGGCCAAGGCCTCCAGGCTCTTTGGGAAGGCAACAATAGTCTTAAGCCACTCTGTGGAAGCCATAATGGTCAGAGCCAAAAGTCCAAAGAAAGTCACGAAGTAATCTCTCTAATTTTAGATAAGAGGCTCTAGAGGGGGTCCAATAGGAGGAATAATAAACATGCGTAGCTATTAGAACCTTTGAGCAAATCTAGAATTTCCTCGCAAGAGAAAGAGGTTTAGTAAGCTAGTAGTCAAGCTTCTTTTCAATCTTGATAAGCACAACATTCCACAAATCAATTGGTGAAGCTTGAAAGACAAAAGGATGCCCATAAATCGAAAGATCTCCCCACGAGTGAACCATTTCCATTAGAACTAGTCAAGTCATCACTGGAAAAAAAGATTTTCGATAGCTGAGCATTTTGTACCATTGAATAGCTGAATCGGAAGCTTGATAAAAGGTATCCAAACATTGCAAGGCATTAGTGATGTTTTCCTCATCCTCCAAAAGAATGAGAAAGGAATCATCAGCAAAGTGGCCATTGATCAACTAGGAGGAAGAATCTGGTAAGGAAATGTCATGCACCAAACCAAAAGAAATAGAGTGGGCTAGCAAGTATCCAAAACGTTTAGCCGTGAGAACATATAAGGTCGAAGCTTGAGGGCAACCCTGTCGGATGAAACAAAAGAGCCCAAAGGCTTCAGATTGAGAGCTATTGATAGTAATACAAGCATTATCATCTCCAAAAAGCATTTCCACAGCTTGAAGAAAATTAGGGCCGAAACCAAGACCTTGAAGCATAGCCAAAATGAAAGTCCATTCGATCCTATCATAAGATTTAGCAAAGTCAATTTTCAAAAACACAAATGACTAATTGGACTTGCAAGCCCACTTCATGCCCTCCTAGACAACAATGATGTTGTCAAGAAAATACCTGGACTTAATAAAGCTAGTTTCCTCTGGCTACACAATTAAGTGCAAGAGATGACAGATTTTGAGAGAAATTGCCTTGGAAATAATCTTATAAGACACATTAAGCAAGGTAATGGGCCGCCAATTACAGATATCTTTGGGATCTCCAACTTTAGGTATGAATTTGATGTTTCCTTTGTTAATAATAGTTCCTAGACTCTTGGAATGATAGGTTTCAAGATAAACTTTGTGTAGGTCTGGACCAATAGCCTCCCAAAGATGTTTGTAGAATTCATAGGGGAACCTATTACACCCAGGGGATTCATCATCAACCATAGAAAAAACCACCTCCTTGAGGTCTTGGATGGTGAGACACTGCTCACAGAAGGCTTATTGCTTGACCGCTAGGTGGTTTGAAGTAATAGTAATACACTTTCTGAGGGCTTCCTCCAGAGCAATCAAATTTCCCTACGAAGCAAATATATTTTCATAGTAGTGCAAAAAAGCTTGTAGGTTGTCAAGGAGACTGGAAAGAACAAAATTGCCTTGTTTAATCTTTTTAATCCCAAAATTGGTGTGATGGGCTCTAAGAGCTTGAAAAAATTCTTTAGAAGCCTTATTACCAACCTCCAACCAATGGAGGTGAGCAACATAATTATCTGAAACCTGTTTGTCATGATGAAACTTGGCAAGTTGAATTTGCAAGTCAATGTCAAAAGGGTTGAGGGTGAGAGCTTCAAAAGCTCTTTTGAGAGCCAAGGTGGTGGATTCATAAGATTGACATTTGAAAACTGCCAATTGCCACCCATAGATGCATAGAAATCGAGCAGTTCTAGTGATGGCATCATTCCACCACTGAATTCAACTGGTCTAAGAGTGCAAATGTGGCTCCAAATTCTAGACACATAGGATATGAGCAATAGTGGAGGCATGCATTAGCATTGATGTATTGAGAAAAAACTAAGTCTTGACAACACATTGGATAGCTCTATGCCAAGAGATGGAAAAATAAATGGGATAGTGGTTTGATAACGCCACATCTGGCAAGGAAATGACAGGTAGATCTTGATCCTCAGAAAAGGAGAAAAAAGATTCTGCAGTAACCATTGCATGATCAAGATGTTTTAGAATATGGTCAAAGCTAGCTCGAAAGTTGGACCAAGTGTGCTAGACCCCACTATGCTGGCAGCAGTTAGAATTGGGATCATAAAGGCCCAATTTATTACACATGTAGTACTAGGATTCCCTTTCCCTAGTTGTCCAACGAAAAGGAAAAATACCATCTTTGTCAGAGGCCACTTCAACCATATTGAAGTCACCACACATAACCCAAGTAGCTGGAGGCAAGTTGTTTGCCATCCAACCCCATAATTGAGATCTTTCCACAACATCATTGGAAGCATAAACATTAACTACTCCAAAGGAATGATTGTTGATAGAAAGCAGAAGCCAAATTATTCTGTGCATGGGGTCAGAACCATGCAAAATAATAGCAGAATGAAGATGAGATGACAGTAGAGTAACTACGCCACCTCTACCAATTTCGTGCAGAGAAGAAAACATAATGCCATCTGACAAAATGACGCGACATGCAAAAGAAAGCATGAAACCATACATTTTAACCTCTTGCATGCAAAGAAAATCTAAATTACCAAGTCTATGTCAGGTATCCCTGACATAGTACTTTCTGGAGAGTTTCGTAAGACCTCTTACGTTCCATGATAAAAAAAAATCATGAAAACTCTTTCATATCTTCTTTGTGTTGGAATAATGATACATTTGTCATTAGTTACAACACTTATTTGATTCTGAATGTTTACTGAGTTCATCACTCAGTTTACAGTTCATACCGAGCATTCGTTGGTTATCAAGTATGTTCAGTAGTGTTTACCGAGTCAGGAAGGTAAACGAAGGATTTAGTATTTACTGAGTTAGGAAGGTAAACGAAGGATTTAGTATTTACCAAGTCAGGAAGGTAAACGAAGGATTTAGTATTTATCGAGTTAGGAAGGTAAACGAAGGATTTAGTGTTTACCGAGTCAGGAAGGTAAATGAAGGTTTCAGTGATTACCAAGACAAAAAGGTAAAAGAAGTATTCAGTGTTTACCAAGTGAATCGTTGGAGTTAGTTTCTACCGAGTGACATAATGTTTACCGAGTCACCAATGGTTACCAAGTTCCAAGCTACTCAGAATGATTAGTATGGACCGTACCCCTGCTCTTACCGAGTACATGATGATGCAGTGTATTGCAGTGGATGCCGAGTGTCAGAAGGTCACCGAGTGAGTTTGAGGAACCTGAGTTTTCTACTATCTGGCCGACTCAATAATGTTTTGTCCACTTGTGTTCAGCCGACCTTGTTGCTGTAAATATTGGAATGGTATATATGTAATGTATTGTGCCATTTGCAATAGAGTGAAGTAAGAATGTAATTGAGCGAATTGAAAGAGAATCAGCAACAGAGTATTCAACAAGGTTATCAAGGAGCAACAAAGATATATCCATCACATCAAGTGATCAGTACATAAGATCTAATCAGCAAACCAGTTGCAAGCAAATCCACTGCTTCATCTTAACAAGTGAATCAGTTTGTAAATCCTTTAACAGGGTAGACTTAAAAGTCTTTTGTAAATCTCCTAACAGAGTGCATACTTCATTGTATGTTTGTAAATCCTCTAACAAGGTGGATCTAGTAGTCCTACTTGCTCCTAACAGGGCAGATCACCAGAAGTGATCATTGTAAGCCTTAACCGGCCAACTTTATACTATAGTATTGAAGTTTCGTGGGCATCATCCCCACCCCAGTTTTACTTTCAAATTGAAAGGTTTTTGGGTCACCAAATCAGTGTGTTAATCTTTTCATGCGTACAATAAAGAAGATGAATGAATGGTGAATTTTTTATTATGCAGAATTGGTTTAAATTTTTTTAAAGTTTACTGATTCACCCCTCCCCTCTCCTGAATATTTCCAACACTTTGACCTCAAGAGAAGAGTAGCTATTTTGCAGAAAAGTGGAAGCATGGTTGAATCCAGTAGGAAAATCCTCTGGATTGATGGCTCGTCTTCTCTCTGGTGTCTCAACACGTCTGGGAGGATTGCGAGAATGCCACACATTCTGGGTCATAATAGAAGAGGCCGGAAGAGGCGTGCAAACCACCACAGAATTGTTAGCCCTTGTGGCCGCCTTGATCCCCTATGAACTTCCAGGGTTTGAAACTTGGGAAACACTAGGGTTTGAATCTAGAACCATTGGCTTCAACATTGCAATAGCTGGAGTTTGCACTCCTGTGGTAATAGGAGGAACCAAAACAACAGCCACATATGATTGTTTCAGAGCCAAGGGAGTTTTACCCTTGTGCCCAATTGTAGTCCATTCATCTTTTTTTTTCCCTTCGGCAGGTTTAGCTAGGGCCTCCTTAGGCGGGGGTTTAACCCTAGGCACAACCAAAAGGAAATCCTTGATCTTGTGTTCCACTGACTGACACCTATAACATGTGTTGGGCAGGTTCAAATAAAGCACCTTCTGAGAGAAGGTTTAAGAACCAATTTGTATTTCCATAGAATCCTTGAGATTCTTGGAGAGATCAACCTCAACGCATATGCGTTTCTAAGAATGAGCATTGAAAACTTTTCATGTTCCTTAGTAATAACTTTGCCAAGAGTATTAGCAACAGACTTGATAAAAGGCCAACACGGCAAGGGTAAACTCGAGATCTCAACCCACACAGGGACCTTAAGCTTTTTATCGTCAAAGATGGTAAAGTCTCTCAACCATCTTTGAAAAACAAGTAGGGAGGAGCGCACAAACCAAGGGCCATTGTTAAACACCGCGTCTACTCGAGACGGGTTGGCAAAATGGAGAAAAAAAAAAAAAAAACCTTTGATAAAGTTTTGCATAACATCAAGGCGGACTCCATGAGGGGTCCAACTCTTGTTAAACCCTTCTTGGAGCATAGCTTTAGGAGGAGTTCTATTCACAAAATACCCTATAAAGGTATGTTGCTCTAACCAATCACAAGCTGCATCAAATTCTTGCAAAGGAAGGATAATATCAGGATTACCTTGTGAAAAAATTTCAGGAGGAATTTGCGAGGAGGTTTGTTCAGAGGAGGTGCCATGGCTTTCTGAAGCAACAACGTGCACACCAATATCAACAACTGGGTCACCATTGGCTGAGGTCATTATAAACTAGCCTAAAAACTCTCGTAGTAAATATAGTTTGATAGGTGGAAAACAACAGGAAAGTTCAGACAGAGAGTTGTATGCAAGGAAACTCAAAGATTGCATGAAACACTCACTAAAATAATAAAAATTTCAATACAAAAAAAACAGATACCCTTGCATTTAATAAATTAGAAAAAAATGATAAGAGCTCAAGAACTGAAAAAAAGATACCCCTGCAATTAACAAATTAAAAAATTAAAAAACTGAAAAGCCGGCTTAGGAGAGAAGCGCCCTCCAAACTGAATACAAAAGGGGGATTCGTCACCATGTGTATCGTACCCATTGTCTGTTTCGAAACAAGTTTGGCCGATAAACTACAATTCCCGGGTTTTTATCATACACATTTCAAATCTTCTCCTCGTATACCTATTTCACACAATCTCATCTCTCCAAAAACAAAATGCTCGAGACTAAATCTGCCGGCCTCCAGCCAAATCTTACCCCTTTCCTCAACGCGGAGACGGCATTCAACCTCATAAAAATGCTCTACACTCCGAAATCAGACCCAAATGAATTGGGGATTCTGAAATTTGGATACTTCTGAATCAATTCAGTGAGATTTAGGTACAATTGAACCAATTCTCTGAGATTTAGGTACTCTTGAATCATTTCATTTTGGTGGTTTTGAGTCAATCTCTGAGATTTTGGGGGTTTTGAATCTCAATCCTCCTGAGGCCCAAATCATGGCATCCTCTGGGATTAAAACCACCATTTTTCTTCTGTTCTTAGCTTATTTTCTTGTCTGGGTTGAGGCACAACGTTCTATTAGGGATAACTGCAATGGGGTTTATTTAAACTACCAGGTGCAGCATCCGCGGAAAACTTTCCCTTTAAATGTGACTCCAATTATTGAGCAGCCATTTGTGTTTAATTCCACTCTAACCGTGTTCAACACTGGTAAAGAAGATGTGAAAGCGTGGAGGGTTTTTGTGGCGTTTCAGTATGGGGAAGAGCTGGTGAGCATGAGCAATGCCGTGATTGATGATGGGACCATTTTGCCTGCAAATGTTAGCAATGGGACTTTTTTGTTAGGGTCTCCACTGGAAAATCTGAAGACTGCTATTGAGACGGCAGGGGATTTGAATCAGATTCAGGTGCAGATTCAGATGAATGGTGTTGAGTTTGGGCTTGATGAAACGGGGTTTCCCCTGCCTGCCCAAGTCCGTTTGGCTAATGATGGCTTCACATGCGGTGACCCTAATAATAATGCTACTGGTAAGTTGTTGGTTCTGATCCTACCCTTGTTATTTCATGGCTGATGAGGAAGTTTTAGAGGGATTAGATATTTTTTTGGGTTTTAGTATAGATTTTGGAAATAGGCTATAATTGTAAGGATAATCACATGTATTCCTTGTACTTTCCTTTCGTGCCAGTGCTAGTTTTATGAATATGATTTTCTATAACTCACTAACTGATGATGTGTCATGGAATGTGATCTTCTTTAATTCATTATAGTGACGATGGATCATACTCGTGATCTATCATCACAATAGTGATATAGAGAAGATAAATGTCGTTTCGAAAAGATATACATAAGTAGTAAAATGGTGGATCATGGAGTATGATCCAATCTACAACACAAAAATGATGGATCAAAGAATATGTTCCGAAATATTTATTCAAAAGATAAACGATTCCAAAAACCTTCAAGCACATCTGCTAATTTGCCAATTTAGTTTGTTAAACTTGATTGATTGGAAAGTGGTATGCTTGATATCAAAATACTACTCCTATTCATAGGAACAAACATTTGAAGATGCAACTTTTTAAGTATTAATAGGTTTGTTTTAAGTAGGTATAGATGGTATGTTTATATTTTTGTTAGTCAAAATAACAATGCTCTACAATGCTTCGGTTGCTAGTAATTATGCTACTATGTTAGACAAGAACTTGTTTTGGTAGTTTCGGGGGATTGTGTTCGGTTGTTATTTGTGCTGGTAGTTTAGTTACTGGTTATCTGTTGTGAATGGTTTAACAATTGTTTTGTTTTAAGGGCCAACCTCCTTGTTTATGGCTGCTTTAATAGCAAAAACATTTGAAGACAAATTTGAATGTGTAGATGGAAGTGATATTTTTCTAATTTGTCAATCTATTTGTGTGAAACTTAGGTGATTGGAAAACACTATGGTTGGTTAGAAAATACTAATTCCTTACATAGAAATAAGTATTAGAAAACATGAGGGTGAGCTTCTAAATGAATATCATCTTTTTTTTTAATAAGAAAATAATATGTTGTAGAATATAGTAATAAACTCCTTCACATTTTATATTATATAATAACTCTCACAAATCAAGGTAGAAAAATACTAATTCCTTACATAGAAATAAGTATTAGAAAACATGAGGGTGAGCTTCTAAATGAATATCATCTTTTTTTTTAATAAGAAAATAATATGTTGTAGAATATAGTAATAAACTCCTTCACATTTTATATTATATAATAACTCTCACAAATCAAGGTAGAAAGACAAATAAAAATAAATAAATACGAAAATTATGATAGATCGCTGAGTATATTATGCAACCAAACTTGAGTAGAGCTATAGTCTAGGGTATTCTTTATTTGTGTGTATAATGAGTGTGTCAACAATTATATGAAAGATGTCTCTAATATAATATCAACAACAAATTTCAGTTTCGCTTTATTCACTTCACCTTTTGACAAGTTTTTTATGCATCTTTTAAGATTTTAAATATATTGAGAATACTATTTAGTATATGCTACTTTCTATTGATTGGAAACTACTAGGCCTATAAATCAAAACAAGCATTAGAAGGCATGAATATGAACTTCTAATTGAAATTCATAATTTTTAAAAATAGGAAAACACTATGTACTTTGTTTGAGATATTCAATTTGTTTGGACCATTTTGTATATGTAGACAATATAATGTAGTAACATCCTCTCTCATTTTGTGTATTATATATGATTTTTTATTAATCAAGATGGAAAGATAAATAAAAATAAATATGAAAATCATGACCAATCATTGAGTACAAAAAGGAATAGATGTGAGTAGAGTGTGGATCTAGGACATTTTATTTATTTATGTGTGATATGATTATATTATATTGAACATGTTTCTAATTCAATGTTGACAACAACTTTTAAGATCAAATTACTTATTATGTGTTATGAAGGAGTTCTCACAAATTGAGATGAAAAGTTAAATATAAATAAAATAAATACAGGAATTTCAAGTTGTCCCTCAGTATGATAAACAAATGAAATTCAATAGCGTGTTATGTATAAGCTAATGACCTTAAATAGGTGGTGCAATGATTGATCCAACCTCTAATAAACATTATAATAGAAATAAGGGTGCTTTAAGAGAATAAAAGTGAACTAAAAATTGCAGAGGATACATCATTATTTGTACATTACCATTCTTCTACTTTAATCACAAGTCTACTAAAAAATAAACATATGGAGAGCAATGTTTCTTGATATCTTCTATGCAATTTTTTATTTAAAAAATTGCTGCTATAGGTATTTTAAGTACATTCATCTAGAAGTCATCAAGAGATATCATTATTATTTTATACATCTTCCTAATTAAAATATTACTAAACAAAATTCCAATAGATCAAGCAAGCAATGACCATCATAATAACTATGAGGAAAACACCATATTTATTCAAAACTAATCAAGTTTTTGTTTCGTTAATTTTTTTATTATAAAAGCAATGATACCATTACCAAATGTGCCATTAACATGTATGCATCATAATCTAAAGGTAATTTCTATGTCAATGTACATGATGCACAATGATCTATATGACACAATTTAGGTCCCATCAAGGTGGATCCACTATTACATAACTTAATTAATATCATTAATTAACTTCTTTTTTATTATAGTGTACTTACATATGTTATATTCGATTTCTAATCTTATTACTTGGGGTAATGTATTATTTCTTTTATGGGTTTTATGTATTCATACTTTTTTTATTAGAAACATCTTTTATATGCTTTCTAACATGATAGTTTTACACATGTTGAGGTATACATCATAAATGGACTATCTAATTAGTTTCATTTTTATCATGTTAGTTTATCAATCACAATCCATATAATTTATTAATATTTTCTTCTTGATTTATATGCTTTGCTTCATAGTGTATAAAATTTATATTGAACATATTGTTGTTACTCATTCTATTCTTAGTTTATGTACACCACATCATATCTTGGGACTTATCAGTCAATGATATGACAAACTTGAGGATTTCTCTTGCATATCAAATTTAAACGTAACATATGCTTGATCTCCTCACTTTCCTATAAATTGCAATCATTTTTTCTCATTTTAACAAACCACAAACTTTCTAATATCCTCGTTGTCCTTAGCTTTCATCATATTTGAGCACTTGACCGTTTTGAGAGCAACATAGTGTAGAAGAGAAATAAGAACACTCTTGTGGAATGGAGAATTTGCATGATGTTTACTTGAGTTTGTTTTTTATTTTAAGCATTTCATAGTCAAAGCTTCATTGATAAGATTAAGATTCCTTTTTGCATGCTGTTATAGTTTTCGTGGATAGCTTTTATCACGTATATTTTTGATGTCTAATTCTTCTACACTCATTTTCTTTCATTCTTTTCTTGTTTTCTTACTTTGGCATGAATTCTTATATATGGATCAACACACGTGTGAAGAGGGAATAAGATGTAAGGGATAAATTTTGCATACTTGCACTTATATTCCTTTTTAAAACCCATATTGTATAGTTGTTCTAAAGAGACAACTTATCATTCAATTTGATTCATTTGATACTGAAAAATAGTTTTGAATACATTAGCCAACCACCACTTTAGCTCCAAATTATGTAGATTGGTCTATCCTTATAACATTCCCTCATCCATCATTAAACCACATGTGTGATCTATCATACTAGGGAACATTAATGCCTAATATGTCATTGTGCCATATTCACAAATGTGATTTTTATGTTGTTAGTCATACATAAAAAGTCTTTTTTTATGTGTTTAAGACTTGTATTTAAGGGCATCATGTTCAATCATCTAAGATGATCAAATAACCACATAATTAGGGTTGAGATTAAGTTTATAGGTAGAATTAGATTGAGGTAGTTAAAATAGTATAGAGTAGGATTGACTTAAATATTAGAGTTAGGATTAAAATTATAGCTATGAAAAGACTTGGAACAAGGACTAGGGTTCAGTTAGGATTAGGCTTACAACTTGAGAATTGGGGTTAGTATTATGATTCCAATTTGGTTATGATTATGATTATAGTAAGGTAAAAATTAGTGTTATGGTTAAAGCTATATGATTAGGGCTAAATTTAAGACCAAGGTTAGGGTCAAGATTAGAACAAGGATTACAATTTAAATAATGACTATAATGAAAATCAATGTTAGAATTAGGATTAAAATTAATGTTAGAATGAGCAGGAAGAGTGTTAGGGCTCCTGTGGCTTTAGTCGGAAGTGATGGGGAAGATGATGACGATGGTGATGACTACGAGGGTGACAAAGGGGGTCTTTCGCGTGTTAGAGTCTGCCTTTCCCTCTTTCGACGGTCTTATGGTGTGCCTATGTGGGTCCTTTTGGTAGAGCTTTGCGGGTTTGTACTTGCCCATGGCCATGGAGATTATTGGGATGTTGGTGTCTTCCTTTCTATGGCTACAGGCTTCTCCGTTGTGAGAAGGGGTTTGTAGGCTTTTTGCTCTAGAGGGGGTTTGAGGACTCTTTTCTCTCTCAATCCCTTTGGCTATCTATTGTTTGCATATGGGTTTTGGTTGCCCTTGTTTTTCTTTGCTGGGAAATCTCCAACGTTGAGATGGGGTTTTACCTTTCTTTGGCGTGGGGATGTTCTCTTGTTAAGGCTTTAGAGTTGGGTCTCTTGGATGTGGCCATTATTGTTTTCTCCCTATTTATCTCAACAACTTTCCATTGGAAAACTTTTGTTCTTGACTAGATTCTTTTGGGCGACATCTCCTTTTTGATGGTTGTGATCCCTATTGAGAGGGGTTCTCACTATTTGTCTCGTGGTTGTTGTTGGCTCTACTATCCCTTGTCTCCTTGTGGCTACATCGTATTGAGGTGGAGGCCCGACCATTCTTGTTGGCTTGTTGTTGGTCTATAGAGGTTTGGAGTGGGATCTGTTGGGCTACTTCTTCTCTTGGCCTTATGGTGACTGGTTGGATCCAAATGGGAACAAGTTTGTCTCTTGTCCTCCTTTCCATTGTTCCTATTGATGTGGGTCTCTCTTGTTTGGTGGAAAGGATTTCCTCTATTTTTTCTTTTGGTCTGTTGGCCTTTTTGGTCATTTATTCAGAGTGGACAAGTGGGGTTCCCTGTATCCTCAGTACCATGATTGAAGTTGGAAGTGCTGCCATTGCCTTTTTTTATGAAGACCCTTTTTAGATAATTTTGTATTTTTCTTGGTCTCTAATTAGAAGGATGTTGCAAATTTTCAAGGGTCCTTCTTGGTGGTTGGGTGTTTTCGGTTATGGAAGATTGCAAGTTTTGGGTCTTTCTAATTCCCGTGGGGAGTCTAGGTATTTCTATGACTATTGTTTTGAGGAACCTGATGTGTTTGGTTTGATGGCTCAGGAAGCAAGGAATTCTCACTTCTTTGTTTTTGGGGGCCTCAAAACGCCGTTGATTTATACTCATTAGAGTGTTTCTGTGTGTTGCCAACTCCGTTTGTTGGTTTTTCTGGAACAACTTTGTCTTCTTTTGTCAGTCTTTTCTACACTGCAAATTGTTTGTTTCTCTTGGGCTGCTAGATTGTTTATTGTTTTATCTGTGGCAGAGTTTCATGCTTTATGGGGTTCTAGATTCTCGATAAAATCTATTTGTAAGGGGTTTCAGGCGCCCTCAAAACTTGCTTTAACCTTGATCGAAAAAATAGGTATCCGTAGATTTAATAATTACTTTAAAATTTCATTTATACACTAATTATTTCATTATAGACAAATGGATCAAGTTATGGACTTTAAACTTCATTAAATTAAACATTTCTAAAGTGAAATACATTAAATCTTCACCCTAATATTAAATAAATTAGTTATATAATTTGATAATGAAGGGATAAAATAATTATTAAACTATTTTGAATAGATATAAATTTCATTTTTAATAGAATCTACGATTCTTAAACATACTAATAAACATTGAAAGAATATGCTCCATGCAAACTTAATTGTATATAATTTCAAAAATAATAATTTTTCTTATTTATTTAAAAGTAAAACATGTTGGAATGTTGAAGTGTGGAGAGTGCACTGTATGGTGAATGAGCCTCATTGTACGATAAGACCACTGTACGATGGAAGCAAATTCCACCATGTGGTGAGAGGTCAAAGGGCATGTGTTTTGACCATATGACAAGTATGGTGGAGTGTATGTGTGTGGCTCATATGGCTAGTATGGTGAAGCCCTTTCCTTGTGTATGGTGGAGGCAATCATGAGGAGTGTGCGCAGTTAGGTGTGAGTACAGTAAGGTGCTGGTGAAGGTTTGTGTACGGTGAAAGTGGTAAGGCAAGGTGAGTGCGTGATGGAGTATGAAGTCACGTAACTACGTACGACTAGTTGAACAAGTGATTGTGTGTGATAGACAATTGGCAAACCGTTTTGCCTGTCACCATTTCTGTATCGAATTTTGGAACAAACTGCAGTATGTGTTAATGACTGCAATAAATTGTTAAAAGGTAGTGTGTAATGAAATTAGATTGATTGTAAAGGCAATTTGAGCCTATGCAACAATCTAGGGTCTTTTGTATGTAATTTATTATTGTAACACAAAATTGCTTGGCAGGGTTTTTTGGGTGGTGGGTTTTTATCTAAAAGGGTTTCCCATGTTAAATTTGGTGTTTCTCTGTATCTTGTTTATGATATTTTTCTTTATTTTATTTATTTGCACAACTCTGAAATTTTATTGTCACTTATTTCCCTGTCATTCGACATTTGAAAAGCGTTTCCATACCACTGTTTTCCTAACAAGTGATATAAGAGCCTGATCAGATGTGTTATCCTTGTTAGGTAGGGTTTGGTTTTTTGTGTTGTTTTGGTTTTTTTGGGAGTTTGCAAATTTATGTCTGTAAATTTGAGATAGAAGGTATGTCAGGAAGTGTGGACATTGAAAAATTCAATGGCACAAACTTTGAGTAATGGAAACTTAAAGTTGAAGATATGCTAGTTGATCGAGACCTATGGAGTGTCCTGTCTGGCATTAAGCCTTTAGGCATGAAACATGAAGATTGGGAACTAACAGAGTGGAAGGCTAGAGGATTGATAAGACCGAGTTTTGCAGGCTCGGTTTTATTGAATGTCCATAAAGAGAAGACCGCACATTCTTTGTGAAAGAAATTGGGAGACATTTATTAGGGAAAATCCTTGGTAAACAATCTTTTCCTGAGGAAGAAATCGTACTCTTTGAAGATGGATGGAGGAACAATTGTGGCAGATCACCTAAACTCATTTAATATGGTGATTGCACAATTGACATTAGTTAGTGTGTCCATTGATGAAGAAGAGTGTTGCATGTTATTGTTGTGCTTGTTGCCTGATTTGTGGGATCACTTGGTAATGACCATCAAAAGTACAACTACCAAGTTGAAGATGGACGAAGTAGTTGTTGCACTGCTATCAGAGGAGATGCGAAGGAAGTCCTTTGAGGTGGCCAAAGAAGCTCTTGTTGTACAAGGAAGGTCTAAGGACACAAAGCCAAAGTCTTAGGAGTGATCCACCACTCCTGGAAAGAAGTCCAAGGTGAAGTGTTGGAACTGTGGGCAGAAAGGTCATATTTGAAGAGATTGCAAGGAGGAGAAGAAGAAGAAGAAGAAGAAATATACTTTTGACATTGAATCTTCTCAGAGTGACATTGATGCCTTTGTAGCAACCTTGACAGTACCTGCGTTCGACGATGTATGGTTGGTGGATTTGAGAGCGTCTTTCCACATGACTTCTCATAAAGAATGGTTCTCGAAGTATGAACTTTATGATGACAGAAAGGTGTTCACGACGAGCGACTCCACACTACAGATCGTTGGAAGAGGAAGAGTCAGAATCCAGTTCCCTAATGGCAGAGTAAAGGGAATTGATGGAGTACTTCATATACCCAGTTTAGCTCGAAACTTACTTTTTGTCAGCAAGCTGAATGATGTCGGAGTCCAAGTAACATTTTCCCTTGGTGGTTGCAAGATGACTAGTGGTTTTATTGTTTTAGCTAAGGGTGAACACATTGGAATGTTGTAGAGGTTGGATGCCAAACATGTGTGTTGTAATAGTGTCTCTCTAAAGTTTGGTAAAAGTAATGTGACAACCTGTGGTGTAAATGCTATGGAAGTTAAACTTCCCGTTGAGAAAAAAATGCTCTAGCATTATAGGCTAGGTCATATTGGTGAGAAAGGTTTAAAAACCTTGAAGAATAAAAGCATGGTTGAGGGGTTGGTTGATTGTAATCTTGAATTTGATTTCTATGAACATTGCATCTGTGGAAAGTAAAATAGTGTTTAGTTTTATTCTAGTTCTTAAAAATCTTCTAGTTTGTTGGACTATATTCATTCTGATGTATTTGGTCCCGTGGATGTTCCTTCTTTGTCTAACTCGAGATATTATGTGTCATTTATTGATGACTATTCAAGAAGAACATTTGTCTATTTTTTGAAGAGTAAATCAGAAGTATTCAGTTGATTTAAGGAATTTAAAAACCTTGTTGAAAACTATACTGGAAGAAAGATTAAATGCTTAAGGATGGATGATGGTGGAGAGTTTTGCAATGCATATTTTGACAGGTTCTATGTAGATCATGACATTAAGCGGCATAAGACGATACCTTATACTCCACAACATAATGGTATAGCAGAAAGGATGATTCAACTATTGATGGAGAGAACAAGGAGCATGTTGGGAAGTGCTGGTCTGGAACAAAAGTTTTGGGCCGAAGCAGTGGCTACATTGTGTTACTTGTTGAACCGTTCTCCTAAGGCAATGTTGTTTGACAAAATGCCTATGGAAGCATGGTCTAGTAAGAAACCCTCATTAAGACATTTGTGTGTCTTTGGTTGTGAAGCCTACACTCATGTACCTGAAGTGAGCAGGTCAAAGTTGGATAACAAAGTAGTGAAGTGTATCTTCATTGGGTACTGTATTGGTGTGAAGGGATATAAATTTGTGGAACCCTCTCACTGAAACAATGTTGTACAATAAGAATGCTATCTTTCACAAGATGAAACATATCTCACTAGATTAGTCAAAGAAGACAAGAAATAAAAAGGAAAAAATTGAAATTCCTTTACCTTCTCGAAGGGAGGAATTTTAGACTTCAAATGAACCTGAGAATGAGGATCCATAATTATTTGAGAATGAGGATGGGGAGAACTCGAATGGTCATATAAGTGAAGAAGAACATGATCATGAACTCCATGTTGAACCTCAAGAAGTTTTTCTACAGGGAGTGAGGAGATCTACTCAGGAGAGACGACAACCTGATAGCTACGGTTATTCACGAGAGAGATTTAATTATTCCATGTTGGGTGTTAATTGCGTCTATGCTTTTCTTACGGATGTTGATGAGCCTAGGACTGTCAAAGAAGCAATTAATATGTTAAATTCAGATTCTTGGTTGTTAGCCATGAAGGATGAAATGAAATCCTTGGAGAAGAACGAAACCTGAGATCTAGTACCCTTGCCTAAAGGTAGAAATCTCGTGGGATGTAAATGGGTATTTAAGAAGAAGTACGGTCTAAATGGTAGGATTGACAAGTACAAGGAAAGATTGTTTGCAAAGGGGTATTCTCAGAAGGAAGGGATCAATTATGGAGAAATATTTTCTCCTATAGCCAAGCTAACATCCATAAGATTTCTGTTGTCACTTGCAACGACACATGACTTTGAAATTGAGCAGATGGATGTGACAACAGCGTTTCTTCATGGCGATCTTGAAGAAGAGATATACATGTCCCAACTAGAGTACTTTGCAGAAAAAGGTAAAGAGCATTTGGTATGTAAGTTGAAGAAGTCTCTTTATGGTTTGAAGTAGTCACCCAGAATGTGGTATCAAAAGTATGATACATATGTTTTATCTTTGGGTTTTATGAGATCTAAGTTTGATCATTGCGTGTACTATAAAGTTGAAGGTGATTGGTTAATTATTATTGCTCTATATGTAGATGATATGTTGTTTATAGGCAATAGTAAGGAAATGATTTTAGAATTAAAATCTCAGTTATCCCTTAAGTTTGAAATGAAAGCTTTAGGGTTGACAAAATTCATTTTGGAGATGGAAATCAGAAGGGACAGGGTCAGTAGAAAACTTTGGCTTAGCTAGAGAAAATACATTACCAATGTTCTGGAGCGATTTAACATGACTGATTGCAAGCAACAAATAGTTCTAGTGTTACATGGAATGAAGCTATCGGTCAACGACAGTCCGAAATCTCCTGATGAGATTGAAGACATGAAGTGGGTACCTTATGCAAGTGTTGTTGGAAGTCTAATGTACGCAATGTTCAGTGCAAGACTAGACATTGCCCAAGTAATGGGAGTACTAAATCGGTTTATGGAAAATCTGGGCACGCCACATTGGGGTGTCGTGAAAAGAGTTTTGAGATATTTGAAGGGTACGTCATAGTACGCATTATGCTATCAAGGTAACTTAGTTGGATCGAATAGATTTGTTAGCATTCAAGGTTATGTGGACACCGATTGGGTTGGGGACATTGATAGAAGAATATCCATCAGTGGATATGTATTCATGGCGAATGGTGGTGTTATCAGTTGAATGAGCAAACGACAGAGTGTAGCTGCATTGTCAACAAATGAGGCAAAGTATATGACATCTACTCATGCATCTTAGGAAGCAATTTGGCTTAAGCGTTTGTGTTTCTGATGTTGGCTACGATGCAAGAAGAATTTCAATTTTTTGTAACAGTCAGAGTGCAATATGTTTGGTGAAGAATCCCACTTTCCATGCTAGGACAAAACACACTGATGTACAATATCATTTTGTATGTGATATGGTTGAAGATGGAAAGGTAAATCTAGAAAAGGTTGACACTTAGGAGAATGTTGCAGATGCATTAACAAACCCAGTGAACACAACTAAGTCCAAGTGGTGCACAAGCTCTATGGGGCTTAAAAACCTCGACTCTTGTTAGCCATGTTGAGTGAATGACTCCACACTTCATCAAGTGGGAGATTGTTGAAATGTTGAAGTGTTGAGAGTGCACCATACGATGAATGAGTGTCACCGTACAACAAGACCACTGGACGGTGGAGGCAAATTCCATCGTACAGTAAGGGGTCAAAGGGCATGTGTTTTGACTGTATGACAAGTATAGTGGAGTGCATGTGTGTGGCTTGTATGACCAGTACGGTGAAGCCCTTTCCTTGTGTACGGTGGAGGCAATCATGAGGAGTGTGTGTGATGAGGTGTGAGTACGGTAAGGTCCTGGTGAAGGTTTGTGTATAGTGAATGTGGTAAGGCAAGGTGAGTGTCTGATGGAGTATGAAGTCACGTAATTGTGTACAACCAGTTGCGCGGGTGATTGTGTGTGATAGATGATTGGCTGACCATTTTTCCTGTAACCATTTCTGTGCCGAATTTTGAAACAAATTGCAGTATGTTTTAATGGCTGCAAGAAATCATTAGAAGGCAACATGTAATGAAATCAGATTGATTGACAAGACAATCTGAGCCTGTGTAAAAATCCAGAGTCTTTTGTATGTAATTTATTACTGTAATGCAAAGTTGCTTGGTAGGGTTTTTTTGCTGGTGGGTTTTTATCCGAAAGGGTTTCCCATGTTAAATCTGGGGTTTCTTGTGTCTTGTTTGTGATATTTTTCTTTATTTTATGTATTTGCACATCTTTGAAATTTTATTGTTGCTTATTCCTTGTCATTCGACATTTAGAAAGCATTTTCGCACCGTTGCTTTCCTAACAAAACATACAAAATAACATATTTAATATAAAATAAATATATATTTCATATATGGAAAACTCTTCTTGAATTTAAATTTATTTCAAATTCATTTCAAAATAATCTTATACAATCATCCATTCTATCAAACCCGACTTTATTATTTTTGAATCTCATATATATATAAGAATTAAGACTTTTTATTTAGTAACTCAACATTTGCAAGGAAGAGAAATACATGTTTAATCATGAAAGTATTATTATACTCCAACCTTAATCGATACTTCCTATGTAATTTGTTGAAGATATTTTTATTTTTATTAATTACTTCCATGTTGATTATTTCTTCATAATTTGAAAAATTTAAATTAAAATAGGATTTAAGCGGTGAGTTGGTAAACAAACCGCGTTGCTCGCTTTTATAAAAACAAAAGGAAAACCGCTTTATTATTTTCATGCTGACGTGTCGCTCCACTTCAGACTAGAAGACAGAGTCCTGCCAGTCCCGCTCATTGCGGCCAGCGGGCCCCACACAAATAACAAACAACGACAAAGATAACTCTTTTTCTTTTTCGTAAAAATAAAACAGAAAAAAAGAAAAGAAAAACGGGCATATGTTTGAAAATGTGTTTGCTTGATAAAATAAAACAATGCCCATGTGCATCAAAGCTTAAACATCCATTTGAAATCTTCTACTGTAGTAAGTAAGCGTGTGGGCGATCTGGTCTCTAAATACAAGATTTTTTTCTGAGACCGAGTCTGCCGGTTTACAGCCTAAACTTGGCTGTTTTCTAAAACGCGGAGACGGCATTTCACTTGATAAAACGCTCTTCAAACTTTTCACAGCACCAGGTTTGAGCTCTTGAATCCATCTGGTTCACGCCCATTTCGTTTTTCACTTATTTCCAAGCTCTTGAGTCGCTTTGGAGTAGACCCATTTTCATTTGCTTGATCTTTTGAATCCCTTTGCTGCAAACCCATTTCATATCTTCAAGCTTCTAAATCCTTTGGGACCATACCCTTATGATAATATTCAAACTTCTAAATCCTTTGTGTTTGGGAGCGATACCCATTTCAATTTTAAGCCTTTCGAATTCTGCTGGCACAATTTCCCTCAGCTTTGCAGTCGATCTCGGGAAAGCCCATTTCGTTTTCCAAGAATCGATTTGAAAATTCGATCAACTGCAATCGAAGGATCGAGTATTCATGGTGTGAGCAATTAGGGTTTGAATCAGACGTTATGATTTGGGGGTTCTGTTTTGGGGACATGTGAATTCTTTTGAGGCCCAAAACATGACGTTCGGAGGGTTTAATATCAGTTGTGTTGTGTTTTTAGTATACTTTCTACTCTGGGTTGACGCACAAGGAAGTGTTTCTAGAGTTTCAGTGAAGGATAGGTGCAATGGAATTTATTTGAATTACCAGGGGCAGACTCCAAAGATAACTTATCCCCTTACAACGAATGCAAAAGATCAGCCTTATGTCTTTAATTCCACGGCAACTGTGCTTAACACTGGAAAAGAAGAAGTTAAAGGGTGGCAGATTTATGTTGGGTTTCAGCACGGGGAGATGCTGGTGGGTGTGAGCAATGCTGTGCTTGAAGATGGCTCCAGTTTGCCTGCTAATGTTAGCAATGGCACCGTTTTGTCAGGATTCCCACAGACAGATCTCAAGACTGCTATTGAGACTGCTGGGGATTTGAACCAGATTCAGGTGCAGATTCAAATGAGTGGTGTTGAGTTTGGGGTTGATGAAACGGAAATCCCTATGCCCTCACACTTCAACTTGACTAATGAAGGCTACAAATGCAGTACCCCCAATGTTACTGGTAAGTAATTGTTTTGGTCCTCTCATAGTTCTTTCGTGGCGAATTGGGAAATTATTAAGGCATGGACTTTTATGTGTACTATCGTAGAATACTTTTCCCCTAGCTTTCCATTCTGAAAATCTCTAATTAAGGCATATGATATGATCAGATGTTTGATGACATTTGCTTAAGTAGTCGTTAATTGTTGTGTACATTTTATATAAAAACTGACAAAGCATCTGCTAATTTACCGCTCTATTTTTGTGAAACTTTACTGATTGGAAAAATACCAACTGTATAGATAGGAATAAGCATCAGAAGACAGAAACGTGAACTTCCTCTAGAAAACCATAGTTCAGTAGACAGGAAAACGTTATGTTCTAGGGATTTTTAATCTGTTTCCAAAACTTTCCAAACCGTGTAATCTAAATTTTGAGCCTTTTGTGAAAATTGGTCTAGCCTAATGTCATGTGCTACTAATTAGCTCATAAACACTCCTGCTCATAGTTTATAAATAGTAAAGACACAAGCTTCGATGCTTTTTGTTAGGGATATGCCACACTCACCCAATGCAAATATAATACACCTAATACTATGGGTTATTGATTGTCTCTGGCCATGAGTGTGATTTTACAGATCACAGTTAGCTGGGTCATGAACTCATTTTTTCCTTTTCATTTGAAAACTTTGCCATTTGGCAAAAAAATAGCCTGTGAAGTTTTCCGATCCCATATCTTACAAAATCGTACATTTGAGTTTTGGGATCTCAATGTCATTAAAATGAAATCGCATCACTTTCAGTAGGAGCAAATGTGCTATTTGGTAGGGCTACAAGGTGGTTGATGTTGTGTGCCCTGATCTAATTCGCATATACAAAAGTTTATTGATTGACGGTTTATTTTGCTACAGCCTCAAGGTATACAAGATAAAGTTTGATTAATTTTCTAGAAGATATTCTAATTGGTGGATCTACTTTTTTAGTATTTTGTGAAAATAATACTAAATAGTCAATTGGACAAATGTAGCTTATAGAATTTTCTTGCTCACGTCTTTCAAATACATAAGCGTCAGAATTTAGGGACCTGAATTCATCTAGATGTAAACAACAATACCTTCAAGAGGAAAATAATGTTTTATTTGTTACATTTCATCTGATTTGAGATTTTTGCTAATTGTCAATTCTAATATTGTGAAAATTAGTCAAGTTGGTAAAAAGTGGCCCATAAAAGATTGTCTGTTCACAGCTTTAACTTTTACAAATACAAAGTCATTAAAATCTGAGGACCTTAACTTTTAGTTTTTCTTAATGAAAATTGCTGTTCTTTGGAAATGAGTAAAAAATGTGCTTGTTTGATTTGCTAGAGTAGTTTATAAGGATTATGTGTCCCAATCTAATGCATATTTACCATAGTTCATTCATTCATGTTCTGTGTTATCCCAGCACCTCCTGATATATACACCCCTGCACCAAAGTTGTATCTTCACCCAACTGTCAATTGTGTAGAGAAGTTGTATTTTATTATTCTGTACATGTGTCTTTTAAGGATTTATGTCACTTATTCTTAATGTGTGAGTTTCTTATAATCTGTTTATATAAAAAACAAATACTCAAAATTTTGGGGCTTTTGAAGATGAGCATTCTATAATTACTGTTCTGCACTGGCATTGTACCTCCATTAATCTTCATGTAACTTAGTCTAGGGTGAATCCTCTTGGTCTATTTGATGACTTTCAAGAGGCTTGCTATGTCAAATCTAATATTGGAGTGTCTTGAGTATTTATTAACATCTGTTTGTTGTATGACATACCCTTCCCAATTTCTGGAAAATGTATCAATTTGGAATAACAAATGATGAGATATCTGAATCTGTGTTGTTTTCACATAGTTTAATGTTTTGTCAAATGGGTATGCGAAGCTCATGCTTTTGTTCTTAGCTTCTAGATTTTGGTTTTCCTCCTTTTATTCCAAAGTTTGTTTGGATTAACACAGCTATATGTTACTTTCTGTTCTGGTTTTGTTTAATTTATCATATAAATTTTTGTTATAAGTTTTATTTTCCTGATTAGTATTATTCCTCTACATGCAATATTCTTTTAATAATACATTGATTTTTTGGGTTTATAGGGGGCCAAATTGAGCTTTGTTGCCAAAAGGATCCTAAATATGTGGCAAATTCAACTACTGTAGAAACCAAATTCCTTGCTCGCCAGAAAGGAGACCTTACTATGACCTATGATATCATGCAGAGCTTTGAAAGCAATTATAATGCTTTAGTGACAATTTCAAATGATAATCCCATTGGGCGTTTGGACAAGTGGAATTTGTCTTGGGACTGGCAGTATGGAGAATTCATTTATGCCATGAAAGGCGCAGTGGCTCTAGAGCAAAGTCTCTCTGACTGCTTAAATGGTGCAGCTGGAAACTACTATCAACAACTAGATTTATCTAATGCCATGAGCTGTAAGAAGAACCCAACAATTGCCGATCTACCTCCACAGCTGGCTAATGATACTTCTGTGGGTAAGATTGATTTCTGTTGCAGAAATGGCACCATTCTTCCCTCTACCATGGATCCTAGCAAGTCTAAATCTGCATTCACACTTCAAGTCTACAAACTCCCTCCATATCTGAACAGAACCCTGTATAATCCTCCTATAAACTGGAAGATTCAAGGGGTACTAAATTCTGACTACCAATGCGGGCAGCCAAGGAGAGTAAATCCAAGTACATTCCCAGATCCTAGTGGTACACTTAGGGAAACATCTGCTATTGCCACCTGGCAAATAGTGTGCAACATCACTAATAAGAATGGGAAAAATCACTGTTGTGTTTCCTTCTCTGCATTTTACAATGAGTCTGCTATCCCTTGTCAAACCTGTGCTTGTGGTTGCCCAACAACAATAAATCCTACATGTAATCGATCAAAAGATGCCCTTCTTGTCCCTTCCTATGCTCTACTTGTCCCTTTTGAGAATAGGACTAAAAAAGCCCTTGCATGGGCTGAACTGAAACACTTTTCTGTACCGCAACCACTGCCTTGTGGTGATTATTGTGGGGTTAGCATTAACTGGCACATCAATACTGACTTTACCAAAGGATGGAGTGCAAGAATTACCGTTTTCAACTGGGATGACTCTAGTTTGGCAGACTGGTTTACTGCTGTTGAATTAGACAAAGCCTTTCTTGGCTATGAAAATGTTTACTCTTTTGATGGGGGTAAACTACCGGATGTGAACAACACCATATTCATGCAAGGGAAACCAGATTTTAATTATTTGGGTGGAGAAACAAATGGTAGTAATCCAGATCGTGATCCAAGGGTGCCTGGTAAGCAGCAGTCGGTAATCTCCTTCACTAAGAAGTATACCCCAGGCATAAACATTTTAGCTGGTGATGGATTCCCTACAAAGGTGTTCTTTAATGGCGAGGAGTGCTCTCTTCCCCACACCATTCCTATTTCACCAGGGCACATGGTTTCATGGAGCATGCCTACACTTTTTCTGACATTTATGTTCATTGTTCTCTTTGTACAGTTCTGGTGATGTTGATAATGAGCTTGGCACAGAATACCATTTTGTGGTTATTGATTCTTTGATTCTTTTGTCAAATTTTCACAGTGGGTTAGCAAGGAATTTTTGGAAAATGAAGTGAGTTTATGGAACTTATGGTTAAATGCCTAAATTATCTGCTGGGATAATATGAATGACAACTCTATTTGGCAAGTTTCACTCCACCTTTTATTCTCTCAAGTACCTGTATTTAGTTTTGAATATTTAGAGGCTTCATTTTTTCGGAAAATGAAGTGAGTTTATGGAACTTATGGTTAATTTTTGTCCCAGGTTTTAGTTGAATTAAATTGTAAGTGTAAATTGAAATCGATAAGTCTAACATGTGGTCTTCAGGCATGTCATTGTAGTGATATGTCATACACCTTTCAGAAAACATCAAATACAGTATTTTCCAATTGGTTTTTATGAACTGTAAATCTCAAATGGACAGAAAAGTCTGTATTACGATGGATTCCTTGCATATTGCTTTACCTTACCATATTTAGATGCGTAGTTACCAGATTCTCTCCTCTGGCCCCCAGATGCGGATGTGTCTGGAGGCAACACATCGAGAGGGCACCCACAGCCCTGGGATGAACTTCCTGGATGCATTCACATCCATTAAAATACTTTTTTTTCTGTTTTAGTAAGTGGATGCTTTGAAACATCATTGAGGTGTGCTTTCGTAGTGCTCTTGTTCAAGAAATGCAATTTTCATAAAATTACGCCTTACAAAATTCAAAAGGGATGGCAAACAAACGGGTTTCTCAGTAATTTGTTAAAATCTAATAAATGTGTAGTGTTTAATTGGTGATGCTGGAGGTTTTTCTTCATTAATAAGTGTATTAGTTGAATTTGGTCACAGGCACTGTTCTGGCTTATTAGTCAGTTATATCCATGCAACGCAGGAAAAACTGATAAGATCTCTTAGCTTTACAAGCATATGTTATTGATTTTACACAAATATATAATATATCTTGTTTAAACTCAATCTGCATGTATGTTGATTCTGACTGATTCCTGAATCTTCATATATCTTTTCATCCTGACTGATTATTGAATCTTGATTGATGAACATTGAATAATAAACTACATTTTGATTATTATTTTGATGCTGGAGGTTTTTCTTCATTAATAAGTGTATTAGATGAATTTGGTCACAGGCACTGTTCTGGCTTATTAGTCAGTTATATCTATGCAACGCAGGAAAAACTGATAAGATCTCTTAACTTTACAAGCATATGTTATTGATTTTACACAAATATCTTGTTTAAACTCAATCTGCATGTATGTTGATTCTGACTGATTCCTGAATCTTCATATGTCTTATCATCCTGACTGATTATTGAATCTTGATTGATGAACATTGAATAATAAACTACATTTTGATTTTGTACATGATATGGCTTATTTCAATATTTGTGAACTCTCAATTGACATTGAAATATTTATCTAGAATCTTGGTCAATGATAAGATATCATACTATGATTACTATTAAATGATTTAATTTTGTATAGTTCTTGCATTTCTTTTTGTGTGTGTACATATGTATAAACGAACCCAAACACATCCAAAACCTAAAACCCTGAGGAAACTTAAATTCACACATCCATGCACCCAATTGTCGTACCTGCTTGTACATCTGCAGCTGAATTGGCAACTTAGTTTAGATAGTGATATAAATTTGCAGCTATAGAATAATTGTGTTATCAAACGTTCAAGTAGGTGTCTTCTGAATCAAATTGATATAGCTGGAAGAAACGTTTATGCTATCTATTAGAACAAGCAAATTCATCTACAGCACTAATAGTATGACAGGCACTAGTTGATTAAGTTTTGGAACTTTAAAGAGTATAATATCATGCTATATCTGCATCTCAGTAAGTATGCAGTGAAGACGAATTGTTATCACCTATTGCAAGCCAGCCAATTGTTTGACATTGCTGCAGGCTTTTGTATTGTGACTGGGCATCAAGAGTAGCAGGCAGGAGGAAACTCATTTGTTCAGTAGTCCAGAACTTGCCATTCTGTGATTAAGCCAGACGGACTGTCATCATTATAAAACATTCCAGATGAGTTTGCATGTCTGTTACTAATAATAGACCTGGTCACATGCGTCCGGTTTTCAAATGAGTTACACATAGTAGTGTTCACGATTATGAGAAAGCAATAAAGCCTGTTTCATCATTCCCATTGAATCACCATTTTAATGTTACTTTGGGGTAAATGATCCTGTTGTAGGCCACGCAACATTGACCCTCTCCAAATGTTATTAGGATTACTTGCGTAAATACAAGGCTTTCCCCCACAACCAACATTCTAATCCTTGGCCATGTGTTTATTTGAAGTATCCTGTGCATTGGAGCCTTAAAAGTCTACCAACCATGTCTTTATTAGTATGCACTCTAAAAACTTAGCTTTGGAAATCAAGTTGGGTTGGACTATCAGTCAAATTTGATGTGATAATCAAATTGTTAGCAAGTTGGGCCAACTGATAGGATCAAGCATAACTTCAGTACAATTCAAGCTTTTTTGTGAGGGTCCCTACTGATTTTAAAGATAACCGACAAAGAAACTTCATGAGCATGCTACAAATATAGACTGAGACTTGATAGCACAAAACCATTTCTATCATTTGTCACTAACTACTATGTTCAATCTTTGCGATATCTAGGATCTTTTTCACACACATTTGAAGTTCCAACCTATAGATGTATTCTTGAGTAAAGGAGTTCTACACATTACCTTCAGTCTAATCTTAGTCCAATCTTATACACTTTTGATGTACTAATTTGTATGTTTGAAAAAACATGGGAGAGGATTTAGTATCTGAACAAGTCCTAATAGTTGTGATAGCAGTTGATAATCTAACACCCATGCTTGTTGATTGAATACACATAATTGTTAAATTAAATGTACAACATGTCTTACGAAATTGT
Source organism: Cupressus sempervirens (assembly GCA_028749045.1). Classification (NCBI taxonomy): domain Eukaryota; kingdom Viridiplantae; phylum Streptophyta; class Pinopsida; order Cupressales; family Cupressaceae; genus Cupressus; species Cupressus sempervirens. The sequence goes on along the minus strand of CM053784.1, from coordinate 155,612,122 downwards.
ACCATTATTGTGACTTAAAGTTGTTGCCAAGTTTTAGTATTATCCTTAAAAGGTTGAAGTCATTAGTATGAAAGTGAGTGTGTCCAAGTGTGATGTCTAAGTATCTTTTAGGTCACTTCTCATCTTTCTTGAGTACTTTACTTTCTTTGTTTTCCAAAGCGTGCAGGGTCTTGGTGATCTAGGTGTGGGTGGGGTGTGTTATGGCATCCTCTTGATGAGAAGTAAGTTCTTCTGCATTTCATTTTTTGCTCTTGCCCAAACATTCCACGCCCCACGGATTTTGAGCTTTCAAGTTGATTTTCCCCTTGAGCGAACTATATTGAGTGCATGTTTGAAGGTGAAGCCATGATAGTGATTAACAAAGTTGTGAATAGGATGATGTCATGCTAGGAAGGCCTACTAAGCTACGAATCGAAGCTAGAATGAATCTCATTAAAATTTGTGGAGGTAAAATTAAGTGCTATGAGGGAACACGGGTCTATAGGTTTTCTGCTGCGTATTCATGGAAACAAAGTTGTTTTGTTCTACTTTCGAATATGTAATAATTTAAGCCAAATTCCCAGACTCATTGATCAAACTGTGAGATCATGATGTTGAATAAATCATTTTGGGCTCATAATAAATAAGCGATTTTCGAAGACCTAGCTTTGAGGCCATCAAATTGAGGTTAAGGGTAAAGTACTATTAGCTGTGCTGTAGTCCCGACCATCAAATCGAGGTTAAGGGTAAAGCACTGTTAGCTGTGTTGCAATCCATGAATTGGTGTTGAGAAAGGGGTTTTCCGTCCCAAGGTAATGAAAAAGGGAACTTCTCTGGAGGTTTTGAGAATAGAAAGTCAAGTTACTCTAAAATGCGAATATCCTTCGGAGATTCTCAAAAGATACTTCCAGAAAAGTTAGTGATGGAAATGCAACCCGGATATAAAGGAGATGTAGTGTTAAAAGCTTTAGGCAGAAAGTGAAAGGATGAAGTGCGCAAACCATCCGAGGATCATTCCTCGTGCTGCGATCTCGAATAGAAAGAAAATGACTTTGCGGAAAGGCTAAGTTTCTCTCTATCCAACATGTGTTAACATTATCAAGTATATCTGTATTCCAGATTCTAAGGTGAAGTAAGGCACTTTTCGTAAAGCTAAAGCATTTGTGTTGTTAAGTGATTCTTAGTCATATCACTTTACTTTAAGTAAAGTAATAGAGCTTTTGGGAATTTAGTGTTTAACATGCAAATGAATGGAAAGTTAAAATAGTTGTTACTCATCGAATTAAATGTAAATCCTGCTGTTATAATCGTTGGCCGAACTTAATTTCATCCTTCTGGTGCCAATGTTCTAATTCCTAAAACTATTTCATCGAAATTGCCTGCAATTGGTTTCTTAAAGTATATTTAAATGACTATTTCTTGAGAACTGTATCCTGTGTGATCATAGCGAACGACAATCAGAGTTGCTGGTTATGATAAGCTAATTGGCCTGGGGAGTGAGTTAAAAGAGCTTACAAATACATCTTTCAAATTCTACGATTTGGGTGATCTTCATAGAAGACTTAATTCTCAACCCATTCACCCAATCACTTAGAAACTTAAAGAGAGTAGACTAGTTGAAGCAGTTGGTTTTCCCATGGTAGTTCATGCATTTGAGCTAATGAAGGAATGCATTAAGAGATACAATCCAGGAACAAAGCATTTTGTTTCCTGACTAATCTATTCTCATCTTAATCAACAAGGCACTAATCCAATCCGCATTTGGCATTCTCGTGAAGGAGCAATATTGTGATGTTAATTTTGGCTCTTCTGCATCTATATTCAACGAGAAGAAGACCCTTAGACGAGAAGATATGCAAAGGACATGGTTCCAATCCGCTCGCTCAGAGAAGGGCAAAATGCCAAAGACCCTTTTTGAGACAAATTTGAAAAGAGAAATTGTGGATATCCTCACGCTCCTCCTTAGACTCAAAGGAAAGGAGGAGATTTTGGATTTCATCAAGCACCATTTCTTCCTAATACAAGCTAAGTCTCTCTCTCTCTCTCTCTCCAACATGTGTTAACATTATCAAGTATATCTGCATTTTGGATTTTGAGGCGAATTAAAGCACTTCCCGTAAAGCTAAAGTATTTGTGTTGTTGAGTGATCCTTAGTCATATAATTTTAAGTAAAGTAATAGAGCTTTCGGGAAATTAGTATTTTACATGCAAATAAATGAAAGTTTAAATAGCCATTACTCATCGAATTGAATGCAAATCCTATCATTATAATCGTTGGCCAAACTTAATTTCGTTCGAGTGGCGACAAAGTTCTACTTCCTAAAACTATTTCATTGGAATTGCTTGCAATTGGTTTCTTCAAGTATTTAAATGACTATTTATCGAGAACTGTATCCTGTGCAATCATAGCAAATGGCAATCAAACCTGTTGGTTACGATAAGTTAATTGGCCTAGAGAGTGAGTTAAGAGCTTACAGACACATCTTTCAAATTCTACGCTTTGGGTAATCTTCACAGAAGACTTAATTCTCAACCCATTCCCCCCCCCAATCACTCAAAAAATCGAAGAGAGCGAATTGGTTGAAGCAACTGGTTTTCCTATGGCAGTTCATGCACCTGAGTTAGTGAAGGAATGCATTGAGAGATGCAACTCGAAAACAAAGTAGATTTTATTCCTTGACCAATCTATTCTCATCTCAATCAACAAGGCACTGATGCAATCCACATTTGGCATTCTTGTGAAGGAGCAACATTGTAATGTTGATTTTGGCTCTTCTGCATTTATGTTCAATGAGAAGAAGATCATTAGACGAGAATATATGCAAAGGACATGGTTCCAGACTACTTGCTCAAAGAAGAGCAAAATGCCAAAGACCCTTTTTGCCACAAATTTGAAAAGTGAGATTGTGGATATCCTCATGCTCTCCAGACTCAAAGGAAAAGAGGAGATTTTGGAGTTCATCGAGCACCATTTCTTCCTAGTACAAGCAATATGTGCTGGGGATATGCAAATCGACTGGGCACATATTATCTGTGATGAACTCACCTTGTGGTTGGATTCGGCTAGAGGATTCAAGTAGTTTAACATGTTCTCATATTTGATCTATGCCTTGGCAACTCACCACTTGTGGCCCGACCTCCCTAGCATCTTGAACTATGATGAGCCCACCAAAGTATATGAATTTTACCCACATTTGCAACTGCAAAGAAGCTATGAGGAGCATGTGGCTGTTAATTATGCCTTCAGAATGAGGTTGTGTAGGGAATTGCAAACCCTAAAAGGAGATTTTCGCTAGAGGCAATTTTGGCCATAAGCCAATTCAGATGCTCATTCATCCAGTTTTTGAGTTTTTGCTATTTGCGGATAGGAGCTTACAATGACTTTCCTAAGAGGTTGCCAATATATCCAAAAGACAAGGTGGTTCTAGTCAAACAATGTCAGTAGATCCTTGAAGTGAACACCTCGTGTTTGAAGGTGAAAAAGATAGCCGAGACCCTTCCCATTGTGGTTGGCCCGTATTCATGTGCTTCCAAATCAGATGCTTGAACTTTGGTGAAGAGCTTTGAGAGCAAAATTAAGTTGTTAGACTATGAGGTACTGAGGCCTCGATATGATCCAGTTAACTTTGTAAGGGATCACTTGAAGTTGGGATATGCTTACATGCATGTACCAGATATTGAAGACTTTTTGTTTGGGTGTGTCTCAACTGGTACCAATCTTGGGAGAGGTTTTGGCCTTGGTTAACCATTAACAAGATTAAATTGTATAACGATTCTATTGATGTTTCTGACCTTGTAGATGATGAAGCCTACATGCACCCCACATCCTATGAGAAAATCAAAGGCATCCCAATTTTGTCTACCCCACCTCCAGGTCTAGTCATTGACACTATGGAGGTTCTTATGTAGGGGATAATCATGAGAACAGATAAATGGGTGGAGTGGACCCAAGCGAGGAAGAAAAGGACTGGAAGCACTGGATCTACAGGTGGAGTATCACGTGGAGTTGCCCAGTCAACCGCAACAACCACTACCATAGTTGCTACATCGACATCTACAGGGCCATTATAGTTCATTGGTCAAGGTGGAGACCAACCTCTAGGAAAGAATGTGCCACTCACTCCTACTTGCGGAGCTGGTTCTCTTCCAAACATCGAGAAGGCTGGGGAGAAGCAGGATGACATGGATAAGGGGAAAGAACAAGAAAAATTATTGGCCAAGCCATCTTCCCCTATCCAAGTCATCAATTTGGATGGTGACACCAACCCCATGGATGGCCATGAACAAGATGCATCTTAGCAACGAGATACCTTAGCCCTTTTGATAACTAAGGTCGCTGCCTTCCCTGTTGCTTCTCAGAGTAAGTAGACTCCCTTGATTCTGAGGAAGCTATTTGATCCCACTGCCTTGCAGTCCGCTATCAATGTTCTCTCTACAGAGTCATGGCTCGAAGAGACCATTGATAGGAAGAAGAGGAGATATGAGGAAGAAACTCCATTAAAGGACTAGATCACACAAGTCACCTCTTCTCAGCCATCCAAGAAGGCAAAGAAGTAGAAGACAATGGCTGGACTGGCTATAGATTCAACAACTAGTCATATGCTAGTAGAGATCGTTGAGCCACAAAGGGAAGAAAAATTTCACGAGCTTTCCAAGGATGACTTCTAGATCAACACAATGGATCTTGGCATCCCAGCTCACGACTCCATGGTGAACATGTGGAAGTCTACCAATCAAAAAATCGAAGATAAGATGGAAGAGCTTAGGGCAGAGAAGGAAATCTTGAAGGCCTCGAATAAAGAATTGGTGGAATACATAAGGTCTGCACTTAGGAGCACTTCTTCGAGTCAATTTGACTTGAATGCAGAGGAGAACAAGAATTTACTCCTAAAACTGTAGCAAGAAAAGCAATTCGGGTAGGTTGGCCGAGCATGGGTTGATCAGATGAAAGCTCAAGGTCCCTTATTAGTTGAAAACTTGGGAAGCCTAGTATTGGATGCTCACAAGCTCAAGGAAGCAACTTCAAATCATCAGACAACCATACAAAAGGCAGCAGACATGCTAACAAAGAAATTTGCCCTTCTACAAGAAGTAATTGGCATGAAGACAAATGTGGCCATTACTCATGAGATTTTGAAGACATGCAAGGAGTCACTGTTTCATTAGAAACAATCCCTGGAATTTTTTATAGAAAGCTCACAAGGTTTGCAAATGAGCTCAAGGATGTACACAACTTGGTGCAGAAGGTCATTGAGAAGTTGTTCCAATACTTGAAGATATTGCACATAGTGTCCTTTGTGTCCACTAATGGTAAGCTCATGGACATTGAGAGAATGAAATCAAAGTTCTTGCCATTTGTTGATGAAGTAGTTGAGCCACTCAACTTTCAAGTGTCCAAGATCTAGGAACTCTCAGTAGTGGATGCAATCATAAGGAGAGAATCAGAGAAATTCCAGTCAAGGGTCTCCGGAATAGATGAATTGACTGAAATGCACAACTACTAGATGGTTCGATCTGACAACATCATCATTTCAGATGTCAAAGAACTGGACAAAGTAACTAACACCATGAAAGCCTATAGAGACAAATCAGTTACACCTAAGAAGAGATGATGTTCTAATGCTCTTCTAGACATCTATCATTCTTCCCCTTTTCTCTCTTTTTGTAGCCATTGGCATTTTGTCAGTCTCTGTAACAGACAATGACTAAAGCTTGCCCTATTTTTAGTCTATTCTATTTAGAGATGCTCTACGAAGCAACCATCCACTGTAAACAACCATTTTGAGAATGTTGGACTAACCGCCAACGTTCTCCTTCGAGATTCGTGACATGGCTTAACCACCTCCTGTGTTCTATAAGTCTAGTGGTTGTATCGGGTATTAATAGGTCAATCGTTTGGTGCAACAACCCTAGCTTGTAAGAAGTGGTATCATAACTTGGTCACAGGTTCGAATCTCCTCGGGTAACGTTGAGGGGGGGGATTGTTGGACTAACCGCCAATGTTCCCCTTTGAGATTCGTGACATGGCTTAATTGCCTCTTGTGTTCTATAAGTCTATTGGTTGTATCAAGCATTAATAGGTCAATCTTTTGGTGCAATGACAACCCTAGCTTGTAATAGAGAAGGCCTACAAATGTAACCTTTTAAGATGTTAATAAGATCGACAAAAAATACTTTTGGGAAAACCCTTGTAGCTGGGACTATTACGTGTGACTCTGAGTCCATTTCTAGTTTTGTTGTTCATCTAATTTTAGTATAGTGTATGTAATGAATGTGCTAATGTTGAGAACTGAATGAATGTGAATGAACCTAGCTTTGTTTCCTTTGTTCAATAGATTGTATGTCTTACTCTCTTTATCATAAGCATCTCTTTTGTTCTCTATGTTGTGTACATTGTACTTTGTGTGTTTAGTATAGTTAAGTGCATAAGGAAGCCTGAAACTAGTGTGTGGTGTAGCTGAGAGATAGACAATCTAGATATTGTCAAAATATCAACTATATGTGTAATCTAGGAATTACCTATTTTGCCATCTGTTCCTTTCTTCCTACTGGAAAAGTTGCTGATGCATGCTTCCATTCATTGCATTTTAGGTCAGAATAGATTGCATGTTGTGAGTTAGTCCCCCTTTTAAATTCTTACGTTGTTTAAAGTGTTGAGCAACTTGGTATTTGCCTCGTTTGCTCTCTGGTTAAGAGCATACCCCCAAAACCCAAAAAACAAAATTCATTGCATATCTTGCATTCAAAAGGGAGTTGTAACTTTCAATTCAGGTGTCCTTGATAGATTACTACATCGACCCATTCTGTTGTTAAGTTCTTTGTCCTTCACAGGCCATTGGGTAAGTTAGTAGTCAAGGTATAAACCAAAAAGATAAGAAAGACAAACTATTAACCAACAATTTTTGGCGACTCTATTGGGGAAGATACTCATACATCCTAAGTTCTCTTAAGTAAGTCTATTTGTGGCTTTGCTGAGAAACTTAGAAATCATCTCCGCGACACTCAAATAGTTGAGTCATGAATAACAACTCATAAGGAGAAATGGTGTTGTCTTATGAGGGACAAATCCTAGTAGTGCAACCTAATGTCAATTTCTAGGATGAACAAGAGGACATAATAAATCAGTTGAATACCCTCGCCTAGAAAAGCCAAAAGTCCCTTGACCAATATAGAGGAGTAAGCTTCGCCCTTGAAAGAGAGGAAGCCAATGTTGAGTATTGGGAGGGAGTTTTACGGGAAATAAGATAAAGAGAAGTGTGCCCATTGTGAACTTAGATAGTTCACCCTAGATGCTAAATATACCCGCTGCGATAAAGGGCAAGTTGTTGTGTTCAAAGAATTGTAGAGAGCTGATTTCCCTATATTGGAAGATCCGATTGGAAGAGGGAGAACTCGCTCTTGGGATTTGGCATATCAAGGTATCCATGGTGCTCTTTTTTTGCCACCTTGCCCTATTTCTCAGATATGTAGCCATTCATCTTTGCCTCCTATTTTTCACACTCAAATCCCATCACCCTCACTCTTCATAGAGTAATTACCCCTATTGCAGTCATCTTTTAGGCCATACCAGTAATACTCCCTACCTTAATGGCTATTCCCTGGGGTAACATTATTGGCCCTTTGTGACTTGCTGCCAATAATGAACTCCCTAGAGCTTCTGAAAAGAATTTTCCCAAATTCAATGGTGATGGGAAGGTCTCTGTTGATGAGCACATCACAGATTTATTTGCAGCATGCAATGTTGTTTGTCCCCAACATGACGATGTAGCAGTGAGGATGTTTGTGGAAACCTTGGTTGACAATGCAACTGATTGGTTTCAACATCTCTCGGTGGAATGTATCATGACCTGAGTGAAGCACACTATAAGAGTGCAAAAGATGAACATACTCTCTTGAATTAACTTACCCAAATAAAGAAAGAACCTAGTGTTCCTCTGAGAGACTTCATTGCTAAATTCAATAAGTTGGTCAGTATGGATTTTGCTACAAGTAGACCTATTGTTGATAACCAGAAGATGTTCCTCATTAGCTCCATGCCCCCTGACATAATATTTCAAATTAGGCATGCACATGTGGCTAATTTGCTAGCTGCTTAGACCTTGGAAATCAAATTGGAGGACAATTTGATAACAATCGAGAAATAGAAAAGAGAGATTCAGAGTGGAGCCTCTATAAGCTCTGGCCATGGTATTACTAATAATATTAAAGCAATGTTTCAAAAGCTCTATAATGAAATGATTTCCATGAAGAGACAAATGGGAAAGCCCATTTCTTTGCTCCAACAACCATATCAAGATGTTGCCTGAAGGCCTCACGAAGGTAGACCATTGCAATTGCCATTTGCTCAACAAAGACTTGCTATTGAGGCACCTCCCAAGAAGCAAAATATGTGCATTTTTCTTTTATGAGCTGATCACGATGGTGATTCTTGCCCAGAAATGAACATATATAAGAAGCTCACTACTAATGAGCTAACCATTGAGGAACCCAAAAGTGAAGACATTTCTGCCCCCCTTGGTGATTCTAGAAAATTCTTTTTCGAGTATGAATTGGATTCAAAGATTGGAGGAGACTGCTTCACCAGCTTAGATGAAATTCAGATGATCGTGGCCACAAGAAATCAAAGAGAGAAAAATCTAGTGAACTTTGTTCCTTCTCAGAACACAAACACTAGCCCTTCACTAGCTGCAACTAGAGCATAGACTTCCTCATCATGGAAAAAGAGCAGTCAAGGTTTGATCCAAATGGTAAGCCTCAATCCTCATTTGACATAATACAATATTTTAAGGATGTTCATATCCAGGTGTCTCCCCTTGATGATCTCAAAACTCATCTTGCTGAATTGCAAAAGCTAGTAGATTATTGTAAAGGCAATGCTAACGCCAAAACTCAACATAATCTCAACTCTACCATTAGCAATGACCAACTTTGATTGGATAGTGGCCCACTAGCAAGGGAGGATAAACACAAAAAAAATATCACACTATTGGTAATATAAGGATATCTCGGATGTTTTTCACAATTTAATATTGCATACGATACCAAGAGTATTGATCTCCAAAATATCAACATATGATATTCATCAATTAGTCAAACTCAGGGTAAGATATCGCATTTGATATCAAGAGTCTTGATCTCCTAGAATATCAGCATCCGATATTCATGAAGTACTCAAAAATAAGGTTTATATATCACATTTGATATCAAGAGTATTGGCCTCCCAGAATATTAATGATATTCACCACTTACTCAAAATGTTTAGATATCACATTTGATATCAAGAGTATTGGCCTCCCAGAATATCAATGATATTCACCACTTACTCAAAACGTTTTAGATACCACATTTGATATCAAGAGTATTGGCCTCCCAGAATATCAATGATATTCACCAAGTACTCTAAGAGTAATGGCCTCCCAGAATGTTGAGATACAAGACATTCACCATTTACTCAATTTATTAGATCTCAAAATACAAGTTGATTGTAAGATCATTACCTTACAACAACTTCTCCAAATACAAGTGATTATCATTTGGAAGTCATCACTTCCTCATGATGCACACAGGGGATAGACCCATACATAGTCACAGTCCTCATGACTGTGACAACTTATTGAACATTAGAGAAACCAGCTCAACATGGTTTACTCCCTCTCAATCAATAAGATTGGGTTCATTGAAGGTTAACCCAATAGAATCCTCAGTCTTCTCCCTCTCTTTCAAGATTTCCTCAAATGAAATGTTATTCTCCCTCTAAATCTCAATCTCCCTTTTTTTGCAACAACATTCTCGGAGGAAAAGATCAAGACAAATAGCTCTTCTAGTGCATATAATTAAGAGAGAGACTAATATAATACTCAATATTTTCCTTGCATACTCCCATATTGAATCTCTTTAACATATATTAAACATCATTTTGAATGAATATATATAATGCAATTATACTTAATTCATTACCACATATATTATCAAATTATATATCCCATATAATATTTATCTAAACTTTAGAAGATAATATTTATAAAATGATCATTAATAATAAAACTTACCTCAATACTTATCTTTATATAGTCAAAGGATAATAGGCTCCAAATGACTTATTTTCTACTTCTCACATTTCTTCAATTACTCATATTATTATTTACTTCATAGAACTCATATTCTTTTATTCATTTCCATTACACTTCACTCTAAATCTGCCAACTTCTTCCAAATGCATACTTCACATTTTCTCATCCAATACCCACACTAGTGCATTTAACCCTAAATTTCGACCAACTCTTTTAAATGGCTTGGTTGGTCGATTATAAAGGAAACTAATTTTTTTTTTTAATAACATGCTTGTGTTGGTCGCAATTGCAACCAATTATTGTTGGTCTCAATTGCGACCAATTATTGTTGGTCTCAATTGCGATGCACACGACAACATAAAGACAAAAAAAAAGGGCATGGAATTCACATTTCACTTGAGCAAGTTAATGTCAAGGGTTTCACTTGTGCACCATTCCAGAATTTCGCATAGTGAGAAGAGGTTGAATCCTCAAAGTAGTGTCGATACACATATCTGACATGAATTTTGGAGGCCCTAGACAGTTTAAAAGGCCAATCTAGCTGCCTCATCAATAATTTCTTGGGCATTGAGTAAGTCACTGAGAAGAAAGCACGTTCAAAAGTGCAACTCTAGTAGAGATGAGAGACTTGAATAGCTTGTTGATTTTGTGCTCGAGGAGGGGTAGAGCATGAGGGCATAGTGGAGGGCATTTTGCTTGAGCGCCATTCTAGCATTTCACATAGTGGAGGGCATTTCGATTGGAGCATCATTTGAGCATATAGGGCCACTTGAAGACTTACCACCATCAAAGGTAAGGGAAAAATGCAACATTATAAGAAGCCAAGGGCTACAACAGGGTTTGGTATCATCTCTTGAAGTTTTTACTACTGATTGGTGAAGGGTTTTATATTATTAATTTTCTTTTTTGGGCAACAAATGTTAAAAGGGTTTCTTCCACTACTCGGGTATGCTATTTGATCGTAACGAGTTTTTTTCTCTATGAAATAATGAAGAAGAAGAGTTGAAAATTAAAATAGACTTAATATTTACAATCTAAGATGCTTCCTAGGTATTGCATAGATGCAGTATACAAATGCTTTGCAATATCCTCTTCACTAATCTTCTTTCCATCCAAATCCCCTTCCTTCAAAACATCTTCAACAACCTTAGCAATCTCCTGAGTACTAGTATAAAGAGCACATATATTCATAATAGCCTTATCATTATTGCTAGAGAAAACCATGGCCCTTTCTACTGATTCTCTCACATTCTGAGGAAAAAGACTGATATCTCCTATAAGTTGAACCCTAATTCCATACTTGTTAACCATGCTTTCCTTCTCAACAAGAAGATCAAGCTTCTCCTTCATTAAATTCATAAGTGTCTCAACTTCTTCCTTTGAGCACTTGAAATTCTCAAATACTGAAAGCATAAACACTCACACATTTTATACCAATTTCATAACAATCTCTCAAAGTATGCATCAAGCTATTATACCCATATTCATGGCCCCTCCATTTTTGCATATTTCTATTCATTGCATATCTCCTATTGCCATCCATTATGATTGCAACATGCTTTGGAATAGGGCCTACTGAAACAGATCATAATAGAAATCTCCTAAACAATTCTCTCATTGAATTTGCAAGAAATGCAAAACTTTCTTGCAAGTAAGAACTATTGAAGGATTGGAATGCTGTTAAACTTGTCATCTTTGATTATGGGTGGCTTTTCTTGATCATAATGAAGGAATATATAATAGTTTTTTCTTGTGGGTCTTTAATTACGTACCATAGAATCATTTGTGATGGAAAAATTAGGGTTGGCTTATCTTATCTTTTAATTATTTTTATGAAAATTGGGTTCTAGATCTCTCTTTAAAGTTCTATTCTATGTCATTTTTAGCCTTAAAAGAAATTATTGACAAATTTTTGATACCTCAACTAATAATTCAATCTACAGCCACCATAAATGTGATAGTTCCTATTTATCTTTTGTGCATTCTTTAATAATATTCGTTCAAAAAATTAATGAAATAGGACGATTTTGTTGATACCTAAATTATCATGAAAAAGCAAGGTCATTGAACCATTGCTAGAGAATCTCATGTGTTAGATAGATATAAAGAACTTCACATGTTATGCATGTTCTATATCAACGAGCGACTTAATTTTGCATGAATGATTGAATTCTAGAAGTTTCACTACAACTCACATAGAAATCATTTTATTAGAGGATATGGGAAATGTCATTCATTATATAAAAATGAACATGGAGGAGATAACTATGGCGTGTATAGTGGTTAGAAAACATCTTCTTGGTGTAGATCAGATTTTATGCAAAGTAATAATTTCCTAAGAGAAATCTCTTGTCAATCAACTTGCCTAACAATGCTTGAATTTCCTACAATTAGTCAAGATAAGTGCTAACCATTATTGAATATCTTAAGATAATTCTCCGCAAAGTATTTCTTCACATTATTCTTCCTTAAATTAATTTGATTTCTTCACATTATTCTTCCTTAACTAATCTGTTATATTTTGTTGACCCATTTTGAGCTCTTGTTTCTTTCAAGCAACCCAAATTGATTAAAACTTGTTTGTTTTTTAACAAGTTGTCTTCAAGCCAATGCAATATGCCATCAACATGTCTAATTTGGATTCCCTTTCCTTAAAGGAAACTATTCTTCAATGCTCGTTTATTTTTTAAAATTGGTTTATTTTTTAAATCAATTTTGGTACAATAAATTATGAATTCTTATTGGTCGGTGCCAATTTTGCTGGGAGTAAAATTAATTTTTCTACACCAAAAAATAGGAAAAATAAATGAAAAATTAGTGCTTTAATTTCCAATAGAACAAGTGTTAATTTTTAGAAGCTTTAATTCAGCACATGTAGTGCTTTTTATGTTAAACCATCTCAAAAACACAAAAAAATGGAAAGCAATAAAAACCAAAAACAACCATAGTCAATTCAGTAGTTAGAGCCATGAAGGCTTCTTACATGAAATGTTTGCTGCCTTGATAATATTGAAGACTAATCTGCAAGATTTTATTGCCAAAAAATAATTCTAATACAATCTTTTGATCCGAAATCAATAAACAATGTGGGTGATGAAGAAAGTCTTTAATCAACAAATTTCAACTTTTTAAACATTATATCCAAAATGCTTTGTTCAAGATGATCACTGATATAATACATATTGATCTGCAATTGTAAGGGAAAATAGATATCGATCAGCAAATATATGGATTGAATGAACAATTGCAATATCTGATTTGACTTTGCTAAAAATGTTGATTTATGGAGATAGTCTAGAATCCGGATAAAGCCATTGCAAGATACTCATTGATATGGCAAGGACTGATCTGAATTTATAATATATATAGAGATTGTATTGATCTAAGTTTGATCACTATGTTATAATTCAAAGATGTGAGAAGAATGGATGAGTTGTGAATATTATTTCTATATTATATCAATCAAATATAGAGATTTAAATCAATCTAAAAGTAATATGCTCATCACTGTTTTTGATGTTCATCAATTTTGTGTATGTGATGATCCACTTTTTTATCCAAATGATGGCTTGATATAATGGCTAGTCTGAAGTTTTTTATCGCTGTTTCTAATATTTAATCTTATTTCTTATGTGATGTTCTTGTTAAGATCATCCTCTCTGATTGAGGCTATATGTACATGCAATCTTTATTTCTTACCAATGGTGGATTACTTCCACCCTCCTTGGTTGCTGTAAGGCTCTTGGAGTCCTCAATATGGTACTAAAATAAGGTTTGATAACTAAGTCCAAATATTCATGTTACTTTAGGTTTCAATTTTCATGTTTCAAAAATTTTCAAGAATTAATGAAAGTTTCTAAAGCCAATTTGTTTATGGTCATTTAAACTCGTTCTATTTTATGTTAATATTAGGATTAAATGAAATTTATAGAAGCAGAAAGTACCATCTAACTTTGTGTTTCTTTTTTTGTTTTGAAGTGTAACTTGCATTTCTTGGAAGTGTTCCACAACATAGATCTCCTTCAACAAAATTATCTAGGTTGGGCAATTGGTAACTTCTTTTCTATCTATGGAAGATTGTAATTGACAAAATTTAAGACCTTTATAAATACTGTAATGAAGCTTTTAATGATATGATTGCTCATTGGATAATTGGATTATTGAAACAAAAAGACCAAAATATTGTTTTCATTTGGGTGGCTTTGAAGATTAAATGTTATTTTAAAAATAATAACCTTATTTCTTGACAAGAGTATGTATATAACCATTAAAAATATTTGGAACTATATCTTGGATTAGAACTAAAATTAACATTCACATCTTCTTCTATTTCAAAATTTTGAACTATAATATATGATTTTGATATCCTTCACAATCAATGAATACCATAAATTTGTCTTCAACTCAATCTGGACTATTACTATAGTTTCGTTCTACTTCTTTTTACATCAACTTATCGTGGAAATTATTATCAAATATTGATGGTATTCTTTTTATATAAATTGGATAAGTGGCACTAGCGGAAGTTAAATAATCAACAACTCTTTTCTTTTCAAAATAGAGTTCAAGCTTCATTGCATCAAAGTCTACTTAAATAAAAGGAGCTAAGAAACTGAAGATAGTACCTATGCCTTTCGAAGTCAAGTTGCACTATAAAATTTGACATATAATACCAAATTGAGCATATTAATATTTTGACTAGTCACTATAATTCTTTGTATCAAAATGTGTTACTGAGCTAGTAAGCATTCTATTTCTTTTAGAAAGTGAAATTCTCTTACCATATGCAACAAGACATCACCTTTGAATTGATTTCTCTAATGAATGGTCTTTAGAACCTTCTTGTTAAATTCAACCAAATCTATGTTAAGTTTTTTGGGTATTCTACTATCTTCATTACTTTTGAAGAAAAAATATTAGTTTTGTTCAAGGTTAAGTGAGCTTTATTTGTCTCTAAGTTTGTAAAATTATCATCCATGCAAAGTATGTGAAAAATATTTGGTTTGTGCTGGATGCTTCCCTATAATGTTTGGATTTTAAGGTTCTCTAAGCCATATCAAAGTGGTTGTTTGATGTTACAAGTGATTTTAGATCTCATATATTACTTAAAGCTCTGACTGTTCCATACACTGCTTTGGTTCTAACTTTTCCAACATAGTGACCTTCAAAATGATTTAAAAATCATGAGCCTACAAAGAAACTACACTCTATTTGTATCCTTATCACTCCAAATCATCAATAGAGTCATGATCAATCTCATCTATGAAGCGTATGAAAAGCTAAGGATTTGGAGTGACTTTGTCATTTCATTTTTCTCCACATCTTGTTCAAATCATACAATGCAATCTCATCTATGAAGCATATTAAAAGCTAAGGATTTGGAGTGATTCATATACAATTCATTTTTTGTCATTCATTATATGGTTTGAACAAGTGTGGAAAAAAATCAGATTTTTATTATGAATTTTCTGTTCATCAATCTATGTTAAACTAATCAGAAAAGATTTGGTCCTCTAAGTTATGGAAGGTCAACTAAGTATTTGTTTCTTTTCATTTTCTATACTTCTTTATCTCTTTATCAATCTATCTCTCTATCTATACCTCTTTCTATTTGTCTCACTTTAGTATTCATTTCTATATGTGTCTTCCTCTTACTACTCCATCTGCAAGTTGCAAACAAATCATCCTTCTTCCACTAATGAGTCATTCCATTCCAGAAAGACCATGTCTGATGATATCAACACACAAAAAAAATAGGGAGAGAATTGCTAGATTGTGGTCTAACTTAAAAAGAAAAGGTGATGGAAAATGTTATTGTCCTTGCAAAATTTGTAAGGGCTTAAAGATTCGAAGATATCTAATCACAATAGGTGATCAACATTGTAGGCAACATGGTCACATTGAAGGGGGAAACAAATATCGTCCATTGGTATGTATTTTAATAGTTTATAAATTACATAAGACATGATTTGATGATGACATCATGGTCATGGTTAATATAAGGTCATCATTTTCATATAGGTCAACATCCCTGAGTTTCATGTTATGGACCATGACAATTTGAAGAATGCGGATTTCCAAATGAGGGAACATGGAGGTGCAAATATTGAAGTAGAAGGTAATGATACCATGGAAGAAGACCATGATGATGAAGATCACGATGATCAAGATGATGATGACGATGATGTTGATCTAGAGCTTGATGTACCTATACTTGAGAAGGCACACAAGTCCCTGTATGAAGGCTCCAAAACAACTCTTCTTGCCGTTGTATTGTTGTTGGTGAACTTGAAGGTTATGAATGGTTTATCCAATGTAGCAATGACATGTATGTTAAGGTATGCCATCTTCTTTCATTATTTTACTCGTAGTTCCCTTACAATTAACATTGGGTTCGTATAGCAATTAATATTCTTTAAATTAACAAATTATATTTTTGTCGTAGGTTGATAGGTGAGTGTTTGTTACCACCATCAAAAATTCTACCTTGTTTGTACCGAGAATTATCTGCCATCATGAAAGATATTGGAATGGAGTATCAAACAATACATGCATGTCCGAACGATCATATTATATATCATAAACAACATGAATTTGCAACACAATGCCCTATTTGTCATATTAGTAGATATCAGTCAGATTGATTAACAAAAAAGGTGCCTCGCAAGGTTCTTCGACATATTCCCATTATTCCACGTCTGCAACGATTATTCAAGTGCAATAGCTTGGGACAATTTATGGATTACCATGCATGCAATAGAAGTCAAGAAGACATTATGTGAATGCTTGTAGATGGTTCGACATTTAAGGAAATAGAGAAAAAATGGCCACACTTTAAAGAAGAACTTCATAATCTCAAGCTTTCATTAGCAGCAGACAGTGTCAATCCTTTTGGAGAGACGAGATCTACTTACTCAGTGTGGCCTATTTTTGTTATCAACAATAACATGTTATAATTCTCTAGAATAACTGAGAGGGGGGGGGGGGGGTGAATCAGTTATTCAAGGTCCAAATGCCTAATAAAACTTTTTCTGTTTTCTCTACAAATCCTTAATGGTGCATAATTGAACTTATCATGCATGCAATTTAAATATTGAAACAACTAAGAAAAGTAAACATTCATCACACCATAACACTAAGAATTTGATAACCCAGAAACCCTCCAGGAATAAGAAGGTAAAAATGGGGTGGGGATGATACCCACAAAATAACTGTGCAATTGATTTTAACCACTTCTGATGGTCTGCCCTGTGAAAAGCCTACCCTGTTAAAGGCTCCAACACATTGTTAAATGTGACCTTGTTAGAGGATTTCACCAAACTATTAGGAATGGGCCTGGTTAAAGGACTTTGGAAAATTCACTTGGAATGTCACCCTATTAAAGGATTTACAACATGGCTATTAAACCAACCTAAGTCCATAGGTTTTATCTTAACTGTTACAATTGCTAGAAAGTAACAACAATAGCTTTGATCTGATTCAACTTACAACATAACTTGCAGATTACAGATCACACTTTAGTTCAATCCTTTTCTTGGCTTTTAATCACTTCAATTCTGTTAGCTTGTCTTCCTCTCAAGCTTTGTTTCCTTGATTCTTCTTTACTCATCAAACCAATGCAATCATATCTGTGGTCATCCAGCGAAACAGAGTATTCTTTGTTCTCTTACTCCTCAACACTTTTCTTTAGCAACTCATGATTTCATACTTTCTCACCACCACACTTCTGCTTCGTGACCTTATGACTTCTTAAATAGAAATCTGTAAAATCTTTCCCGCTCAATTCTCCCTCTCCAATTTTAGGGTTTCAATGGTTTAGGTGGGATAAAATGTATCTACCCCATATTTCGTCTTCATCTAGAAACCTTGTCTAGCATCTAGTTGTATTCCCTAAAAACCTTTTTACATGGTATTCTATGCCACCAGCTCATCACTCTTATCTTCTATCTGGTTTACAAACTTCTAGGTAACAACCTTGTCCTCTCAGATCTAGCGAATCTTCGATTTCAAAATAATGCAGCAACTCGGCATTATTGGTTTACTGATACTCGGCTTGTTCTATGTTACTCGGCACTTGCATCTTGCTTGACATCTATATCTTTACTCGACACCTGTTTCATGCTCAACACTTGATATTTACTCAGCACTTATTTTCTGCTCGGCACTTGACATTTACTTGGCACTTATTTTCTGCTCAGCACTTGATATTTACTCGGCACTTATTTTCTACTTGGATCTCTCTCTCTCTCCAATGAACTTAGTTAGACTTTACAAATAACTTAGCTAAAACCTTACATCTTTGATATGTTTTAGTGTGCCCATTCTTTGTGTCTTAGAGTATGTCATCAATACGCTTTTTCATCAATGGCTTAGTTGATCCTTGTATTTCATTACAACATCATAATTTGAACCTTTCTCTAGGTACTTTAGTTACATCTTATTGATTGCCTCCTCCTTGTCAATCAATCAATTGATAGTATTTGGATCATTAAAGCAATTGTCATTCTTGCAAGTAGCAAGTTTGACATCAATGACAAAACAATGATTGAGAACATTCTTTACCAGTTCCATTACTTTTTATGTATTATCTCTTCAATCATTTCCAACAATCTCCCTCATGATCTTTTTCAATCATTTCCAACAATCTCCCTCTTTGGCATTGATGGCAAAGCAAACTGATCATTTGATTAACTTAGTTACCATCAAAATTACATACATTTTCCTGCCACTTTCTATTTCTCCCTCTTTTTCTGTAGTTTTACTATTGATCATATATCTTTACTTTTCAGTTTCTCATAAGTCTCCCTCTTTCATATATATCTCCCTCATGAGTATCTTTCTCTTATTTTGTTTATTTTGATCAATTTATTCATATCTCCCTCTTTGACATAAATGCCAAAGATGTAACATCTTTAACATATTAAATATAGGCTTTGCATCTCATATTTTCTCCCTCTGTCACCATGCTTGTGATTGATTTGGAGTTTCTACTCTTGCTGTCATCCTCTGCATCATTCTTTTGATATTTCAATGATTTATTCCTATTGATGCAGGGCAGCTTGTTTATTTTTATATTTCTTGAGTTAGGGGTATTACCCCCAACTTGCCTATAAGATATTCATAGTCATCCTTGGGCAATGGTTTGGTGAAGATATTTGCAGTTTGTTCCTTTGTGTGAATATACTCCATCTTCACTTGTTTGTCTTCTACCAATTCTCTGACATAGTGATACTTGATTGCAATATGCTTGGTTTTTGCATGCATTATTGGATTCTTGGATATGTTTATAGCACTTGTGTTATCACAATACAATATCACAGGTTTGGTTACTTCTTCTTTCATTCCTTTCAATAAATGTGTGAGCCACACAATGTTTGTGCAATTGACTACTGCTGCCATGTATTCTGATTCTGTAGTGGACTGAGACGTGCATGTTTTCTTCTTGTTGGTCCAAGTAACTAATCTTTTTCCTAAAAATAGTGCTCCTCCACTTGTGCTTTTTCTGTCATCAATGTTACCTCCCCAATCTGCATCTGTGTATGCATTGAGCTCAAACTTTTCATTCTTTTTATAATAAAGACCAAAGTTATCAGTTCCTTTGAGATACCTCATTATTCTTTTTACTGCCATGATATGATTTTTTTTGGGATTAGCAAAGAATCTAGCCACTATTCGAACTACTAATGCTATGTCTGGTCTGCTATGTACAACATATTGTAGTTTTCCAATCATGGGTTTGTACATTTTTTGATTAACTTCAGCTGATACATCATTTTTGGATAGCTTATTTCCTATTTCCATTGGTGTGCTGACAAGTTTGGAATCTTCTAATCCAAATTTTTTAAGTATCTCTTTGATGTACTTTGATTGTGTCATAAATATACCATGTTTTAGTTGATGTACTTGCAATCCAACAAAGAATTTGATTTCTCCAAACATAGACATTTCAAATTCATGTTTCATTTTATCAGCAAAACTTTTGCAAAGTACTTCCTTTCCTCCAAACACTATGTCATCTACAAAGATTTCAGATACAATAATGTCCTTACCTTCTTCTGATTTGATATACATGTTGTTGTTGTCATCAGTTCTTTCAAATCCAATTTGCACTAGATACTTGTGAAGTCCCTCATACCATGCTCTAGGTCCTTGTTTCAGACCATAGAGTGCTTTATGTAGTTTACAAACCATATCTTTGTTGTTTTCATCAACAAAACCATTTGGTTGTTCAATATAGACTTCCTCTTCCAATATACCATTCAGAAAAGCAGACTTTACATCCATCTGATAGACTTTAAAATCTTTATATGCAGCATATGGAAGTAAAGTTCTTACTCCTTCCATTCTTGCGACAAGGGCAAATGTTTCCCCATAGTCTAATCCTTCTTCTTGAGCATAACCTTTACATACTAGTCTGGCTTTGTTTCTAGTAATTTCTCCATTCTCATCTAGCTTGTTCCTGAATACCCATTTGGTACCAATCACATTTTTGTCAATTGGTCTGGGAACTAAATTCCAAGTTTTGTTCTTCTTAATTTGATCAATTTCTTCTTCCATAGCTTTATACCAGTCACCATCTTGTAATGCATCATACACTGTCTTAGGTTCAATTTTTCTTAGTAGACATGATTCATTTCTTAGTCTATTCCTTGTCATTGGTCTTGCATATTTGTCACCAATTATTTGTTCAGCAGGGTGATGCCTCTTCACATATTTGGACAATCTTGGTTCTGTCCTTGTTTTCATATTTGATCTTTCAGATTCAGGATCACTATGCACTTCATTGTTAGATAGCTCTACATCTCTATCATGTGTACTGACTTCAGAGTCAGAATGAGCATTTTCTTCATTCTGCAACTCGGCTTCTGAATGCAACTCAACATCCACTGGTTGTGAGTTGGCTAACACTGAAACTTGTTGTTGAATCCCAGTTTGATTGATGGTATCTTTGTTAATGGGCATTCCTTCATAAGAATACATGAAGGTTCTGTAGTCATCCATTTTCTTTGGTTTTTCAACTTGGACATCTGCATGCTCATCAAAGTTTATATTTGCACTTTCCACAATTTTTTTAGTGTTAGTATTTAAACACTTTTATGCTTTACTTCTAGTGGAGTAACCAAGGAATATGCCTTCATCACTTTTTACATCAAATTTTCCATTTCTAGCATCTTTAAGGATAAAACATTTGCAGCCAAATACTTTGAAATGCTTTTCATTGGGTGAGTGACCATACCATAATTCAAAAGGTGTTGCATTTGTACCTTTTTTGACTTGTACTCGGTTCAGTGTATGAATAACCACACTTACAGCTTCTCTGCAATATTTTAGAGCAATAGTCTTTTCCATCATTAGTGTTCTGGCACAGTCAATCACAGATCTATTTCTTCTTTCAGCAATTCTATTTTGTGGGGGAGTTCTCGGGGCTGATGTTTGTCTCTTGATTCCTTTGTCATTGCAGAATATCTCAAATTCATTTGATGTAAATTCACCACCTCTGTCTGATCTCAGGCATTTCAAAATTTTTCCTGTTTCTTTTTCAACTCTAGCCACATACCACTTAAACATTTAAAAAGCATCAGATTTTTGCTTTAAAAACATAACAGTCATCATCCTGGAATAATCATCAACAAACAACATTATATATTTGTCTCCTTTGTAGCTTTGTACTTCCATTGGACCACATAAGTCAGTATGGACTAACTCAAGTACTTCTTTAGATGTATAGTCTTTACTTTTAAAACTTGACTTGGTCATCTTTCCTAGCTGACATTGTTTGCACATGATATTGTCAAGTTTCTTTAGTTTAGGTAAACCTCTGACTTTCTTCATTTTACTAATATTGACTAGATTATTAAAGTTGACATGACATAGCCTTCTATGCCATAACCATACATCATCAAATTTTGCAATGAGACAAGAGGTATTTTCTAGTTCAAGATTAAAAAAATTACTTCTTGTTTGATCTCCTTTTCCTATCAGTCTATTATCAGTATCATAGATTTTTACAGTTTTATTTCCAAATTCTACTTTGTAACCTACATTGCCTAACTATGAGACACTTAGAAAATTGTAGTTTAGTCCTTCAACATAGTATGCATTATCACATGCAATTTTTTCTATAAGCTTAATGGTACCTTTTCCTTTGACTCGACATGGAGCATCATTACCAAATCTAACACAATTTCCATCATACTGCGTAAAGTTAACAAACTTACTTTTGTCTCCTATCATGTGATGTGAGCATCCACTATCTATGATCCATTTATCATTATTGTTCATGCATGTTACCAATGTTGTTGGCTCTTCTTCATCAGATTGGTCCTTCATGGCCACATAAACAACTTCATCATCATTATCATCAGAATCCTCTTCAACAATATAACACTTCTTGCCTTTGTCTTTGTAATCTCTCTTATCATCTTCTCTTCTATTTTTGTACTTGTTGCCTTCCTTGTATTCCTTTTTCTATGTACACCTTGCAGTAATATGTCCTACTTCATTGCAATTAAAACAAATGATAGGCATCTTACCTTTGAATCTTCCTTTGCCTTTGTGAAATCTTCTAGCTAGTAGTGCTTCCAATTGTTCCACATCTTCTTCATCAGTGCTATTGTCACTGGATACATATTTCATCTTTCTTCTTTTTTTCTTTGATTTTACCTGATCAACATCTTTTAATGATAGCTTGGCTTTGAAAGCAGATTCAACATTCTCAGGTCTGTAGTTATCAAAGTTAGATAACTCAAATGCAGTGAGTCTTCCTACTATGCCTTCAAAACTTAGATTGTTTCTTGGCACACATCTTAGCTCTTGTATAGCTGATACTCTAATAGCATAGATAGGGAGCAAGGTTCTTAAAAACTTACTATTAATAGTATCATCATCTAATTGACCATTCAAGCATCTTATTGCACTCACCACTTCCTTTATTCTAGTAGCATACTGAACAACATTCTCACCTTCTTCCATTTTCATATCATCAAACTTTCCTATGAGACTTTCTCTTTTTTCTCTTTGGACATTCTGATCTCCTCCATAAATTTCAGATAGGGCTTTCCACATTTTGAATGCAGTGTCACATCCTTTGATATCATCAAATTCAGCATAGTTGAGTGCAGAAGCAATTTCAAGCATTGTTTGATTATGTTCATGTTTGTCTTTTAAATCTTCTGCAGTAGGAGCACCAGTTGGGTCAACATGTTCAGTATCAATTGAGTTTCAGGCATAATCTCCTATGGATCCAAGATGTAGCTTCATCAAGCTTTGCCAAGCAACAAAGTTTTCTTTGTTGAGCGTGGGAGCTTCTGTCTTAGGCATTTTGATCTTTTCTGCTTCTGGTTTTTTAAACTAAATCAATAGCCGAGACTCTGATACCAATTGTTATAATTATTTAGAATAACTGAGGAGGGGGGGTGAATCAGTTATTCAAGGTCCAAATTCCTAATAAAACTTT
This sequence comes from Cupressus sempervirens, assembly GCA_028749045.1. Classification (NCBI taxonomy): domain Eukaryota; kingdom Viridiplantae; phylum Streptophyta; class Pinopsida; order Cupressales; family Cupressaceae; genus Cupressus; species Cupressus sempervirens. The sequence continues at coordinate 155,588,617 of CM053784.1, read as the reverse complement.
TTTTTGTTTTCTCTACAAATCCTTAATGGTGCATAATTGAACTTATCATGCATGCAATTTAAATATTGAAACAAATAAGAAAAGTAAACATGCATCACATCATAACACTAAGAATTTGATAACCCAAAAAACCTCCAAGAATAAGAAGGTAAAAATGGGGTGGAGATGATACCCACAAAATAACTGCGCAATTGATTTTAACCACTTCTGATGGTCTGCCCTGTGAAAAGCCTGCCCTGTTAAAGGCTTCAACACATTGTTAAATGTGACCTTGTTAGAGGATGTCACCAAACTGTTAGGAATGAGCCTGGTTAAAGGACTTTAGAACATTCACTTGGAATGTCACCCTGTTAAAATATTTACAATATGGCTATTAAATCAACCTAAGTCCATAGGTTTTATCTTAACTGTTACAATTGCTAGAAAGTAACAACAATAGCTTTGATCTGATTCAACTTACAACATAACTTGCAGATTACATATCACACTTCAGTTCAATCCTTTTCTTGGCTTTTAATCATTTCAAATCTGTTAGCTTGTCTTCCTCTCAAGCTTTGTTTCCTTGAATCTTCTTTACTCATCAAACCAATGCAATCATATCTGTGGTCATCCAGTGAAACAAAGTATTCTTTGTTCTCTTACTCCTCAGCACTTTTCTTCAGCAGCTCATGATTTCATACTTTCTCACCACCACACTTCTAGTTCGTGACCTTATGACTTCTTAAGTAGAAATTTGAAATATCTTTCCTGCTCAATTCTCCCTCTCCAATTTTAGGGTTTCAATGGTTTAGGTAGGATACAATGTATCTACCCCATATTTCTTCTTCATCTAGAAACCTTGTCTAGCATCTAGTTGTATTCACTAAAAACCTTGTTACATGGTGTTTTGTGCCACCAGCTCATCACTCTTATCTTCTATCTGGTTTAAAAACTTCTAGGTAACAACCTTGTTGGCTCAGATCTAGCGAATCTTCGATTTCAAAATAATGCAGCAACTCAGCATTATTGGTTTACTAATACTCAGCTTGTTCTGTGTTACTCGACACTTATTTCCTACTCGACATCTATATCTTTACTCGACACCTGTTTCATGCTCGGCACTTGATATTTACTCGGCACTTGTTTTCTGCTCGGCACTTGTTTTCTGCTCGCACTTGACATTTACTCGGCACTTGTTCTCTGCTCGGCACTTGATATTTGCTCGGCACTTGTTTTCTGATTGGCTCTCTCTCTCTCTCTCTAATGAACTTAGTTAGACTTTACTAATGACTTAGCTAAAACCTTACATCTTTGATATGTTTCAGTGTGCCCATTCTTTGTGTCTTAGAGTATGTCATCAATACACTTTTTCATCAATGGCTTAGCTGATCTTTGTATTTCATTACAACATCATAACTTCAACCTTTCTCTAGGCACTTTAGTTACATCTTATTGATTGCCTCCTCCTTGTCAATCAACCAATTGATAGTATTTGGATCACTAAAGCAATTGTCATTCCTGCAAGTAGCAAGTTTGACATCAATGACAAAACAATGATTGAGAACATTCTTTACCAGTTCCATTACTTTTTATGTATAATCTCTTCAGTCATTTCCAACAATCTCCCTCATGATCTTTTTCAATCATTTCCAACATAAAATACCTCCTTGGTTGTCCATAAAGAGAGAGAACATAATGTTGACACTGATTATTCTAGGTTTTTTTGATTTAGTGGTCATCAAAATTAATTTATTATTACTAATCCATCAAAATGGTCATAATAATTATGTAATGTTTTTGTTCATTCAACTAGTTAAGTACCAAGTTAAAGATATCAATGTATATATTGAACCCCTTATCGACGAGTTGATGGTGTTATGGAATGGGGTTACTATGTATGACATCTATAGACCAATAGGACAAAGATAATTTCAATTTCATGCAATGCTTGTATGGACAATACACGATGCGCCTGGGCTAACACTTTTTTGTGGTATGTTCTCTTCTTAACACCTCTTTTTTGGTATGTCAAAGTTAACACATTTAATCCAATTATCCACGATCTTGTAGGTCTTCAGACAAAGAGAAAATTTGCATGTCCAGTTTTTGGTTCAAAGACAAAATCTCGTCATTCAAAAAGTTTAAGAAAGTAGGTGTTTGATGAGAATAGACACTTTCTGCATAGAAATCATAAGTACCAAATTATTGAAAAATATCTTTTCAATGAGAAAGAAGAGACTATGTCAAATCCATAGAGAATGACACCTCACCTATGGAAGTTGGCATACAATAAATTAAATCATCGAGGTAATGTCATTCCATTTGACATTATTATTTGATTTCAAATTTATATTTTGATATTGTGTTTTGTTTACTGATGATGTGATTGATGCTTGTGAAGGTCGTCAAGGCATCAATGACCAACTTTCGATAAGACTAAACATTTATCCTACGCAATTTACTAGGTTGCCATACTATAAGCAACTCCCAATTGTGCATTTGTTTCATCCTATGCATATTGGAAAGAATGTAACAAAGACATTATGAAAAATCTTGGATGGAAGGCATGACAAAGACCAAATTATCAAAAATTGTAGTGACATTGAAGAATCCAACCATGCAATGAAAATTTGCTTTCGATCAAATAGCAATGGAGACCAAATTGATACAAGTGCCCTTAGTTGGTTATTGTCAGAGCAGCAAAGCAATGCTATAAAAGAAGTCATAAAAAAATGATCTCCCATAGGATTTTCTATGAACATAAACAATCTCATATCAAAGAAAAGTTAATTTGGGCCAGGGTTGAAAACATACTATTGGCATACATTTATTAAGGTAATTCATGTTATTTTGTATTCTCTATATATTTATATACTGCATGTAGTTTTAATTGCATTCTTTTATTAAATATTGACAAGATCATTTTACAAACATTGCAGTACATTCTACCTCTATCTCTCCCACACCATTTCACCAACAATGTCAAACAGGTTATATATGATCTTGGAAAATACATGAGGTGGTTGTCATCTAAAGAAATCAATAAAGAAGATATAGAGCATGAGTTTGGTAGTACTATTTTTGATCATAAGAAATTGTTAAAAAAAGCTTCCAAACATTTTAAGGTTGTGAGGGACTCATATAGAAAGAGTCTCATCCTAAACCTGAAGTATGAGCATCCTCCCTTTGTTTCAACGAGGGACTGGAATGAGTTCATTTTGGATGCAAAAGAGAAAGGGGAACGTCCAAAAGAAAGTATACCAGCAAATTCGAAAAGGTATGCAATAGTATTAACTACTAGTACATTAATGTAATAATCCACTAATTAGTACTGATCTTTATATCTATATCATCTAACATATTTCAATTTTTTCATAGGTTGTAGGACACATCAAAGGCAACAAAGGCTAGGCTAGAAAAGGTTGGGCAGCAAAAAATTGGCTCTGGGGGATATTCAAAAATCAAAGCACTCATTGTAAGTAGTAGTAAATTAATTGCAAAGAAAAAATATTTATAAAATGCAAATAATTTTGTTAATTAATAAAAAAATGCAAGGCATTGATTTTAATCTGGAGGCCACGGATGAACACAAAAATTTTTCCTTCAAGTAAGGCTATGCAGCCGTGGCTAAACATGTACAGCAAGCTTCCATTGCCCCAACGGAACAGTCTCCTGCATCATGTACACAGGTAAATATGCCAAAAAATATATTAGCAATTAAATACTTGAGAAACAATCTATTTGATAATAATGTGCATGACATTGCAATGCAGCTTGTTGATCATGACACAAATCATAAGCCACATCATGAAGCCCCTGATGTGCCTCATACTATCCATGGAGGTGCTCATTTTCTATTTAAAACTAATTATGTAATTATTAATACAATTTAACATCTTTAATTAAACTTGGTGTAACCTTTTTGTGTATATTTTAGAGGATATAGATCAATCATGTCATGCTAATGAACAAGTGCTGGAGGATGTTCAGACTGATCAGCAGGTAGCTCATGTCACACATTCTGTTAAAGAAAATCTATGTTTTGTTCTTTTAAATTAATTTTTTGATTTATAGTTCTTTTACTTAAATAAAAACTTATAATTCACTAATATAAAATGGTGTGAATTTAACTCATGAAGTACTTGTTATTGTAGTTGACCCCTCTTTGGTGTAGTGGCCTCATGATGTTCCTGAACGGATGAGGAGGAGACGTGTTACAACCAATAGAGGAGAAGGATGATGAGGACATTGATATTCCTCTTAGAAATTATATGAAAAAAGAAGAAGCAAGAAAGCCAAAAAGAAATGATTATTCATGAATGACTTACTCTTGAATATTGTTAATGAATATTGTGTTAATGAATATTGTTAATGAATATTATTCATTAATGTTGGGTGTTAATGAATATTGTGTTAATGAATTATTCATGAATGGCTTACTCTTGAATGTTGTGTATTAATGAATTATTCATGAATGTTGTGTGTTAATGAATTTTATGTGTTAATGAATGAACTATCATGTGATTATAATGATTGAATGTTATATTTTAGAAATGGATGAATGAATGAATGAATGAATGAATGTTATTAAATGTTAATGGGGAATTTAGAGTGATGTTCGGGGGAGGGGGGGGGCAGGGGCCAAATGAGCTTCCACCTTCATGTGGTTGGCCCTATTTAGTAGAGAATATTTAACTATTCTTGAAACCAAGTGAAGCTCAAACTTTAAAGATAAGCTTATAGTTAATAGTGACAACCAATTAGCAAGTCAAAATGAAGTTCTTCGTTACAGGTGCCTATTTAGTTTTAAAAGCACGATGTCATGTTTTAATATTGTGTAGTTTTTTTCTTAAGTTAAAGTATTCTTTTTCTATAACAACATAATTTATGACCATTTTAGTATCTATTCTAACATCGCTTTATGACAAATCCTATTTTGCTAAAGATGGCAATAAGTGGTGCTGTCTATTCCTTGGGAGATTGGATTGCATAGGTCTATATCCCAAAATCATTTGCATGTGGTAGAAATGCATAATTACAACCATTTCATTCTACATTTAAAAACATTGATGATAATATTGCTTGTTTTAATTTATATTTTTGTCTATAGTCATTATAAACGTTGCAACCTTAGTTAGCTTTTATAGGCTATGAAAAACATAGTTGAATACTACAATAATTTTGTGGTTAAGCACTTGTGTTTTCCCTACTTATAGTCCAATTTATTTATAGTTTGGAAGGGTATGATTAGTGCACAATCTACAATTTTATACTTATATATTTATTTCATAATCAATTCTGTCATTGAGTTGTCTTGAACTGATTTGTAATAATATCTTTAATCTAGGGGCCTCTAATTTCAACTTCAATGGAAGAAAGAAGTTCAATACAAGAACACATTAGAAAGTCAAATCTATCAATGTTGAAGATTTCTCCAATGTATTTAACTATATTACCTACTGTACTCTTTACATTTAACTATATATGTTGTTCTCTGATAACCACTCATCTCATTATATGGCAGGTTGAGAAAGAGAATAGAGAGAACAAATCATTTGGTTCGATGTGCATAGATGCTAATATTACGAGGAGAAATATGTTGTTCTTGGAAATTAAGAGAAGATATTCATCTCTTTCTACTTATGATACAAGTTGGTCTTTAAATATTCTTTTATATAGTTTGATGATATTTTTATAATGATCATGTAAATTTAAGAGACATTTGTTTGTTGGTGCAGTGCTCGGTGCTTATCCTATCAATTTGATTCTTGGCCTCTCAATGGTAAATCATTTGGAGAGCTTGGGTATAGCAAGTCATTTCAAACATGAGATAAAAGAGGTTTTAGATGATGTCTATAGGTAATTGGGAGATATTTTTTCTGACTAATTGTAGTACATTTTATGAATTGATTTTCATATTGTTTGAAATAAATGTTCTTCCTAGGTAGATTTTGGATAGAGAATGAAATGGGTGAAGGAATGCCATCAGCATTAGACATAATAACCATTTCTAATAGTTAAGTCTTAATTTCACATAATTCTTGTTTCTAGTATATTTTATTCTATTTTTTAAGTTAAGAATTTTTGTTTATTTGTATAGATTTAGGTTTTTTTGTAAAGTCAATTAGATTCTTATTTCTTTTCTTAGTTTATATATATAATATGAGTTATGTTCAATTTATATAACTAGTAAGTACTGAGCCACTAGCCACTAGTACCGAGCCACTAGCTACCCCTGAGACCATGCCTGTGTAAATGATTGGTAAAATAGTAAATATATACAATTTATAGGCTCAGGTTCCTATTCATCACTGGGAGATTAAATTATATCTAGAGATTTCAATTTAGTAGAATAGGTCAGCAATCTATGTTTTCTTGTTAGGGACTCTAAAACTATATTTACTCTAGAGATCTGCATTATACAACTCGACTATGGTCGGGCCTTTCTATTTTAAAAGAGCAATTACAATTCTACAAGTGAAATGACTCTTTATTTAGGGATGTGTGATAATCTACCTAGCTCTAAAATTTTTGACTTTGAATCTAATCCCTTTGGATACTCCATGAAGGAGATGATGTTTCTACACATCATTTGTGAGCAGTTACATCTTACTAAAATATATTTCCAACTTCATGAGTAAATCAACACATCATTTCTGAGCAGTTGCATCTTACAGCCACCCTCCCTGATCAATTTTTGTTGATACTATTTTTTCCAACATCATGAGTAAATCATAGATGGATAATTGGAAACCATAAAAATAGATTCTAATAAATGTAATGGGTACAATAGATTCTTATATTTAGAATTATCTGTGTAATTGTTTTTGGTTTTTTGGTTTCAAACTTTCACCAATGCCAATTGGGCAGATTCAATAGATAATGTAAAAACCATAGCAGTGGCTACTTTTTTCCTCAAAGCATGAATTGTTTCATGGAGTAACAAGAAACAACAAACATTAACTCTTTCCTCCACTAAGCACATCATAGCTCCTATTCTCAAAGCTTAGTTTCATTGAAAAGGTTGGTTGCTTAAATGCATGCCATTAAAATAGGAGAAGCAATAGCTCACTGTGACAATCAACATCCACTAATATAAGCATCTTCCAATCTCTTAGTGCACACAATGCATAATTTGCATTAAACCAAATGAATCAACCAAATTGATGATAGAATTACTACTTCTCAACTCAATATAATAGACATTCCCTAAACGTATAGGTACATTTTCTAATTGCGTGTTCCTTTTACACATCACTTCGTTAAGTGGCATTAACCATATATTGCATTCATTACATTTTCATTGCACATATTTCATTTACATCACAATTTCATTACTTTACTATATCTCATCAGAGTTTCATATATCAATCACATAACATATAGTGCATAAATAAAAATACTATATTACATACATCACATATCATAAAGCATGTTATTGAAGTCCATAATATACATCAAATATATCATATCCATATCATCAATCATGGTTTAATTTGTAGTTACATCCTATCATCACATATACCCATACATTAATGTCATCATCCACATATTTCTATTTCATAAACCATTATAATCTTAATTATAACTACTTCATATCATATGCATCACATAACACATATCCTACATCACAAAAATAAGTACCATTAATATATACATAATAAAAACATATACACATAGGTATATCCATGCATCAACATAAGAATCATGTAGAACTAATTGTATCATCATATAGAACATCAAAGAAAATATATACGAAGTCCATAATATCCATAAAATGACCCATCAAAGTGCCAAATCATATATAATTGTATAAATATCATAATAACAAATTGAATGCTACATCTAAAAATATATCAAAATGCATAAGTATTGACATAAATATCTTCCCATGAAGTCAAAATTATTTATCACATGACTAGGTGGTATTAATATAGATAGCTAGGATGGACCCCCATCATGTCTTTTTGGTGGCATTGGTGGAATGCCCAATCAACCCTGGGATGCCTTGCTTATGCTCTGTAACTATATTTGCTTCGAGGATGGAGGCTTCCTCTAATTCTTTGTAACTTCTTGGTGTATATTCCCATATAATATGTTTCCTTTGATCTTTCTATACCTTCCTCTCATAGTGAAACAAAGGTTTTGACCACCACCTATCTTACCCCTATAATTGTGGCTTCCTATTCAATGCTTTGTTTCTCTTCTCTATAGGTATCTTTATTGTCTCTTCTATTCATCTCACTCTACCATTAGTATCTAGATCTTATTTCCAAAATCCTCATCCTCATCCTCTAGACCTACAATCACAATGTCATCCCACCCCAATAAAACTCTAACTCATCCACCCTCCTCTATAGATTTGGTAATGAAATCTCTAAACACACACTCTACATTTTGTTTACTTGCACACTGAAATACAATTTTATTAAGTTTTTGAGAGATTTTTTTCTTGTGCCATGGCTTTCCATTGAAGATATATATATATATATATCTAGAGAGAGAGAGAGAGAGAGAGAGAGAGAGAGAGAGAGAGAGAGAGAGAGAGAGAGAGAGAGAGAGAGAGAGAGAGAGAGAGAGAGAGAGTAATTTAACCTTATAGTAACCAAGTCATTTTCTTGCTGGCCTAAAAAATATTCCTCAATGGAAAGAGACAATACCCTACCACATCCCTAGTAAGTGAAATAAGCATGTTTCTATTTCTCAGTGCACACACAATGCATACTGACATACATTTGCATCAAATCAAATGTATCACCCAAATTGACAATAGGATTACTATTGCTCAACTCAAAATAAGACATTCACAAAACCACATTGACTAGACAAGTTTGTCAAGTTTAGAGATGTTTTTCTTATGCAATGGCTCACCACTAAAGGAATCAATTTAAATATACATATTGGGCATGGCCGTTTAACTTCACATTAACCAAGCCATTTTTGTGCTATCCTGAAGTTGGCCTCTATGGGAGGAAACAATACCTTGACACATTCTTAGTAATGCACATGTACAACCCATTGGCCAAACCAATTTGAAACAAATGCCTTCTCAATGCATCAATAATAGTAGACATTACCATGAGAAGTACAATGAATAGCATCAAGAATATTCAACAATATGAAAACATTATCATCAGTTCTAAGTAGCATCAATAATATTTGGAACATGGCTAGCAATGGTAGGCATTTACAACATCAAAATCAATCAAAATAACCATAACATTAAAATTAGTGGGCAATGCATCAATACCACACCCTTCATATCTAATATTGTTCTCCAAAAGCCTTGGATTGTCTTCAAATGCTCAGTCTTTACCTTAGACTCTACACCATTATCCTTTTTGGAAGGCAAATATCCATTATGAAATTGGTCCTCTATGCTTGATAGGATTCATCAAAGTATAAGTAAAATGGTGAAGATGAATGTCAATATAAAGACCATGAATTAATAGGCCAATTCTACATGGTTCAATAGTTAGTAAGCTTCTCATAGTCATCGGGAAACTAGGCTTCACCAAAATCTGCTACAAGTGGTTTGATCATGAAAGCCATCTGCATAGGCTTAGCCTAATCATGGTTATTTTGTTTTGCAAGAATAAAAATATTATAAGGTATACAATATGACAAGATGAGTTCAAATGTCCAAATTTGGAATAGTATTGAACATGAGCATGGATCCAAAACCTAATTCTAACAAATGTGTTGTTTCTTACATGTTGACATACCTTGTTGGTTTCTTATATGGAAATCGAGTCAATTTTTGGCCAGTCAACCTTTTTGTTTGGACAACAATTAAGAAATACTTAAGCTATTTTTCTAGTTTTGTAACTTGACTACATTAATTAAGATGAATCAATGATCAATTTAATGCGTAGATGTATGATTATGAAATTATATTTCATTTCTTATATGATTACATCATGTGATGTATGCCACTCATGATTATATTTAATGTTTATATCTAGTCATATTATCTTGGTTACTGAGTTGATATTTGTTATGAGTCTCTGAGTGGTTGCAGGACGTAACAGGATGAGAGTGTGGTTGAAGTAGACAGGGTTAGCCTCTTAGAAGGGGATGAACTAGATGATCTCATAGCCCACACACCACTTAGGATTTGATGCAAGTAATTGATGTCACATTTTACTCTAACCCAGTTCTTGTATGTTCTATGAGATGTCATGAAATTGGTAATAATGTAGCATTTATAATAAGTAAATTGTTAGCATATTAATAATTTTCTTAACTAAATAATTTATTCATGGCAATGAAAATGTAGGATTTCATCTTGAAGACAACTTAAATGCATTCAAATTTAAAATTCAATAATAATCTTCACACATTATATACTTTTTTTTATAGCCCTTTCGTAACATAATAATAATAATAACAAATGACACTAACTTATTCCTTTTTTAACATATAACTCTTTAGTTTTTCTTATGGAATTAAAATTGGGTCAGTTATTTTCTCCCAATGTTTATAAAACAAAACAAAGATGTATTTAGGGGTAACAATGGCTAGAGAAGGGAAGGTGCTTGTTCAAGCTATGAACAACATTGTTTTCAGGTTCTTCTTTCTCTTCCATGTGAAAACTTAAAAATGAGTCTTTTCTTTGATAGAAAACTATGTAAATGTTAAGGTGCAAGTTTAATATAAATTTGGTATTTTTCTTTGTTAAAGCTTCTTGAAAGAAATTGTTGCTTGATTAATTCTCTACCCTAGCCATTCATGCATAACACATCCGGAAAATAGTGTGGTTTGAGTATGAAACACACAGAAGGAAGATTAAAAAGAAAACAAAGGAAGATCCACTACTTCAATTAAATTTTTGTCACTTGATTTTGAAATCAATTGCAACTGCTTAAGAATCGTGAGATTGAACTAAGGTGTCTCTTTTATAGTGAATTGAATTACTTTATCCTATTCTCTTCTTTTTCTCTTGAAAATTCCCTGACCAAACATAATCGAAATTAAACCCATTTATTTCTTATTATAGGGCTAAATCAGCCTTATGCTCGAAAAAAGAAGAGAAAGCCTCATGTTATAAGATTAGAACCACAAGAGCCATATGAGAATGTCAAAGATAGTCACCATGTGCCTATTAGCAATAGGCACATCATGACTATCTTCAGCCAATAGGCACATCGTGACTATCTTTGACATTCTTCAGTTAGGAATTCTCTTTCAATTGAGCTCACAAGGGAGATCAGCTAGTGAAGATGCTTTGTTAGCACCTTCAGAATCAGTAGGGAAGTGGGGTGTGGGACCTCCTCCAAATAATGGCCCTGTCGGATCAAATCCAACATTAAGCAATCAAGGTTTATAAGAACCAGCTCCAAGGTAGTTCATCATATTAGAACATGGAAAATGGTGCCTTGTACTACCTTTTTATGTTTATCGCTTACCTATTTGCAACTCCACAATTGATATTGATAGTCTCTTGCTCTCACTATGCAACTAAACTACTTTACTTTTATTGATGCAGCTGAACTACAAGTGCCTTTTGTGTTCTTGACAAATTGTAAGCTTTCAACTTTTATGAAGCCATTATGGATGCAAATGAACAATTGGTGAGGTGTCAATTTTAAGGTAATTTTTTGTTTCTATAATGTATAGTTCAATTGCTAGAAATATTTCATCTAGAGGTGTCAATTGATAGATTGTTAACTTCTCATATCATTTTCTACTTTGGTTGGGTAGTTCTCCTTGCATTTGTAAATCTTGCTGCAGTCTTTAGCCTAATGATAGTTTGGTATTACATCTAGGGTGATAACATAGTTGACTTAAAACTTTGCATTAAAGAAAACATCAAGGGATAATATTTGAATTATGGATATTTGTAAATTATGTTGGTTTTAGACATAGTTATAGTTGTAGTTATATATGTGCTCTTATGATGATGTGATTGGGACTGTAAGTTTTTTTGTCATGTTTATCTGTTTGAAAAATAGAGATTAGTTAGTGTAAATTATTGGCTTTCATTCCTGATAAATAATTCTTTCCTAATTTTATTTTTCCTTGCAGTCTTCACAAGCAATGGTGTCTCAAGAACCACAATTTAGACGGGTTGTGCCAATTATTGCAAAGGCTTTGCTCTCATAGGAGCTTTTTAAATTGCACAAAATTTGAGTTGTAAAGCATAATTACTTAGTGGAGACTCAGGATATCATGCAAATTTCTTCCTCCTTCCCATTGTTTTGTATGAAATAAATCATGTGATGAATGAAACAATGGTGTGGAGGTAGAAATGTGCACGATACCCTAACTCTCATGCATTGAGCAATTACACTTTAGAATCAAATTTTGTGCAGTTTAGAAGGTTCCTATGAGAGAAAAGCTTTTACAATAATTGGCACAAATTGTTGAAATTTCTACCTATTGTTGGTCTCAATTTTGACACACATGTCTTCATTTTGATGTCAAATGTATGGCACCGACATAGAAAACTAAGGGCTGTTGGTCGCAATTTCGATGCACATGTCTTCTTTTTGACATGGAATGTATGGCATCAGCATAAAAAACTAAGGGGTGTTGGTCACAATTTTGATGCCAAATTGTTGGGGTTTACATCAAAATTTTGACCAACGACACTCACAAATGGGAAAATAACAGTTCAGGTTGGACCAAGGAAATCAAAAAAATTTGCATCGGTAAGTCCACCTTTATGAAGTCAAAATTTTGACACAAAATGTTTGCATCAAAAAATTGACTAAAAAAGAGTGACAACAAGTTTAGTCACCAATTCGACCAACTCTGGTCACAATTTTGACCTTTTCACATCAAAATTTAGGCTTAAATTTACTAGTGCCATAAATAGAATGGGATTTATCTCATCAACATCATAGGTGATCAGTCATGTGATGGTATCCAATGTTGAGGCAAAGACACCATTTGTTTGTTATTTGATCTTGCATTGTCCAAGTCAATTTTCCAGGTAGGCAACCACCGATCCCACGTGAACTTTCTTTCCATTAACCAATCCAAGGAAGGGTTTCATTGAAAACTTTTCATCTCCTCTGATTTGCATAGACTATTATCATTTGGTTTTTTTTCTTCATGTTTCCATATGTTTTTGATTAAGATAAGTTAATTTTTGGTTTAGTGTTGCACTAGTGGATTGAACTCATATTTTTCTACCACATATTTTGAAGATGCTATTTGTCATATGTGGCCAACAACTCACACCACAGGAGAACAATTTGTGCCCCCAACTATCTGCACCAAAGATGGTGATCGGGTGGGAGAAATAGGAGAGGAGAGGAGATGATACAACTTCACATTTCTGTGGATGCAAAGATTTGTCTCTTTTCCATCTAAAATAGAGTGAGACAGATGACATTAAAAACAAAAAATGGAGGCTTATTTAATGTGGAGATTATGTGCAACATGGAACATTCAAGATGGCTCAAACACCCACAACTTGTCACCTTCTATACTTTTAGAGGCAAAAATAAGCTTGGGATTCTTTTAAAAATGCTATGGACAAATGATATGGTATTATTATAGACTAATTTTGTATTCTACTAGCAAGTCAAACTTTTCTCAGACTGTATATGGTTTATCCAAAAAAAAAATGATAAAGAGTATTAGAGAGTAATATCTATAGACTGCATAGAGGAATTCATAGCGGCATGCATGGGAGAAGTCGCTAGTAATTTTATCTTTAATTTATCTTTACTCACACTACAATCTTTAAGGTTATCTATTTGCTTGTCCTGTTTGGTGCTTTTGATCATTTCAAACTTGCTCTAATATATTTAATTTGCACTTTTCTTATTTATGAATTCTCACAGGCTAGTAGCAAATCTACTCTGATACCATGTTAGTTTTAGAGGTCTGCTAAAAATGTATTCGCATTGCCATGTTTATGGTGTATGTTTTCCATATGCAACATCCTCTTATTTATACTGAGCATAGGTGAATGAATAGATATGTTTATTCAATAAACAGATAATTAATAATACAAACTTAATTATGTTATATATATATATATATATATATATATATATATATATATATATATATATATATATATATATATATATATATATATATATATATATATATATATATATATATATATATATATATATATATATATATATATATATATATATATATATATATATATATATATATATATATATATATATCAAATAATTAGCTTATATCTCACATAATATTATATCTCATATATAATTATATGAATAACCATAGAGTTATTCGACATAAGCTACCAAATATTAACAGAAGTTCACAAGATGTTGGAAGAAAGAATTATCTACCCCATACACCATTCCACATGGATAACTAACATTGAACCAGTCCAAAAAAAGAATGGAGGGATTAGAATTTGTGTTGATTTTAGGAATTTGAATCAGGCATCTCTAAAGGGCAATTATGCCTTGCCCAATATGGATCATTTACTGCAAACAATGGCTGGCTTTGAAATGCTGTCCATGTTAGATGAATTTTTGGGTTTCAATCAAATTGAGGTAAATTCAAAAGCTCAGTTCAAGACTACGTTCAATGCTCTTTAGGGAACATTTGCATATAATAGAATGCCCTTTGGACTCATTAATTTTGGTGCCACCTTTTAAAGGGCTATGAATTCCTCCTTCACTAATCTAAAGGATAAGATCATCATTATCTACTTGGATGATTTGATAGTCTTCTCCAAGAAAAGAGAAAATCATCTAAGGGACTTGGAGAAGGTGTTGAAATGATGCCAGGAACATGGGATTCTAGTTAATCCCAAGAAATCGCTCTTCTATGTTACAGAAGGAAAACTATTGGGTCACATAGTCTCCAGGAAGGCATCAAGATTACCCATAATGTGTTAGAGTCTCTAGGAAGGCATCGAGATTACCTAGAATGTGTTAGATCCATCCAATAGCTGAATTTTCTGGGAAGCAAATCTAGAGTCAAATCATTCTTTGGATAGGTGAACTTTCTGAGATGTTTCATCCTTGATTTTTCCAAAATCACCAAATGCAACATTGATATGATGAAAGGAAGTCAAAGCTTTAAATGAAATGATTCTGGAAGAAAGGCTTTCGATCAAATTAAAGATGCCATAGCCAAAGCACCCATTCTAGTCCACCTAGATTATACTAAGGAGTTCATACTATACTACTATGCCTTAGCTCATATGCTATCTACAATACTCATGCAAGAAAATGAGGAAGGAATCCAAGCGCCAATTGCTTTCATGAATACTTCTCTTCAAGAGCATGAGTTGAGATACTCTCAAATGGAAAAGCATGCCTATGCAGTGGTAAGAACACTATTTTTTTTATAGATTTTATGTATTGCACTCTCATTCTATTGTATTTCTACCTAATTCAGCCATGAAAAGCATATTGACCCAACAAGAGATAGGTTGCAACACAAGAGTTGCATGGATAGCAAAGGTTCAAGAGTATGACATCAACCTAAAGCCAAAAAAATTTATGTGAGGGAATGGCTTGTGCAGGATAATTTTAGAAAATCAAGACTTGAGCCAAGAAGATGAATCTTCAAGGGCACTAATGGTTAGTCTCCAAGATCCCTAGTTCTCATATATTGCTTATTTTCTAACATACAGAGATTTTCCTGATGGACTAATATACAAGCACAAAAGAGACCTCATAATTAAATCATCTAAGTGTGTCATATATGATGAACAACTATACAAGAAAGCAATAGATGAAACCTTCTTGAGATGTGTGGATAAGCCTCAACAAGAAAGGTTGCTTCATAGTTTCCATAATTAGGCCTGTGGTGGTCATTTTTGATCAATAGTTACAACATACAAGATTTTGAGGTAATGCTATTATTGGCTTGGAATGTTCAAGGATGCTTATAAGTTGGTGGCCAAGTGTGACAAGTGTAGGATGTTCTTTAGTAAGCCTCAATTAGCATCTCTACCTCTAAAGCTGATTGTAATTGAAGGCCCCTTTTAGTATTAGGGAATTTATTTCATTGGACCAATAAATCCACCCTCTTCTACTGGCCATTTGTATTTCATCACTAATACTTCACCAAATGGGTGGAGGCCAAGCCAACTAAGAGAACTAATTTTGAAGTCATCTATGAGTTCATCAAAGAGAACATTTTGATAAGGTTTGGGGTGCCAATGAAGCTTGTCATGGAAAATGCCACTTACTTTTCTTCTATGGAGATTAAAGAATTATGCTACGACAATAGCACACATCTCGGTAATTCATCATACTATTTCCCTCAAGGAAATGGTCAAGCAGAATCAAGCAGTAAGAACTTGATCAATATCATGAAGAAGTTGGTTTTTGAGAACTAGAAGAACTAGCACAAGAAATTGTACGATGCACTCTAGGCAAAAAAAGTAACACCTAAGAAGGAAATCAGGATTCCCCATTCAACTTGGTATATAGAGTTGAAGCTAGCCTTCCTCTCCCATTAGAGCTATCCATTTGTAAACTACAAAAAGTGATCAAGGATCCAATATTTCAAGATGGAAGAAGTGCATTATATACCTAACTAAGCTAGAAGAAGAATGCAAAAGGATGGTTGATCATATTACAAAACATCAAAACTATGTGAAGACATTCTTCGATAAAAAGGCCAGACCAAGGAAGTTCATTGAGGGCGATTTGGTCCTATTATGGGATAGGAGGCATGAACCCAAAGGTATGCATCACAAGTTTGAATCCATTTGGAAGGGTCCTTGCAAGATTATGAAAGCAAACTAGAATAACTATTTCATTCTAGCATATCCTTCTAGAGAGATTTTACTATTTTCTTACAATTGCCAGGATCTAAAGTTGTATCAAATTCATAATTGAAAAGAAAGTAGCCCTTGTAGTTAGTGTTAGTCCAGGTAGGTTTTCTTTGCGTATTTCCTTTTTTTTCCTGCTTTCCTAGGTTAATGTTCCTTCCTGATGTGTGTGTGGTTTAGTTGCTTGCTATAGTTTTCCATTCCAGTTGTCCAAAACCATAAATTCTGAGTCCTTCTTAGAAAATTGCAATGCCTAAGTCCCTAGTCAGAGCCAACTGTTGCCAAGTTTTAGACTTATCCTTAAAAGGTTGAATTCATTGATATGATAGTGAGTGTGTGTGTCCAAGTGTGATGTCTAATTATCTTTTAGGTCACTTACTTCTCATCTTTCTTGAGCACTTTACTTTCTTTGTTTTCTGGGTTTCCCTTGCATTAACTTTACCCACCATTTAAGTGAGTTTCCTATGTTTATGGTGTGCGTGGGGTCTTGGTGATCTTGTGTGGTTGGGGTGTGTTTTAGCATCCTCTTGATGAGAAGTAAGTTCTTTCGCATTACATGTTTTGCTATCTTGCCCAAAAATTCCATGCTCCACAAATTTTGAGCTTTCGAGCTGATTTTCCCCTTGAGCAAATTATATCAAGTGCATATTCGAAGGTGAAGCTATGACATCGATTAACAAAGTCGTGAATATGATTGTGTCATACTAGGAAGGCCTACTAAGCTATGGATCAAAGCCAAAATGAATCTCATTCAAATTTTTGGAGGTAAAATTAAGTGCTATGAGGGAACACATGTCTATGAGTATTTTGTTGCATATTTATGGAAACAAAGTTGTTTTGTTCTACTTCTAAAGTTGTAATAATTCAAGCCAAATTCCTAGTCTCATTATTCAAATAGTGAGAACACAATGTTGAATAAATCATTTTGGGCTCATAATCAATAAGGGATTTTCAAAGACCTAGCCATGAGGCCTTCAAATCAAGGTTAAAGGTAAAGTGCTGTAAGCTGTGCCCTAGTCTAGGAATTGGTGTTGAGAAAGGGGTTTTCCATCCCAAGGAAATGAAAAAGGCCACTTCTCCCAAGGCTTTGAGAATAGAAAGTCAAGTTACTCTAAAATGTGAATATCCTTCAGAGATGCTCAAAAGATACTTCTGGAAAAGTTAGTGATGGAAACACAACCCTGATATAAAGGAGATACAATGTTAAAAGCTTTAGGAATAAAGTGAAAGGATGAAGTGCACAAGCCATCTGAGGATCATTCCTCATGCTACAAACTTAAATAGAAGGAAAATGGGTTCGCGAAAAAGCTAAGTTTCTCTCTTTGTCGCATGTGTTAACATTATCAAGTATATCTACATTTTGGATTCTGGGGCTAAGTAAGGCACTTCCCATAAAGCTAAAGAATTTGTGTTGTTAAGTGATTCTTAGTCATATCACTTTAAGTAAAGTAATAGAGCTTTTAAGAATTTAGTATTTTACATGAAAACGAATGAAAAGTTTAAATAGTTGTTACTCATGGAATTAAATGAAAATTTTGCTGTTATAATCATTGACTAAACTTAATTTCATTTGTGTGGCACCAACATTCTAGTTCCTAAAACTATTTCATCAGAATTTCCCGCAATTGGTTTCTTCAAGTATAATTAAACAATTATTTATTGAGAACAATATCCTATGCAATAATAGTGAATGACAATTAGAGCTGTTGGTTATGATAAGTTAATTGGTCTAGAGAATGAGTTAAAAGAGCTTACAGACACATTTT
The DNA here is from genome assembly GCA_028749045.1 of Cupressus sempervirens. Taxonomy (NCBI): domain Eukaryota; kingdom Viridiplantae; phylum Streptophyta; class Pinopsida; order Cupressales; family Cupressaceae; genus Cupressus; species Cupressus sempervirens. The sequence continues at coordinate 155,570,134 of CM053784.1, read as the reverse complement.
ATCAATTTTTATGATTTGGGTGATCTTCATGGAAGACTTGATTCTTAACCCATTCACCCAATCACTTAGAAACTTAAAAAGAGAAGACTAGTTGAAGTAGTTGGTTTTCCTATGGAAGTTCATACACTTGAGCTAGTGAAGGAATGCATCAAGAGATACAACTCAAAAACGAAGAAGATTTTGTTTCTTGGCCAATCTATTCTCATCTCAATCAATAAGGCACTGATGCATTCTGCACTTGAAATTCCTATGAAAGAGTAGTACTATAATGTTTATTTCAACTCTTCCACATCTATGTTCAATGAGAAGAAGACCCATAGATGGGAAGATATGTAGATGACATGGTTCCAAACTACTCTCTCAACGAAGATAAAAATGCCAAGGACCTTTTTTGGTACAAATTTAAAAAGAGATATTGTGGATATCCTCGCACTCCTTAGACTCAAAGGAAAAGAGGAGATTTTGGATTTCATCAAGCACCATTTCTTCCTAGTACAAGCAATATGTGTTGAGGATATGTGTTAGTAACTACATGGACATAGTTTTTCAAATATTTTATTTGTGTTTTCAAACCACTTTGAACCTTAGTTCAAAGTAGTTTTAAGTGGTTCAAATGATCCACCCTATGGATTCAATGCAAGAAAAGTTCAGACTCTGGGTTCGAAATGCATATTTGTTAATTCAAAAAAGTTCAAAGTCCAACCTCAGTCCATGATTCAGGTCAGTTTAGAAGTTTAGAGGTCATAATTTGGGGTTGCACCTTAGTCAAAGAACAAAATACCATCATGGTGAATCTTCAAGGTTTCTTAATTAAGAAGTTTAGTGTTCAAGCTCAAAGATTTAGCTGAACCCAAGGGTTCGGAATTTAAGATTCATCTTGTGATCATTCAAGTTCAAGTAAAGTTAATGGTTTCATTAAAATGTGGATTTAACATAAGTAAAGATGTAGATGATGCTCTCTTCACATTTTCAAGTCAGATTAATCCAATCCCAAATGTATCCTCTTTGGTAAAAGATGCACAAGACTTGGTGCTTAGAGTTACATATTGACATTTTGGATGTTAACATAAAGAGATTGTGTTTCATGCAACCTCAAAATCAGTGGCAACATTCCCTATGCTTCATCAACATTTTTTGCAGCTCAACGTAGAGAGTGATGGCCATGAAATAAACACACTGAATATTGTATATCAATATGAAGACAGACAAATCTGTCCTACCTTTTCAAAATTCTACACTATGGCAATGGTGAGGAGACAAAGAGGTCGGGTTTCATCAAATCTAGACCATGGAGATATGAATAATATTGCCAGATAACTATTTAGTGGAACATCAATTCAGTTACACACATCTATGTAACCAAACACCATATTAATCCACCATGATGCTAGACCCAAGCGTATAAATGCATCTAGGTTCATTGGAGCTTCGTATCTCAAATATGCATACAATGAAATAATATGGACTATTTGAAAAGTCCTTTTACACTGAGTCATTAGCCATGATGATGAGTTAAATTACTCACAAAGATCAAGTTAAGATTTGTTATGTATTTCAAGTTTCAAAATGAGACTATATCACGACTACAAGTGTATCATAAAGAATAGGTTGCAAGATGGAGGAAGGTTCAACATCTTTTTGGGTCACATAGTTTGGTGTATTAGAACTCTTTTTCGCGACAACACCGCAAAATCTGCCCATTGATCCATTACATTTTCCAATTGAAACTCCACATCATGAGTTTAATTCAAATAAATATTCTGTACAAGACATTAAAATGATTGCGGTAGTAGGTACTATTGGAAATAAATCAGTTGAGTTTCGAAGGGAGCTGAAGGTTGATGAGATTGTAGATAGCCTTAAAGAACTTGACATAGAACATTATGATAATGACGATGAAGGCCTGCGGAAGAGACTCCGACTCATGATTACCAAGCATGTGATTAAGCAAGAAAGTGAAAACATTCTGCTAAGATCATGCTCGAGCCAAATGAGACTTCGTCAGGCATCCGAAAGTTGATATTCACATCATTCATGGCATTCTTTCCCACCTGATGAGTGATTTTCTACATAATATTGTAGTGATGATTAAATCATGTATAAGCCTGATGCATAGTGAAGAATTTAGACACACAATTTAGAGGTTTGAAGAACGTCTAGAATCCAAAGAGCCACAGTATGGGACATACCACGGGTGACGCTCCATCACATGTGCATCACTAAATAAATTGAGAGTGCTTCTTATTCAATTGTAGGGAGGTGAAGCAAAAGATTCACATGTCACAAGTATTTTAGATATCTTCCAAATTGACGCCTTATAATCCTCCATGGTCATACGCAAGGTGTTTGATGAGATATGCCATTGATGAAGGAAGGCTCAAGCCCAAATAAAAATTCTTATTCTCACAAATGAAATCTAAGAGCCGAGACATAAAATAACATGTCGCAGGAAGGCAAGTAAACTATTTCATAAAATACCAACAAAAATAGGGTACTAATGAAGGCGATAGACATGGGCTTATGTTTTGAAATATATAGTTGTCTTTCATCGAGCACACGAGTAGCTATTTTGGCAAGTCCATATTGGAATGAACTATAATGTCTACCTGTCATAATGTTCAAGATGCCCACTGACTTGAAAAGAATTCACATGGTGATCGGTACAAGATTAGGAAGAGATCATGTCCATCTTGGATTATGCACGACCCACTTTCTACAGTTTTGAGATAGTTAAGGCTCAAGAATACCGATTAGAATAGAACACGGGGATTGGTTTAAATCATTTCTCTTTATACAGCCCGTGGAATTAAGACATATATATATATATATATATCTGAAGACCATCATGGCCTAATGATTAATTAAGATCTTTGATTAAGTTGCAAATCATAATATTTGATTATTATAAAGAGGATAGTCATTATATTGCTGAAAACTAAAAATAATATAGAAGGGGAAATCAAAAAGTTTTAATTTCAAGATTCAGTTAGGGAAACTGAAAAATTTCCATGGGAAATGAGAAGATAATAAAAGAGCCAGTGAAAGACTAAAGGGGGGGTTGGATTTTCCTTTCCATAAGGAGATTTTATGCTATTGTAGGGAGATGATTCTAGTTTTCCATAGAGAGATTTTACAGTTCTCTTGGGAGAAGAATGCAAACTTTGGAGTTGTAGTAGAACAGAGCTTTACTTTGCTAGACTTTGTGTTAGTGATTAAAGGGAAATTTGATTTTGAAATCTAATGTATGGGAGGGGGTTTTCATTTTCTTCTAGATAGTAAATTTGATGTAGCATGTAATAAGATCTGTATAGTCTTTTATATCTTAAAGAAGGGAGATTTGAAAGATAACTACAAACTAGAACTTTGAGTTTAGGCAATTTACTTTCCACTAATTGTTATCTTTTTGTAACTTTCAATTTTCTGTAAGTGCATCTGATGTTTTTGTTTTTTAAATACATTTTGATATCAAAATCTCTTTGAAGCTTTGATTCTTCATTTCCTCAGGAGGATGGAAATTATTCCTTTGATCTTTGTCCTTTTTGTAATGTAGCATACAACAAATGAACTTTGTGTAATCTGCTGTTCTCTACTTTTCTTTCTTTTCAGTTATTAAGTTTATGCATCTACTCTGTGTTTACAGATAGATTCTTGTAATCCTTTTGTGCTTTCTAGTTAAAAGCATCCAAATTAATTCATTATATATCTTACACGGGGAGCTGTACCCGATAAAATTTAGATGAAGGTTATCAATCCAATGATAACTTATCCAAATGTTGGTGCGGATTTGTCTTCTCACTTGGGCACTCAGGGTTATATTTGCATATATTTTCTTGGAGGAAAATTTTTTCACTAACAAATTTTTGGTGACTCCACTGGGGAATGAAATGAAGATCATTGCCTAATATTTGTTTCCTCAATTTTATGATTATCTTTGTGTGCAGGAGATTGGCAACTCAGTGTTACAAACTTGTTGAATCTTTTATTTTTGAGTTCTAGTGTGTGTTATGGTTGTGGTTGCAACTCAATCATGGGGGGCTCGGATCAGACCATTTTTCTTGGCTCGGTATTCAGTTGTGGTTGCAACTCAATCATGGGAGGCTTAGATCAGACCATTTTCCTTGGCTCGGTATTCAGCCTTACCTAAAAGGTCATGGGAATACCTTCCCAAGTTTCATGGGGACAAAACACAAGATCCAACTGATCACATCAAAGTAGTTACTGTTGCATGTGGGATTCTTGCTATGTAGGAAGAAGATGTGTTCATTAGATTTTTTGTTCAAAGCCTTATGGGAAAAGCTGTGGAATGGTTTCAAAACCTACAAGATGGATGTATCACAACTTGGGATGATCTTAAGAAGAGTTTCCTTGAGATATTTCAACCCACAATTGATTCCTATCAATTATTGGTAAATCTTTTTCAAATTCAAATGAAAGAGGGTGAGTCTGTAAGGGAGTTTATTGATAGATTTAACCGAAGTGTTGGTAAAATTCCTCTAGCCTACCAAGCTAATGAAAGCAATTAGTTATACTTCTTTATTGCTGCTATGGATGTTGAATTCAAGTTTTGGTTACAATGCCTTGGAGTGCAAAATTTGGTGGACCCAAAAAAGGAAGCAATCAGGTTGGATGTTGCCTTGATTCTTAGTGGTATGAAATCTATAAAGACTCCACCAATGAAAGAATACCTTTGTGGACAACAACACTACATTGACGAGGAAGCTACATAGAAGAAGCATGTTTTAGAAGAAATTAAATCCACTCCCAATGTTTCTCTTTTTCAGAATCTAACTATTTTTAATGATGAAGATTTCTAAGAACCCTTGTTGGCTGAAGATAATTCTTTATAGATGATAGGATTTTGCTGCTTGTATGTTGAAAATGATGAGGAGTGTGTTGCTTAATCAGATGAGCTAATGACCACCCTAAATGTACTAGTTGCAAAGGAAAGACTTGTTGCATATGATTCAAATAAAGGATTATCAATGGCTCCCCTTTTTCTGGAACATGAAAGCTTTGCTTCTAAGTTGCTAATGCCCTCTTTGTTATTGATTCTAATCAACATGATATGGTGTATCAACAAGAATAAAAATTGACAAATAATGAAGAAGGGTATGACATTCCTCTCTCTCAGTCTTTCTCATTTGAATATATACCACAACCAGAGGGATGCTTGCAATCTAAAGTAGTAATGAAGCAAGGAGAGCTTTCAAAGAATATGGTGGGACAAACCATTCAATCTTTGATTTTGTTAACTAATACTGATGGTAAAGGAACTTCACAAGTTGAAGCACCCATGAATTTGAATGGAGCAGAATTATAAACTGTTGACAATGTTTCATTTCTATCATGTTGTAGCAAACACAAGTGGAATGAGAGGCATGCCATTTTTATGATGAAGTTGGTATTTCCAAAGAGCAAGAGTTCCTGTAGCACATGGTTGTTGAATCCATCTTTACAGTTGTCACAAGGTGTCTACTAATGCTGGTGCATTCTTCATATTAGTTGCTCTTTTGCACAGGCATGTATTTCTCTGAACTAGTCAATGGGTTTCCATGAGTGAATGAATGCACTCTCAAAGGTATGGGCTGGTAGCTTATCTTTTTGTAAATAAGTTTTTGTTGTGTGTAGTGGTAGTCTGAATAATGTGCAAGTTTCATACTTGTTGGTAATTTAGGTGTGTTGGTTAGTTAGTTTTTCCCTGCTCCCCTCCACATTCTCTACAAGCAGCTCCCAATTTTCTCTTTTTTCTAACTCTATTGCTCAATGGTTAAGGCACTCATCTTTGGCTAGAGATTGCTGAAGTTCTCTATTTTTGTAGTAAAAAATAGTCCCACAGTTAGAGCCCCTATTAGTAACTACATGGACATAGTTTTTAAAATTTTTAATTTGTGTTTTCAAACCACTTTGAACCTTAGTTCAAAATAGTTTGAAGTGGTTAAGTGGTTCAAATAATCCACCCTGTGGGTTTAATGCAAGAAAAGTTTAGATTCTAGGTTCGAAATTTAGATTTGTTAATTTAGAGAAGATCAAAGTCCAACCTCAGTCCATGATTTAGGTCAGTGCAGAAGTTTAGATGTCATAATTTGGGGTTGCACCTTAGTCAAAGAACAAAATACCATGATGGTGAATCTTCAAGGTTCCTTAATTTAGAAGTTTAGTGTTCCAACTCAAAGATCTATCTCAACCCAAAGGTTCAAAATTTAAGATTCATCTTGTGATCATTCAAGTTCAAGTAAAGTTAATGGTTTCATTAAATGATGGATTTAACATAAGAAAAGATATAGATGGTGCTCTCTTCACATTTTCGAGTCAAATTAATCCAATCCCAAATGTATTCTCTTTGGTAAAAGATGCACAAGACTTGGTGCTTAGAGTCAGATATTGGCATTCTGGATGTTAACATAAAGAGATCATTTTCCATGCAACCTTAGAATCAGTGGCAACATTCCCTATGCTTCACCAACATTTTTTGCAGCTCAATAGAGAGAGCATTTCCCATAAAATAAACACACTAAATATTGTATATCAATATGAAGAGAAACAAATCTGTCCTACCTTTTCAAAATTCTACACTATGGTAATGGTGAGGAGACAAAGAGGTTGGGTTTCATCAAATCTAGACCATGGAGATATGAATAATATTTCCAGATAATTTTTTGGTGGAACATCAATTTAGTTACACACATCTATGTAACCAAACACAATATTAATCCACCATGATGCTAGACCCAAGCATATAAATGCATCTAGGTTAATTGGAGCATCGCATCTCAAATATGCCTATCGAGTTTTCTTCGTAAAGTAAGCCAGTGATTTGAATTTGCATAAAATGAAATAATATGGACTATTTGAAAAGTCCTTTTACAATGAGTCATTAGCCATGATGATGTGTTAAATTACTGATGGAGATCAAGTGAAGATTTGATATGTATTTCAAGGTTCGAAATGAGACTATATCATGGCTATAGGTGTATCATAAAGAATAGGTTGCAAGATGGAGGAAGGTTCAACATCTTTTTGGGTCACATAGTTTGGTGTATTAGAACTCTTTTTGGCGACAACACCACACAGTTTGCCCATTGATCCATTATATTTTCTAGTTGAAACTCCACATCACGATTTTAATTCAAATAAATGTTCTATACAAGACATTAAAATGATTGCAATAGCAGGTGCTATTGGAAATAAATCAGTTGAGTTTCGAAGGGAGCTGAAGGTTGATGAGATTGTAGATAGCCTCAAAGAACTTAACATGGAACATTATGATAAGGACGATGAAGGCCTATGGAAGAGACTCCAGCTCATGATTACTAAGTATGTGATTAAGCAAGAAAGTGAAAACATTTTGCCAAGATCATGCCTGAGCCAAATGAGACTTCATCAGGTACCAGAAAGTTGATATTCACATCGTTCATGGCATTCTTTCCTGCTCGATGAGTAATTTTCTACATAATAATGTAGTGATGATTACATCATGTATAAGCCTGATGCATAGTGAAGAATTCAAACATGCAACTTAGAGGTTTGAAGAGTGTCTAGAATCAAAAGAACCATAGTATGGGACATACCACGGGTGATGCTCCATCACCGAATAAGCTGAGAGTGCTTTTTATTCAATTGTAGGGAGGTGAATCAAAAGATTCACATGTCACAAGTATTTTAAATATCTTTCAAATTGACGCCTCATAATCCTCCATGGTCATACGCAAGGTGTTTGATGAGATATGCCATTGATGAAGGAAGGCTCGATCCCGAATAAACATTTTTATTCTCATAAATGAAATGTAAGAGCTGAGACATAAAATAACATGCCACAAGAAGGAAAGTGAACTATTTGCTAAAATGCCAACGAAAATAGGGTACTAATGAAGGTGGTAGACATGGGCTCATGTTTTGAAATATATAGTATTCTTTCATCGAGCACATGAGTAGCTATTTTGGCAAGTCCATATTGAAAGGAACTATAATGTCTACCTATCATAATGTTCAAGATGCCCACCAGCTTGAAAAGAATTGACATGTGATTGATAGAAGATTAGGAGTAGACCATGACCATCTTGGATTATGCATGACCCACTTTCTATAGTTTTGAGATAGTTAAGGCTCAAGAATACCAATTAGAATAGAATATAGGGACCGATTTAAATTATTTCTGTCTATACATCTTGTGGAATTAAGACACACACACACACACACACACACACACACACACACACACACACACACACACACACACACACACACACACACACACACACACACACACACACACACATGAAGACCATCATGGCCCAATGATTAATTAGGATCTTTGATTAAGTTGCAAATTATAATATTTGATTATTATAAAGAGGATAGTTATTATATTGCCGAAAACTAAAAATAATATAAAAGAGGAAATCAAGAAGTTTTTCAAGATTTAGTTAGGGAAATTGAAAAGTTTCCACAGGAAATGAGAAGATAATAAAATGGCCAGTGAAAGACTAAAGGGGGAATTGGATTTTGATTTCCATAAGGAGATTTTATGCTATTGTAGGGAGAGGATTCTAGTTTTCCATAAAGAGATTTTCTAGTTCTTTGGGGAGAAGAATGCAGGCTTTGGAGCTATAGTAGAATAGAGCTTTACTTTGCTAGACTTTGTGTTAGTGATTAAAGGGAAATTTGATTTTGAAATCTAATGTATGGGAGGGTCTTTTCATTTTCTTCTAGAGAGTAACTTTGATGCAGCATGTAATAAGATCTGTATGGTCTTTTACATCTTAAAGAAGGGAGATTTGAAAGATAACTACAAACTAGAACTTTGAGTTTAGGCAATTTACTTTCCACTGATTGTTATATTTTTGTAACTTTCAATTTTCTTTAAGTTCATCTGATGTTTCCATTTTCTAAATACATTTTGATATCAAAATATCTTTGAAGCTTTGATTCTTCATTTCTTCAGGAGGATGGAAATTATTCCTTCTATCTTTGTCCTTTTTGTAATGCAACATACAACAAATGAACTTTGTGTAATCTGCTATTCTTTGTTTTTCTTTCTTTTTAGTTATTAAGTTTATGCATCTACTTTATTTTTACAGATAGATTCTTATAATGCTTTCGTGCTTTTTGGTTAAAACATCCATAATTAATTCATTGTATATCTTACACGGGGAGCTGTACTTGATAAAATTCAGAAGAAGGTTATCAATCCAATGATAACTTATCCAACTGTTGGTGCTAATTCATCTTCTCACTTGGGCACTCAGGGTTATATTTGAATATATTTTCTTGGAGAAAAATCTTTTCACTAACAATATTCAAATAAACTCGACACAAATTATCTATGATGAGCTCACCTCATGGTTGACTTCGGTCAGATGATTCAAGTAGTTTTACATGTCCTTATATATGATATATGCCTTGGCAACTCACCAATTGTGGCCTGACCTTCCTAGCATCCAAAACTATGATGAGCACACCAAAGTATATGAATTTTACCCACATCTATAGTTGCAAAGACACTATGAGGAGTATGTGGCTATTAATGATGCCTTCACAATGAGGTTGTATTAAGAATTGCATGGATGCCATCAGAGGAGATTTTCACCAGAGCCAATTTTGGCCATAAGCCAATTTGGATGCTTATTCATCTAGTTTTTGAGTTTCTCCTATTTTGGAATAGGAGCTTATGATGGCTTTTGTAATAGGATTCCAAAATATCCAAAAGATAAGGTGGTTCTAGTCAAACTGTGTTGAAAAATCCTTGAAGTGAACACATTTTATTCCAATGTAAAGAAGATAGCTAAGATTCCCTTCCCTATTGTGGTTGGCTCGTAATCATGTGCTTCTAGATCAGATGCTCAAAATTTTGTGAAGAGCTTTGAGAGAAAAATTAAGTTGTTAGACTATGAGCTACTTAGGCCTCAATATGATCTAGTTAAAGTTATAAGGAATCACTCGAAGTTGGGATATGCCTACAGGCATGTGTCGAATATTGAAGACTTTTGGTCCAAGTGTCTCAACAAGTACCTATTGACAATTGGCTAATAGAGATATGTAATTATTGTCATTTATGGCAACACATGATGTATATGCTCATAGGAAACCTTAGAAATAAAGATACAGTTTAGTGTTTGGTAATCATAAAATTTTAAAAGTGCAGAATTTAGTTTACAAAAGTATATTGTTTTGTTTATAACTTGTTACTAATGTCATATTATAACTAGAAAAGTTAGATGAAGATAGTATACATGTTGGTGATGATGTGTATAACCTCTAAAGTCAATATGGACTATACAAAACATAGATAATCATGTTTTAGAAAAAGAGGATAGCAGAATTGAATGAAAGAATTAATTTTTTTACAAGATAATTACTTCTCCAATTAGGGCCGACATCCTAGATGTTTACTCTAAGTTGGAAAAGTAGATTGTGGTCTTAACTGACCCAATAGCAATTTGTGTGAAGGCATGGTATTTATGCAAAGGACATTTTGCAATGATAAGTGTAATTAAAAGTGCTACCTTGTAATTGTGATTGTATGCACTTTTGTGAAAGTGATAAATGTGAAGTTTTATATGAGCTATTTTGTGATCTAAGATCGAGTTGAATATCAATGATTAGTCAAGGAAGAAGATACAATACCTATATTCTAGAAGTCTGATTACTTTTTTGGGTAGTGAGCTCTTCTTGTAATTGGAAGTGCATGTTTGAGAAGTGGGCTCATCTTGCATCTATTGTACCTCAACTCCTAACAAGGTTTCAATCTCCTAACAGGGATTCAAAGTCTTCTAATAGGGGCTGCTTATACTAAATTTACTCATTGACTCCTAACAGGCTCCATCCTCTAACAAGAAACTTATATATCAGTATATTATCTATTGCGTATCATCCCCACCTGGGTTTTCCCTTGGCCAGGGTTTCCCTAGTTAACAAAATATGGTGTTATGAGTTATCTTTGTGCATTGTTACTATTACTATTCAACATTACTTTATTAGTTTGTTATGCATGGTTTAAAGTAAGAAATAATATCCAGTTGGCAACTAAAGTTTTTAGATTACTAATTCACCCCCCTCTCAGTAATCCCTATTTCTAACAATTGGTATCAGAGTGTAGCTATTTTGAAGAGGCTTAACAAATTGAGTAAGATCTCTATGGATATGGAATAGTTGATGAAGAACCTTGAAGAAGCTCTTGAACAAATTGATCTCCTTACTAAAGAAAGAGATAAGCTGAATGACATATATGAAGACTGCAAAGTATACATTGGTCAATTGAAAGAAAAGATTGAACATCTCAAATCAAAGCCTAAATCTAAAACTAGTGATGATGATTATTCAAAACTGAAGATGGAATACAAGATCTTGAAGCATGAATTGAAGATTACAAATCTGAAATTGACTTTGAGAAATGATCCTAGAAAAATTGAATCTAATTTGAAGATTGAAAATGCAGATTTGAGAGCAAGTCTAGCAAAGAAAACATCTAAATTTGAACATTGAAAGAAGATCACGAAGAACTTCATAAGTACAATACTATTGTGAAAGGTGAATTAACTCAGTGCATGAAACAACTTGAGAAACTTTATTCTAGTAGAGAAAAGCTTGATGATTCAATGTCAATACAAAGACTTACTTATGATAAGACTGGTCTTGTTTATCTAATTAACATGTTTGAAAATAAACCTAAGATTAGATTAGATCTGAAAGAAAAAGATAAAAGTGATGATAATATTGAATCCAGTCAATCTTTTGATAAATCCAAAGGAATTGAGCAAAATAAGGAAGTTGAGATTTTGGATGAACCAAAGCAAGTGGAATATCCTAAGGAAACCAAGTATAAATTTAGAGGTAAGTGCTTCTTATGTAATGAAATAGGTCATATGAAAAGAGATTGTACTAATAAGTTATTTAATCATGTTAAGCACTTTTATTGTCATAATTGTCATGGCATGGCTCACAATAAAATTGATTGTAGAAAACCTAAATATGATAATGGTAGAAGGAATAATAGAATATCTAGCAATACTAACCCTACAGATAGAAGAAGATCTAATGAAAGGACATCGAGAGAAGGAAGATCTTATGAGGACATAAGACATATCATGTGTTATATGTGTAACAACTTAGGACACATTGCTCAAAATTGTCATGCACCTAATGATCAATAGAATCCTAGAAGCATAGCACTAGTATGTCAGTTATGCAAAAATTTTAGACATACAACAAAGTACTGTAGAATGGACATAAACTTTGGAGATAGAAGGAACAATGGAAGAAACTTTAGAAACAAAAGGAATGATGGAGAAAATGTTAGAAATGATAGAAGTAACCATGAAAGGAACTTCAAAACTAATAGAGACAATTAGGAACACATAAACATTGTTAGTGAACTTCGAGAAGAACTTAATGAGGCATTTGTGAAAGGAGTAGATATCTCAACAGAAAAGCTAGATGATGATGAGATAGGAAGATCGAAGACAATTGTTGAGTTTGATTCAACTAAGTTGAATTAAGCTTGTTCACAGTATTAGAATTTGAGAACTTAATCTAGAGATGGAGCTAGAGCTAGCGAAGTTGGGAAAATATGTATCCATTTATGTTTAGATGGTACCTAAGCTCACTTGTAATTTGGAGCTTATCTAAACAAGTTATAAAGGAATTTAGAGTTACTAGCATTACAATGAAAGTTAATGTAAGGAAACTCAGGTGCGGAAACAACTTCCTACACTAATCTCTTAAGAGAAGTATGGTGCAAATCTTATTAAAATATTTTCACTTACAGATTCAATATCATGTAAAGAACAATATTTTGGCCAAGCAAGCATAAAGAAAATAGACAGAGAAAGAAACACATAACACAAAAATTTGCCGGTGGGGAAAAACCTTTCGGTAAAACAACCCCACCCCTCTAGATCCTGCACAATGTATTATCTTCAACACAAGGTTACAATACACTTGCAACTCAAGTTCAACAATGACATCAGAAGACTCTAGTAGCAACTCACAGTACCAACAATACACTTTCTTGCATACTCCTCTTCACAACCCTAAAAATGTTTATTACATGTGCTTCACTTTTAGGGTTACTCCCAAAGGTAACCGTATTAGGGTTTTACCATTCTCTAAGAAAATAGGAACCCTAAAAAAATAGTACTCAAATTTATCAGTTGCCACATGTCCACCTATCATTGAATCTTTCTAACATAGATCTTACATTTCATAGGAATCTGTCATAACCATTTTAGCTATGATCTCCTTATACACAATTCAAGATGTCGACACATCAACATTATGTGCAAGAAATACATTTTACAAAAAAAAAAAAAAGAATAGGAATTATCCAAGGTTGAGACACCTTATTCCTAACATTCTCCCACTTGTCGAACACCTTGTAAGAGCAACAACAACATAATAGGAACTAGCCGCTATAGACCAAAAGGCCCATAGACTCCGAACACCATCTAAACTTCTCAGTGCCCACTAGTTTTGTTAATGCATCTACAAAATTCTTCAAGTATCTACCTTCTCCAAATTTACCTTTCCATCTTCCACCATATCTCTCAAAAAGTGAAACTACACATCAATGTGCTTCGTTCTGGCATGGAATGTTGGATTCTTTGCAAGGCAAATAGCACTCTAACTGTCACACCAAATAGTAATCTATTCTGCATCAACACCAACATCAGAACACAATCTCTTAAGCCAAATGGCTTCCTTACAAGCATGAGTAGCAGCCATGTACTTAGCTTCTATATTGGATAAAGCAACCACAGGTTATTGCTTGCTCATCCAATTGATGGCACCTCCAAACATAGTGAACACATAAGCACTGGTGGATCTCCTACGGTCAATATCACCTGTCCAATCTGAATCCACAAACCCATGAATGAAAAATGAATGCAAAGATCCAGAAGAGTTACCATGATAACATATGGAGTAATCTGATGTACCCCTCAAATATCTGAATACTCACTTAACTCCATCCTAATGTACCCATCCAAGATTAGCCATAAACTGACTCAGGACTTCCACTGCTTGGGCAATGTCTAGTCTAGTATAGGCCATAGCATACATAAGACTGCCAACTACACTAGCATAAGGTACTCTACTCATGTCCTCCATCTCACTAGGAGATTTTGGAGAATCATCTACATATAACTTTGTTCCCACGGGAATAGGAACACATAGTGGTCTACAATCTGCCATGCTGAACCTGTCCAACATAGACTTCACATACTTACTCTGACTCAACCAAAGTTTTCTGTTAGACCTGTCTCTACTGATTTCCATACCCAAGATGTACCTAGCTGCCCCAAGATCTTTCAACTCAAATTGTGCTGACAAAAGAGATTTAAAATAAAAAATCATACCCTTACCCTTCCCAAACAGCAACATATCATCAACATATAATGCAACAATAAGAAGGCGATCATTTTCAACTTTGAAATAAACAAAATGATCTTATTTCGATCTTAAAAATCCAATTAACAACACAAAGGCATCAAACTTAAGGTACCACATCTTAGGATATTGCTTCAAATGATATAGAGATTTCTTTAATTTGTAAACTAAGGATTCTTTACCTTTAACAATGTAGTGCTCAGGCTGTGACATATAAATCACTTTCTCCAAGTCACCATGAAGGAAAGTTGTCTTCACATCCATCTGTTCTATCTCTAAATCATATGATGCAGCAAGAGATAATAGAAATCTAATGGATGTCAACTTCACAACAGGAGAGAATATTTCACCATAATCTATTCCCTGTACCTGTGAATACCTCTTTGCAACCTATCTAGCTTTTTACCTTTCAACACTGCCATCTACATAGAATTTCTTCTTGAACACCCATTTATACCCAACAAATTTTCTCCCTTTATGCAAAGGTACAAGGTCCCAAGTATTTTTTTTCTCTAATGAAGCCATCTCATCATCCATAGCCTCAATCCAAGAACTTGCATCTTCCATGCCCAAAGCCTCCTTCACAGATCTAGGCTCATCAGTGCTAGTAATCAAAGCAAAAGCACAACTAGAATCTAACATAGAATAACCAAACCTTTCTGGTTGCTTTCTTTCTCTCGTGGATCTCCTCAAGGGCTGTAGTTGAGGTTGTTGTTCCTCTTCTTCTAAACTATCAGAGCTGCTAGAGCTCTCCTCATCATTAGACCCAACATGGTCTCTCTATTCAATCTTCTCAGGGGTAGGAGGCAACTGAACAACATCTTTTTCCTTTTCCTTTTCATTTGGTTGTAGCACAATAGGAGAAGATGTTAGCTCTCTAAAAATAACATTTCTACTATACAACACCTTACTAGTCATAGGATCCCAAATCTTGTATCCTTTTACACCGGCACTGTACCCAATGAAAATACATTTAACAACTTTATTTTCCAACTTAGATCTTTTCTCCTTTGGATCATGTGCATAAGATTCACAACCAAAAATACGAAGATGTCTAATTGGAGGCTTCTCACCAGACCACACCTCCATGGGTGTCTTACCAACAAGGGCTGATGTAGTAGATATGTTAACCAAATAGCAAGCAATGGCCACAGCTTCGGCCCAAAACCTTTGTTCTAAACTAGCTCCACTAAGCATACTCCTAGCCTTCTCCATCAATATCCTTTTCATTCTCTCTGAAACTCCATTTTTCTCTGGGGTATAAGGAGTTGTCCTATGCCTCTCGATACCTTGTTCTTTACAGAATTGTTCTAACTCTGCTAAGCAAAACTCACCACCATTGTCAGTTCTCACACAGTTAATCTTCTTACTAGTCTGATTATCTACAAGGGCTTTAAATTCCTTGAATAGACTAAAGACTTGTGTCTTACTTTTAAGGAAATAAATCCATGCCCTTCTACTATAATCATCTGTGAAAGATACAAAAAATACAGACTTGGAGATTGAAGGAACTTTTACAGGACCAAATACATCAGAATGAATAAGATCCAAAACATCAGAAGATTTGTGAGAACTAGAGTAAAACTGAACATTATTTTGTTTACCATAGATAGAGTCTTCATAGAAGTCAAACTCGAGATTGCAATCATTTAACCCCTCAACAAGATTTTTATTTTTTAGGGTTCATAGACCCTTTTCACCAATGTGACCAAATCTCAAATGCCATAACATTGTCTTTTCTGCAGGAAGCTTACCTTCCAAAGTGTTTGCATTGCCATCGAAACCAATAACCATAGTATTCTTCACTGCTCATTCAAATGGTGAGGATGAAGAACTATTACATAGAGGAATACATGCATCTAACTAAAATACGGTACCTCTCCTAGTACTCCTTGCAAGCACTATCGATCCTCTCATCATCTTGCATCCTTCTTTTGAAAAAAACAACTTGCACACCTACATCATTCAGTGTACTTACAAATAATAGGTTTCATGCCAAACTTGGAATATGCATAACTCCATTGATTCCATTTACTCATCCATCAGGAAATTTGATAGTGACCCTTCCACGTCCAACTATCTTTAGGTGAGAATCATCACCCAAGTACACCTTTCCACCATCTAACTCTTCATATTTTGAGAACCAATTTCGATGAGACATCATGTGAAAAGATGCACCCGAGTCAACCAGCCACACATCATTAGATGTATGGGCTGCCAAAGCTATGATGAATGCATCGCCATCTTATTGAGATTTCTCTGAAGTTGAATCTGAACCTTTCTTCTTCTTCTTTGGCTCTTGACAGTCCTTACGAAAGTACCTAGGTTTATCACAGTTCCAACATTTTGCCTTGGACTTATTGGAAGTCTTTGACTTCCCACGAGATTTGGATCTACCCTTATTATTAGACTTATTGTCATTTTTCTTCCCTCTTTTTGTGGATCTCCCACGAATAGCAAGGGCTTCTTTTTTTGAAATGGAAGACTTTCTCCGCATCTCCTCTGATAGTAGTGACAACACCACATCATCCATTTTAAAAGTGACTAACGTGCTTTCGAGAGCCATCACAAGATGGTCCCATGAATCTGGTAAAGAACACAAAAGTGTGTAGCAATAATCCTCCTCCTCTAA
This sequence comes from Cupressus sempervirens, assembly GCA_028749045.1. Taxonomy (NCBI): domain Eukaryota; kingdom Viridiplantae; phylum Streptophyta; class Pinopsida; order Cupressales; family Cupressaceae; genus Cupressus; species Cupressus sempervirens. Next base: position 155,553,120 of record CM053784.1, on the reverse strand, counting down.
CTTGACACTAGCTGATGTCAATTGTGCAGTGACCAGATTAAATGCATTTAAATGATCTGTTAAGGATCCACCTTCCTCCATTCGTAGAGAGTACAACTTCTTCCTCAGGAACAACTTTTTCACCAAAGATTTGGCCTGATACATGACCCCAAGTCTTTCCCACAAACTATATGTGGTTTTCTCATCTAGAACATTAGAAGAACTACATCAGTTAAATATAGCCTTATGAGACCCTTAGCTTTACGGTCTTTGATATCCCAATCTACTTGAGCCATAGTTGTTGGTCTTGTAGCATTTGAAGTCACTTCCCATAGGTCATGATCTTCCAACATGTCTTCCATCTTGAGTTTCCACAACTCAAAATTAGTGCCATTAAATTTCTCCACCTCCATTCTTCCATATGATGAACTCACCATCTCAATCTGCAAATAAGATTCAGGATGCTCTACACAAGACTCCCACTCAACTTGAGATTAGCTCAAAAAACACTACCCAACCCAAAAACTAGGATCAAAAGTTGATCAGGCTCTGATACCACTTGTAAGGAAACTTAGTTGTGAAAACAACTTCCTACACTAATCTCTTAAGAGAAGTATGGTGCAAATCCTATTAAAATCTTTTCACTTATAGATTCAATATCATGTAAAGAACAATATTTCGACCAAGCAAGCATAAAGAAAATAGACAAAGAAAGAAACACATAACACAAAGATTTTCCGGTGGGGAAAAACCTTTCGGTAAAACAACCCCACCCCTCCAGAACTTGCACAATGTATTATATTCAACACAAGGTTACAATACACTTGCAATGCAAGTTCAACAACGACAACAAAAGACTCCATTAGCAACTCACAGTACCAACAATACACTTTCTCGCATACTCCTCTTCGCAACCCTAAAAATTCTTATAACATGTGGTTCACTTTTAGGTTTACTCCCAAAGGTAACCGTATTAGGGTTTTACCATTCTTTGAGAAAATAGGAACCCTAAAATTTTTTTTCGGGGTGATGCCCTGAACCCCACTACTGGGGTAGAGTGTATAGTACTCAAATTTATTAGTTGCCATATGTCTTCACCTATCATTGAATCTTCCTAACATAGCTCTTACGTGTCATAGGAATCCTTCATAACCATTTTAGCTATGATCTCCTTATACACAATTCAAGATGCCGACACATCAACATTATTTGCAAGAAATACATTTTACAAAACAAATAATAAGAGTACGAATTATCCAAGGTTGAGACACCTTATTCCTAATAGTTAATTCTATAATAGAAGCTGAAAAGTATGTTTTTATAGAAAATTTTATGATGTGAAGCTTAGTAGAGTTTTTTCATGATGGAAAATAGCTATGGAAAACCTCAGGTGGCATTTGAAGATCAGATAAATAATCTTGAGTAGTTATTTGATAACAAGATGTAATTGTCAACTTTTTCATGTTTACAAAGTATGCAATTAATGCAAGTTCAAATTGATGGAATAAATGGAGGAAAGAAATGATTTTTACTTCATTACAAATACATCCAAAGAAAAGAGCACTCAGAAGTGACTTGTTAAGGTGATTTTGAGGTAAACCTTATTTTTGGAAAGAGAGGTATTTTATCATCTTTCTACAAATTTGTTTGGTAAAAGTAAATATTTGATAGGATCATGGATATGTTCATAGTGCACAATATTGAAAATGAGGATAGACCTAAGTTGAAGGTTGTTTCTATAAAACCTATTGAAGGAAACCCTAACTTAATGTTATCTATCACTTAGAACAATGTAGTATATCTTGAAGATGTAGGAAGTTATTTGAATAGTAAGTTTGAGTTAATTGGTAGTGAATATATGAACAAAGACATGGAATTAGTTTTCAATCACAACATGACTGTGAAGCTCAAATTTGAACATCTAAAGGAACTAGACCTATTTAAATATCATTTCTATCATGATTTAGAGATAGATGAGTGGACATAGATCACATTGAGTAGGATACATGATGGAAAGCTATGGATGCAAGAAAATGTAATTGATATTTCTTCCAACCTTATTCATGAGGTAACTAGTCTTAGTACATAAGGCAATGTACCTAGAGGTGAGAAAATGGTCAAAAAAAGAGTTAAGAGTTATACTAAAGCGGTGTATAATGGAAAGACTAGTGATCAACACCATAAAACAAGAACATGTAAGAAATTTGAGTAGAATAATTGCCTATTCTATTGTGCAAGCTCAAAGATTGATGAACTGTCAACTGGGTTCACCTATGTAGCTTATAAGATATGTGTAGAGAAGGAACAAGTGAATCTTAGTGAAATTTTGAGAATGCAACTCTTAGAAAACCTAGAAAAGATCAAGAGGAAAAATAATGTTGTGTTTAGATTTTAGTCATTGATCAATCACATATTCTTTCATGTACTTAAAAGAATTCCTTATTTATCATTCATAGACATAATGAGCAGTGCCAAATGTACAATGGAAAAGATTATAGAAGTATACAGAAGGAATCCTGTAGATAAGATATTGGACAGTGGAAACTTGATAATGAGAGCATTTTAGAATGAAATGAAATAGAGATTCAAAATTACACCTACAATTTTAGACAGATTTAAGGAAGACATTTGTGTTTTGGTTGATACAGATTTTACCTATATTCAAGTAGTGGAGCCTCAAGAAAAATTTCTTGATCCCTTGGGTAATGAATGGAATGATGATATAATAGTCAATTATATTGGTTTATGATTGAAATCAGAGAAAGATAAAACAATATACATATTTGGGACCTATGATGAGATTAACCAATTAGCTCACCAGGCAACCTTCAAGAAGGCATCACACAAGAAAATGGAATCTATTATGAAGAAAGCACCATCAGAGGTTGATATGATAGAGAGTGAGTCTGAGGCTATAAGGTGAACTATGAAGCAAGGAATACTAAATATTCAACCTTTATCAGTATTTGTTGTAGAAATTTTTTTAGAGCAAAGCATTTTGTATGCAGCAGTGTCATATGTACAACCAAGTGAACCTAAGAGAAAATATGAAACATTGGTGGAAGTAGTGACTACTAAGATAAAGATGGTAAAACAAGAAGCCACCAGACTAGGCAAAAGACATAAAACATTATTGACAATTGTTGAGTCTAGTGATGAAGAGGAAGAAGAACAAGAGATCAAGCAAGCAGAGAAATAAACATTGTCAAAATAATCAACAAGCAAATCTCGACAACTCTAGAAGCCAAAGATAGAGAAGATCAACATAGCTATTACTAATGAAGGAAACTTTGTTTAGATGAACAAATTTTATGATTTGTTTAACAATTTTGAGAAGGATCAGATTAATATATCTACCATGAGATATATCATAGAAAACAATATGAAATTGAAGGATATTGAGGGTGTAGTAAACTAGAAAGTCTATGGTAGACTCATAGAGAAGAATGCACCTGCAAGAGAAGATTATCTAGAACTTCAGAAGTCTATGCTTAGAACTATTTGCAAGATTGATGATGAAGAAGAGATTAAAAGATTGTTGAATAATCTCACACCATATTTGAGAAATAAATTGAGATCGTTTTTGTTCATGGTTGGTGAAAAAGATAAACTAAGAAGTGAGATTGTGGTTACATGTTGGCAAAGTCAAAGAGAGCATATACTCCAACACCTAGAACCTTAGAAGTGTCAGTAAGTAGTGACACTATGCAAATTGATCAAACTAATGTTACCATTAACATTGATGACATCAATCCATTTGAAGGTTTTGAACTTAATGAACCTAATACCGAGGATATTGAAGATAAATTGAGATAGATTGTAGTGGAAAAGAGACTGCTTGAAGAAGAGAAGAAGAAAATAGAGGAGGCCAAGCAGAAATTGCTTGAGGAAGAAAATAAAAGAAAGGAAGAGAGGAAAAGAAGAGAACAAAATAAGAAGAAATGAGAAAGAAAATAGAGGAAGATGAGAAGAAGAGATTGGAAGAGAAGAGAGAAAATGAAAAAGAGGAAAGAGAAAAGAAAGAGGAAGAAGAGAGAAGAGTAAAAGAGGCAGCTACGAAACAAAGGGAGGATGATACTAAACCATCTAGTTCATCTACTTTGATCTCTCTTTCTAGTTTAGCTACTAATGATGATGATGAAATAAATTTGATCTCATCCCTATCAAAGCTTATACAAAAGAATAGAATAGTGAAAAGATTACAAAAAACCTTGATGGAGGTTATTGATAGACTTCACAATACCTTGGCAGTGCAACACATTGAATTAGATCCTAAATAGAGGGAACAAGTAGTTTTGAAATCATTTGATGAAGAGTTTACTAACTTGTTAAATGTGGTTGAAGCAAAGCCACAAATTTCACATGATGCTAACTTGTTTAGCACCATCTGTTAGAACATTAAGAATGATTTGGATAATCTTGATACTTGTGTGAAGGAACTTCAGTACTGTCAATAGGATGGGAAACCATTTTATATAAAGTGTACCTTATGATACAAGTTGACCAAGGAAATAAATGGTTAGATAGAAGGAAATATGAGTGAGCTAAAGGCTTTATCCAGCTAGATCCAACATCCATCTTGCAAAGTTGACGATTTTGAAGGACAAGTGACTAGTATTCACAGTGATATTAGGAAATTGGAACTTTGGAGGGAAGAAATTTTAAAGAGGATATTGGATTTCAGAGAGTCTATTGCTCTAAAAATATCTTTTTTTGAGAAATAGTTAGAGGAATGTGTCAAGGCCAAGGACACATATTCTAACTTTTTGTATTCAGATCTTAATACAATTGAGATTGCATCATATGCTCTATGTGCAATTCTCACCTCAGCTGAATCTACCAAGGAAACATGGACTAAGGGTATGGATAATCTGAAGGAAAATTTTGATGATTGCATGAAGTCCTATCAGCATAAGGAAGGACAATATTTTTGATAGTTTTGGATAGATTTCTGACATTTTTGCCTTTGTCATTGATGTCAAAGGGGGAGTAGTTGCAAAAAATTGGAAATGCAAAAAATTGAAAAATACTTGAATTGTCAAAATGGGAGAATGTTGTAAGTACATAATGCGAAACATATTGTAAGGGGGAGCATATGTAAAGTTTCAAGAATTGCAATAGATGTAATGTAATGTATTTTTGTTGTGTTAAGTTTTTGTTACACAACCAATTTTTTCTATTTTGTTTCATCAATGCCAAAGGGGGAGATTTTTGAAAATTGGCTAAGAGAGATATGTAATTGTTGTCATTTATGGCAACACATGATGTACATGCTCATAGGAAACCTCAAAAATAAAGATACTTAGTATTTGGTAATCAAAAAATTGCCTAAGTATAGAATTTGGTTTACAACAGTGTATTGTTTTGTTTATAACTTGTTGCTGACATCATATTATGACTAGCAAAGTTAGATGGAGATAGTATACATGTTGGCAATGATGTGTATAACATCTAAAGTTAGCACAAATTGTATGAGATAGAGATAATCATGTTTTAGTGAAACAAGACAACAAAATTGAAGTAAATTATATTTTGTTTACAAGATAAGTACTTGTCCAATTAGGGCAGACATCCTAGATGTTTACTCTAAGTTGGAAATGTAGATTATGGTCTTAGCCAACCCAAAATTTTATTTTGTAAAGGAATGGTATTTATACAAAGGACATCTTGTAATGAGAAGTGTGATTACAAGTGCTATCTTGTAATTGTGATTGTGTGTGAACTTTTATAAAAGTGATATATGCGAAGTTTTATATGAGCTATTTTGTGATTTGAGATTGAGCTAAAGATCAAAGATCAGTCAAGGAAGAAGATACAATACCTATATTCTAGAAGTCTGATTACTTGTTTGGGTAGTGAGCTCTTCTTGTAATTGGAAGTGCATGTTTGGGAAGTGGGCTCATCTTGCATCTACTGTACCTCAACTCCTAACAGGGTTGGAATCTCCTAACAGGGATTCAAAGACTCCTAACAAGGACTCCTTATACTAAATTTTCTCATTCACTCCTAATAGGGTCCATCCTCTAACAAGAAATTTATATATCAATATATTATCTAGTGGGTATCATCCCCACCAGGGTTTTCCCTTGGCTAGGGTTTCCCTAGTTAACAAAATATGGTGTTATGAGTTATCTTTGTGCATTGTTACTATTACTGTTCAACATTACTTTATTGCTTTGTTATGCATGGTTTAAAATAAGATATAATATCCAATTGACGATTAAAGTTTGTAGATTATTGATTCACCCCCCCTTAGTGATCCTTATTTATAATAGTACCAAGCTTAGGAGAGGTTTTGGTCATTGTTAACCACTAATGAAATTAAATTGTATAATGATTATGTTGATGTTTTTGACCTTGTAGATGATGGAGCCTACATGCACCCTACATCCTATGAGAAGATCAAAGACACCCCACTTTTGTCTGCCCCACCTGGAGGTCCAATCATTGACACTATGGAGGTACTTATGCAAGGGATAATCAAGAGAATAGATAAATGGGTGGAGTGGACCCAAGTGAGGATGAAAAGGACAAGAAGCATGAGTTCTATAGGTAGATTATCAATTGGAATTACCTAGTCAACTGCAACAACTACCACAACTGCTACATCAACATCTCCAGGACCATTACAATCCATTGGTCAAGGTGGATACCAATCTCCAAAAAAGAATGTGCCACTCACTCCTAACTATGGAGCTAATTCTCTTCTAAACATTAGGAAGGCTGGGGAGAAGCAAGATGAAATGGATAATGGGAAAGAAAAAAATAAAATTAGTGGCCAAGCCATCTTCCCCTATTCAAGTCATCAATTTGGATGGTGACACCAACTCCATGGATGACTAGGAACAAGATGCATCTCAGCAAGGGGATATTTTAGCCTTTTCAATAATTTAGGTCATTACCTTCCCTATTGCTTCTTAGAGAAAGCATACTTCCTTGATTGTAAGGAAGATAATTGATCCTATTACCTTGCAATCTTTTATCAGTGTTTTGTCCATAGAGTCATGGATTAAATAGACTATTGATAGGAAGAAGAGGAGATATGAGGAAGTAGCTCCATCAAAGGACTTGATCACACTAGTAACCTCCTCTCAACCATCCAAGAAGACAAAGAAGTAGAAGATGATTGTTGCAGTGGCTATAGATTAAACAACTGGCCATAAGCTTGTAAAGATCATTGAACCACAAAAGGAAGACATATTTTATGAGCTTTACAAGGATGGATTCTAGATCAAGAGATTTTATCTTGGCATCCCAATTTATAACTCCATGGTGAACATGTGGAAGTCTACCAATGAGAAAATCAAAGATAAGACACAAGAGCTTAGGGTGAGAAGGAAATCTTAAAGGTCTCAAATAGAGAATTGGTGGAATATACAAGGTCTTCTCTTGGGAGCACTTCTTCGAGTCAAGTTGACCTAAATGTAGAGGAAAACAAGAATTTAATCCTAACGATGCATCAAAAAAAGCAATTCAAGTAGGTTGGCTGAGCATGGGTAGATCAGATGAATTTTCAAGGCCCCCAATTAGTTAAATATTTTGGAAACTTAGTATTGGATGCTCACTGTTGGAATCTAATTGAAAAGATCATTGATGAATTAGTAAGATTGTTGAAGAAGTATGTTTCAATCATTGTTTTGTCACTGATGTCAAACCTGCTATTTGTTGGTAAGACAATTGCTTATAAGATCCAAGCACTATCACTTAGTTGATTGATGAAGATGATTTAATCAATATGATGTAACAAAAACACCTAGAGGAAGGGTTGAGTTATGATGTTGTAATGAAGTGCAATAATCAATTAAGAAAATGATGAAATAATGTATTGGAAATATAATTGAAGATACAAAGGTTGGCTACACTTAAGAACTTAAGAAGAACAAGTTGTAAAAAAGACTATTTGCAAAGCTTGAACAAAGTCTATAGTGGGTGCTGAGAAAAGTTAGTTAATTACGAGCAGATTGCCAATATCTGCCGAGTAAATGAAAAATCTAGTGTGTGCTGAGTAAATTAGTTGGTGCCAAGAAAAATGTAATAGGTGTCAAGCATCAGTAAAACATAGTTGATGCCAAGTGAAAATGTAGTAGGTGTTGAGTAACACAGTATGTGCCAATCACCAGAAAGTCAATAGTGCTGAGCTGCTACATTATTTGAAAAGTCAAAGATGTTGAGAAGAAGGAAGGTTGTTGATAAAGAATGTTTTCAATCATTGTTTTGTCACTGATGTCAAACCTGCTATTTGCTAGAATGAAAATTTCTTATAAGATCCAAGTAATATCACTTAGTTGATTAATGAAGAAGATTTAATCAATAAGATATAAAAAAAGCACCTAAGGGAAAGGTTGAGTTATGTTTTTGTAATGAAGTACAAGGATCAGTTAAGAAAATGATAAAATGATGTATTGACAATATAATTGAAGATACAGAGGTTGGCCACACTTAGAAACTCTTGAAGGATAAGTTGTAACAAAGTTGTTTGCAAAGCTTGAGTAAATTCATTAGTGGGTGCCAAGCAAGCTAGTTCATGTCGAGTAGATTTCTAGTAAGTGCCAAGCAAATGAAAATCTAGTGTGTGCCAAGTGAAACAAAAGGAGCCAAGCAAGTTCAGGTGCCGAGCATCAGTAAACCTTAGTTGATGTTGAGTGAATCTATAGTAAGTGCCGAGCATCAGTAAATCAAAGTTGGTGCCGAGTAATATAGTATGTGCTAAGCATAAACAATTCAATAGTGCTGAGCTGCTACATTATTTGAAAAGTAAAAGATTTTCCATATCTGAATTGACAAGTTTGTTACCATGAATTTTGTGAACTAGATGGAAGATAAGGATGATAAGCTGGTAGCACAAAACTTTAGGAAAACCATTTTAGGGCGAATATAGGAGGATTCTTCATGATGTTTCTAGAAGAAACAAGATAAGGGCTAGATTCATTGAATCTTACCTAATCCATTCAAACCAAAATTAAAAGCGAGAATATTAGAGCAAGAAAAATATTCTATACTTCTATTTAAGGAGTTACAGGTCAAAAAGTAAGAGTTGCTGAGTTGCCAAGTGGTTGGTTGGAGATAATATGTAGTGTTAAGGAGTGTTGGTGTAAATAAGTATTTTACTATTTACACTTACTTAAGTTTACTTAGGTTAATGTATTATTTTATTATTATTATTTTAGGTGAGACACTTAAGAGTTTGTGTACTCTCATTGATGTACACAACTCTAATTATGCACATGGTGTCTACAACACATGAGTTTGCTTCATTCACTGAGTTGTCATGATGACAAAACAATTATCCACACTTCTTATTTAGCACATGTTGTCTACACCACTAATTTGCATGCTACACCATTGTAGGCTTATCCTCACATCATCGCATTTAATTCCGTGCTTAATGGAGGATAACCCATATCAGGTGGACATGTGCCTAGTTGTATGACTTATCATGTGGCTGACTTCTATGCATTCTAGAAGCTCTCCTAAGGCCTTTTTATATATGCACTCTCAAACTGGCATATTGAATGAATATCATCATTCTGATCATACTATATTTATTTTGGTCTACTGTGTGCTTGTGTTGAGTTCTTTAGTTCTTGGGTGAATTTTGGCCTAAGCCAAATTCTTACATGGTATCAGAGCTCTGAGGGAGATTATCTACACATAGCCATTCGAGACTATTCATGCTTCAACACCTTGACTTGAATCTAGAGGATCCATAGAAATTGGGAGCATCTAGAGCCAGATTTGACCTCACCATTGCGTCCAGAGCGTCGATTCAGTGAAGATCGACTATAAATTTGCCTATGTTGGGTGAAAATTGATTGTGAGGCAATTTTTTTTTTGCAAATTGAAACCTGGAGGCCTCGATTTGTATTTTGGGTATGGTCAATTTCAAATCTAATTAATTCATTTTCTAAATTTGAATTATTTTGATTTCTTTACTATTTTGCTATATTTTTTTATTTTTTCGAATTCAGCATACAGGCAGAGAATTTTTTTTTTGCCAAACTAGGTAGTGATACCTCAGCTCGGCTCTGTAATTTTGGGTAGAATTATTTATTTATTACAGGGAATTAATTATTTATTCTGCGGGCATCAATATTATTTTGGCCTTCCTTATAATTCAGCGGCCAAATAACAGTCACCAATCACCATACAAAATACAAAGACAATCAAATAATTTTCTCGGCTCAACCAAGGTCCTGTCCCGTCAAACATTTTTGGTGAGAAGATACCCCAATGACTAACGATCATCAAATTTCTAACAAATCTATCGGCATAACAAAATATTTCGAACAACACCTACCCAAAAGCGTACAACCATCTCTATTTGGAGAATGTGTGCGATATTGTTTTTAAACAAACTACACCTCCCATAGCCCACGAATGTGGGATTAATAAATAAAAGTTTAGAAACCTTCAAAGATCCAATAGATATTTTGGGGAATGTGCAAATTTTTTTTGCCTATCCTATACATTAGTGACCTGCCCACATCACCAAAAAACACTGCCATGTGGTGATATTTAAATCGCCACTGATAATCTTCGTCAGCTCTACGAGTACCTCCACATCATCAAGATAGCTAGTTAGCCCTGCATCACCTGAACATGTTAGCTAGCACAGTTAGAGCCAGGCCAAATTTTTTTGTACATTCTATATGAATCCGTACAGTATGACAAGACACGTCATCTGACATGTCATCTTTGGCTAAAATTTTTGTGGAGATCATCTTTTTGGTAGTCTAAATTTGATGCCCATATGGACATCATTTTAGGCAAATTTTGAACTACTGAGATAGCTGTATGATCGTCAAATTTAACCCCTTCATTCCTTGATGCAACCCCTCTCTAGATTGATTTTGGTTTTTGTAGTCCAACTTTGGAAGGCCATAATTTGAACATCTGGACTCCAAATCAGGTGCAATATTTTTTGAAATTGGTTAGAATTTTCTAAATTTTTTAGTGGTTCAACTATTTTCTAGTTTTAGTGCATGAATTATTCAAAAATTGCATTTTTTAGTGACTATAACTACATAATCTTTCTTTTTGCAACTTCAAATGCTCTGTATGGGCACATCTGGAGTCGAAAATAGGTTCTATTTTTTTTGAAAGTATGTTAATTTTCATTTAGTGTCTAGATATACCATTAGATTGTAGGGTTGTGTGGACAAAAGTGTCACTTTCAGCAATAGGGCCTTTCTTTTCTTTGTAATGCTTTAGAATTGTAGTACTTTGTAAACTTTCAGATTTGTACTCGATTCAGATGTTGTAACAAGCAAAATTAGAAGTCCACGAAGGCCAAAATTTGCAAGTAGCCCATTGTAATTGCACTATTGATAAAGTATCCAAAGCATCTATTTTGGGGGGGGTTTCTTGATTTACTGAAAAGGGGGAGTGTTCTTGGTGGTTTATTCTCTCTTTTCTACACTTTTCTTTCATTTTCTGCATTATGGGTAACTTTAAGTTTACTAAATTAACTTGTCATAACTGTGCTTCATGGTTAATCAAAATGTGGTATCAGTTAATGCATAATGAAGTTTCACAATATGTAGATGGTACTCTTCCTAAACTAGCAGGTGATAAAGTATTAGAAAATGAAATTTCAAATTGGGTAGCAATGGATAGGAAAGCCCTAGGTGATATATTTTTGGGGTTAGATGATAAGATCATATATCAAATCAAGAAGTGTTCTACATCCAAGGAAGCTTGGGATACCCTCAAAAACCTTTATGGTAAAGTGTTTGAAGAGGATGTGTTCAAAATTTAAGATGTGCTTGTCTCCTTAGATCCTAAATCATATGATTCAGTATAGGACTTCATCATCAAGGTGAATGAACTAAGGATGAAGCTTATTGATTGTGGGAGTCCAATCAAAGATGACAGACTGATCTATCTCATACATAACAAGCTACCATTAGAATATTCTACATTTTTATCTTCTTTTAACACCTCAAAGACTACCTTAGGGTCTACCTACAAGAAAGTCACTTTTGATGAATATGCTAAACTATTGGATGATAAAGAAAAGAAGTTGAAATAAATGGGGATTCTCAAATCACCTTAGTCCAAAGCATTGGTGGCCAACAATGAGTGTTCTCAATATTCAATTGCACAATCTTCAAATAAAGGAAAGGGTAAGAAAAGATGGAAGAAGGACAAATTTGAGGATGCAGAAAAGACAACACCACAATCTAATCAACAAGGAAAGTCCTCAAATACCAAAAAGAAAGGGGACAACAATAAGGAGAAGAAGAAGTACACTTATTGCAAGAAACTGGGTCATGAAGTGCATGAGTGTTATCTCAAAAAGATTGATGAATTGACCAACATCATGAAGAAACATAATGTCCCATTGCCTAATGCTTACAAGGAGAAAGGGCCTTCTTTAGATTCAAAGGGCAAAGGACAAGCACTTGTGGAAAATTCCAACTCTTCAAAGGAATGGATATTTGACTCAGGTCCCTCATATCACATGGGATCTTCAAAGGAGGATTTTTCTTCAATCAAGCAGTCCAAGGTACTGCACATCTTTATAGGGAATGATAGAAAAATGGAAGATAAAAGAAAAGGAAATGTGGAGATGCAAAATGGAGAGTTTCAAGATGTTCTCTATGTTCCAAACCTAAGTTGAAATCTCTTTTCAATCTACCAAATCACTCACCTTGGAGATGGACATAGAGTTGAGTTCCTTCTAGACTCAATTAAAGTGCACAGTCTTAAAGATGATTCCTTGGTTGCAATGGGGAAATTGAATCATAACAAAAGGTTATATTCTTTATCTCATTTTGTGCCCATGTCTCCTTCAAAGGCCTTGTTATCTCAATCAAATTCAAACATGCAATTATGGCATCAACAGTTTGGTAATCAAAACTTTCACTATCTTCAGCAACTTTGCACAAACCGAATGGTTAAAGGTCTGCCTCAAATCAACTTTTCTAAGGGTGAATGTTCAAAAAATTCAATGGATATGCATCCAGAGGGGAAGTTACAAAGAGGGAAGTCTTTACAAGCACTAGGTGTTCTACAGATGGTTCACATGGTATTACTAGGTCCTTTTGCATTTAGGCAAGGTCGCTACATACTTACCTTTGTTGATGAGTTTTCAAGGTTCACTTGGGTCTACTTTCTGCATAGTAAGAATGAAGTGTTGGAAATATTTCTAGACTTCAAGAATCATGTAGAATGGAAATACAGAAAGACCATCAAAGTACTCTGAATGCATAATGGAAGCATTTATGTGAACAAAAGACTTATGGACTTTTGTAGACTCGAGGGCATTGATCTTCAAACTTTGCTAGCATTTAGTCCGCATAAGATAGATGTTGCAGCTTTGAGGATCTGAACTCTTAAGTCTATGACAAGTTGCATGATACAAGCCAAGTCTCTAGATCCATCATTAGAAGTTGAATAAATCTCTAGTGCCACTCACATTCTTAACCATTCTCCTCATCCAGCCTTAGATGGAAAAACTCCTTTTGAGGCATGGTGCGGTAGAAAACCTATTGTGACATACTTCAGAGTTTTTGGTTGTCCTGCATGGACAAAGATATCTTCTTGGAGATGCAAGGCATAGTTATCTCTACCTTGTACCTTCATTGGTTATGAAGATAGTGTGAAGGCATAAAAACTTCTAGATCTTGAGACACATCAAATTTTTGTGGAGAAGGATGTACATTTTGAGGAAAGTTCACCAAGCTTGTCCTCTACTCCTCTTCACACATCATATAGTGTGGAAACTGATAGTGACACCAGTGATAATGCTTCAATAGATTTAGACACATGGGGTTCTATCGATAGTTGTAGTGAAAGGTCACTTCATTAGTTCATTCCACATGCATACATCGCCATAGTGATAGGTCCAAAACAACAGGGTACATCTAGTCTTTCAGATATAGGTTCATTCACAGATTTGGGGGACATTATTGATGATCTGCCTCTTCTTTGTAATGTAGAATCACCTTCTTTAGTTGTCACAAGGGTTCCATCTAACTCTCTTGTTCATTCTCTACATGATCAATCGTCACAGGTTGAAGTGATTGTGGATACTTATGATTAGCAGTTGTAGCAGGGTTCTTTATCAGTTGCAGAGACAGACAATTCTTTGAGACAGGTTCTTTAGTAGGTTTTAGAGACATCACTTATCCATGGGATTCTTTTCACACACAATGAAAGTGTCTCATTTGTACCTTTGGTCCTATTTCTTCCTAAGGGGAGGAACACCATTTTGCAATATTGGATTAGCTTGTTCATTGGAGCAGTCACTATTTGGTATTCTTCTTTTGAGGTGGGGGGGAGCTCATCTTGTCTCTCTTCCTCTTCTCATCATTCTCTTGTGTATATATTGGATGTAAGTCATAATGGGGGGTTCTTGATTACTCCATCCATCCATGCATCCCTATTTATCTCTCCTTTTGGGGGAGGGTTTTTCCCATGAGGTTTTCCCTCTTTCTTCACTTTATGAGAGATTGCATATCATTATGTACATGGGTACCTAACACGGCCTAGTAGCTGGGATCCATTCTGCATTGCATCTTAGATTTCTTAAGCTTAATGGCATTCCCCTAAGTTGCACTTAAGGGGGGTGTTGGTGTAAATAAGTATTTTACTATTTACACTTACTTAAGTTTACTTAGGGTAATGTATTATTTTATTATTATTTTAGGTGAGGCACTTAGGAGTTTGTGTACTCTCATTGATGTATGAAACTCTAATTATGCACATGGTGTCTACAACACATGATTTTTCTTCATTCACTAAGTTGTCATGATGACAACATAGTTATCCACACTCCTTATTTAGCACATGTTGTCTAGATTGCTAATTTGCATGCTACACCATTGTAGGATTATCCTCACATCATCACACTTACTTCCATGCTTAATGGAGGATAACCAATATTTGGTGGACATGTGCCTAGTTGTATGACTTATCATGTTGCTGACTTCTATGCATTCTAGAAGCTCTCTTGAGACCTTTCTATACAAGCACTCCTAGTGTACTCTCAAGCTGGCATATTGAATGAATATCATCATTCTAATCATACTCTCTCTATTTTGGTCTACTATGTGCTTGTGTTGAGTTCTTTAGTTCTTTGGTGAATTCTTGCCTAAGAAAAATTCTTACAAGGAGAATACATTAAGAGGGAGGAATAGGTTTTAGAGACTTTTATTTGATAAGTGAGCATAGAGGTGATTGCATTGGCACAATGAGCATGAAGACTTAGGGAGACAAAGCTTGAAAGGAGGACAAGTTATAAGATCTGCAAAGACTGAAAGCTAAGAAAATTTTGAGAGATGAATTATGATTTGTAATCTGCAAGTTAAGTTGTGAGTTGTATTAGGTCAAAAGCCCTTATTGTTACTCTCTTGCAGTTGTATCAGTTAGGGTAAAATCCTATGGACTTAGGTTGGTTTAATATCCATTTGTAAATCTTTTAACAAGGTGGTATTCCAAGTGAATGTTCGAAAGTCCTTTAATTAGGCCCACTTCTAATAGGATGGTTGAAATCCTCTAACTAGGTCACATTTAATAGTGTGTTGTAGCCTTTAATAGGGTAAGCCTTTCATAGGGCATCACTTCAAAAGAGTGAGAATTGAGTAGCATGTCACTAGTGGTTTTTCCCAAATTGGGCTTCCACGTAAATCACTGTGTTATGTGTTGATTCTTCATGTGTTCTTGCATGTTGATTTTTCAGTAACTTGCTTAGATGAATGTTTAGGTTGGATGCATGACTAGTTTAGAGGGCTCACTATGCTTAGTGAAAAAGTTTTAATAGGACATTTGGACCTTGAATAGCTAATTCACCCACCCTCTCAGTTATTCTAACGCATTTCTAACAAAATATTCACTAGATCTGAGCCAATAAGTTTGTTACATTGAATTCTATGAACCAGATGGAAGATAAGGATGTTGAGTTGGTGGTAAAAAATTATAGGTTAACCATTTTTAGGCAAATACATATGGGTTCTACATGATGTTTCTAGAAGAAACAAGATAAGGGGAAGATACATCGTATCTTACCTAATCCATTCAAACCCAAAATAAGAGAAAAAATATTAGAGAGAGAAAAGTATTCTAAATTCCTACTTAGGGAATTACATGTCAAGAAGTAGAGAGAGGTTGGAGAGAGTGTGTGGTGTCAAGGTGAAGAAATTGAGAAGGAAGAATAGATTATAGAGACTCTGCTTCGATAAGTGACCTCAGGGGTGACCGTATTGGCACAATAAGCAAGGAGAATCAAGGAGATAGAAGCTTGAAGAATGAACAAGCTTTCAGAGCTATATAGACTGAAAGCCAAGAAAAAGTGTGAACTGAATAGGGATATGAAATTTACAAGTTATGTTGTAAGTTGAATCAGGTCAAAAAAACCCTTATTGTTACTCTCTAGCAATTGTATTAGTTAGGGAAAATTCTATGGATTTAGGTTGGTCTAACATCCATTGAGAAATATTTTAATAGGGTGACATTCCAAGTGAATGTTATAATGTCCTTTAACCTAGTTGAATCCTAACAGGGTGGTTAAAATCCCTTATCCAGGTCACACCTAATAGTGTATTTTGTAGCCTTTAACAAGGTAGGCCTTTCACAGGGCATCACTTCAAAAGAGTGAGAAATAAGCTAGCATGTTACTGGTGGTTTTTCCCAAATTGGGTTTCCATGTAAATCATTGTGTTATGTGTTAATGTTTCATGTTTTATTTCTACATGTTGATTTATCAGTAACCTACAAGTTTGGATTGATAAGCTTGGATGCATGAATGTTTAATGGGCTCACTAGGATAAGTAAAAAGTTTTATTGGACCTTGAGTAACTGATTCACACCACCCCCCCTCTTAGTTACTCTAAATAATTCTAATAATTGGTATTAGAGCCATCTACTAATTTAGTTTAATGGTACTAGAAGCAAAAAGATCAAGATGTCTAAGAGAGAAGTTGCCAAACTTAATAGAGACAACTTCGCTGTATGGCAAAGTTTAATGAAGCTACACCTTGGATCAATAGGTGACCATGCACAAAATTTAATTGAAGTGGAACATGCTGATCTAGCTAGTGTTCCTACTATAGAAGATATGAAGAAAAAGAAGGAGCACAATCATGCAATGTTGGAGATTACCTCTACTCTCAGCTACGCTGAATTTGATGACATCAAGGGATGCACCTCTACATTCAAAATGTGGGAGGCCCTAACAAATATTTATGGAGGAGATAAGAATGTCCAAAGAGAAAAATTAGAAAGCCTTAGAGGAAAGTTTGATGACATGAGAATGGAGGAAGGTGAGAACATTGCTCAATATGCCTCTAGAACAAAGGAAGTTGTAAGAACAATAAGAAGTTTTGTTGGTCATCTAGAAGATGAAACTGTTCTTAGCAAAGTTTTAAGAACCTTGCTCCTCATCTATGCTATTAGAGTATAATCCATCCAAGAGTTGAGGTGCATGCTAGGAAATAAATAAACTCTTGAAGGTATAGTGGGAAGACTCACTGCATTTGAGTTATCCAACTTTGACAACTATAGGCTAGAGATTATTGAATTTTCTTTCAAGGCTAAGTTGCTGCTCAAAGATTATGATGAAAAGAATTAAAGGAAGAAGAGAAGGATAAAACATGTTTCTAGTTATAGTGACACTAAAGAAGAATATTTTAAATAGTTGGAAGCATTGCTAGCAAGGAGATTTCATAGAGGAAAAGGTAAATTGAAAGGTAAGCTACTCATTATTTGTTTCAATTGCAATGAAGTAGGACATATTGTTGCTAGGTATCCAGAGAAGAGAAAATTAAAAGGAAATGAAAAATAGAAATGAAAAAGGAGTGAAGATAGCAAAAAATACAAAGACAAAGGTAAAAAGTGCTACATTGCAGAAGGTGGTGACTCAGATGAAAATGATGATGAAGTAGTCTATGTTGATCTATGTTGCTATGAAGAATTAATCAGATGAAGATGAAGCAATTTCATTGGTAATCTTTGTGAACAAGAATGAAAAATGGATTATTGATAGTGGTTTCTCACACCACATGATAGGAGACAATGGTAAGTTCATTGCAATAACTCATTATGATGGAAACAGTGTTAGATTTGGTAATGATGCTCGATGTTTAATAAAAGGAAAAGGTTCCATTAAGCTCATAGAAAAGATCACATGCGATGATGCATATTATGTTGAAGGATTGAATTACAATATACTGAGTGTGTCACAACTAAGCAATATAGGTTTCAAAGTTAAATTTGGAAAAAAAACTGCCAAGATTTTTGACATAGACGGAAATTTGATAGGAAAAGGAAACCAAAATAGGAGCAATCTATTTTATCTAGATATTGATGATGCCACTTGCCTTATTGTTAAAATTGATGATGTGTGGTTATGGTATAAAAGGCTCTGTCATGTCAACTTTGATAACTTGATTAGCATCAGCAATATGAAGAAAGTAAGAGGCTTGGCTAAACTAAAGAAGCTTGACAATATAATGTGCAAACAATGTCAGTTAGGAAAAATGACCAAGTCTAGTTTCAAAAACAAAACCTATACTTCAAAAGATATTTTAGAGATTGTTCATACTGACTTGTGTAGACCCACAGAAGTACAAAGTTATAAGGGAGGTAGATACATAATGCTATTTTTAGATGATTACTCTAGGATGATGATTGCCATGTTCTTAAAGAAAAAGTATGACACTTTTCAAATGTTCAAATGGTATTTGGCAAGGGTTGAAAAAGAGACAGGTAAGAATTTGAAATGCTTGAGATCAGACAAAGGAGGAGAGTTCACATCAAGTGAATTTGAGATGTTCTATAATGACAAAGGAATCAAGAGATAGAAATCAGCACCAAGGACTCCCCCATAGAATGAAATTGAAGAAATAAGGAATAGATCAATAATGGATTGTGCCATAACATTGATGAAGAAGAAGAATGTTTCTCTAAAGTACTAGAGAGAAGTAGTAAGCACAACTGTCTACACCTTGAGCTGAGTTCAAATCAAGAAAGGTACAAATGAAACACTTTTTAAATTATGGTATGGTCACTCACCCAATGTAAAACATTTCAAAGTGTTTGGTTATAAATGCTATATTCTTAAAGATTCTAGACATGACAAGTTTGATGCAAAGAGTGATGAAGGTATATTCCTTGGATACTCCACTAGAAGTAAAGCATATACGTGTTTAAATACTAACACTAACAAAATTGTGGAGAGTGCAAATGTAAAATTTGATGAGAATATAGAAGTTAAAGATGATGAATCCATCAAGAAACCATAAGAGTACAAATCTTTTGTATACTTCTATGAAGGAATGCTTGCTAAAGAAGAAGCTTCCAATCCAATAGTGAACTAACAACAAGTTTTAGTATCTGTTGAGTCACAACAAATGGATGTTGAATTGTATTTAGAAGCTGAGTTGCAAAATGAAGAAAATGTACATTCTGATTCAAAAATTAGTATACATGAAAGAGATGCTGAGCTACCTAAAAGAGATGTGCACAGTGACTCTGAAGCTGAAAGATCGAACATGGAAACAAGGATAGAACCAAATCCATGCAAGTATGTGAGAAGACATCACCTTTCTGAAAAAATCATTGGTGACAACTATTGGGACTCAAAATCGAAGCCTAGATTTTGAGTACCTTTGAGAAAATTAAGCCCTAGAAGCACTCGTTAAGGAATATGTACCCAACTATTCATTTGAGGCCTAAGAGGTGTTCAATATTTCTAACACCTTCCATTCAGTATGTCCTCTCATCCCATGATGTTAAATTATCATTTTGAGCCATTTTTGTGAAGTCTCATTTTGAGTAGTTGTCAAATCTACATTTATGCCTAAGTGTCAAACAATGAAAAGAGGCTATGTTTGCAATGAAATATCTCACACCCAGTGATATTTCATGACTTGCCACTTAGGGAGTGTTTAGTGTCCATACCAGAGAGCCTATGTTTTAGATTTTGAGTTGTTTCAAATCCACTTGACTAGGTTTTGAATCCCTCAAAGTTGGTCATTTATTATTGTCATGCTGATGTAAATTGTTCAAAATTCTGGGAAGCCTTATTTGACTTGCTATAACTTTGACCTAGTTGACTGAATTGAGAAAATTCCTTTTATGTTGCATTTTAGAGGTTAGAGAGTTGCTATGTTTTAATTTTGAGCTTATGAAGAATTTATTTGATCAGTTTTCAAATGTGATTCCAAATGCAACTTGTAACTTTTTACTAGTCAAGAAGTGCAGATTTTTTGGAACCCCTATTCATGATATCATATCTCAAAATCTATGATAGGTGAGATCAAATGGATTATACCATTGTGTTTTCCTCTAAAAATACTTCAAGTGTGCCAATTTGCAAGTCCTGATGGATCCATTTGCATACTTTCCTAGGTCAATTCCATTTGTACAAAATGCTTTTCTGTCAGTGTTTCCAGTCTACAAATTCTGAGCAACCCACTTTGACCTCTTACCCTTTACGTCTTGTTATTTTTCATGAGCCCAAAACATAGATTCATACTCTCCTCATGATAGTGAACAAATGCCCCAGTTTTCATTTTCCCAAGTGTTCATTTGCCCAATTTTCAAAGCTAGATCCGATTGCGATTTATTACTTTTTGACATGTTTTCATGTAGGCAATTCTGAGAAGGTAACTTTGACAGTTAATATATTTTGACTAAGAATTCATCATGAGACAAGATTTGACATGGTAAGAATATGTAGAATTGAGAATCAGTATGTTTGGTTTTAGAGTCCAATTAGGTGTTTTGGTTAGTTTTTAAGGCCAATCAAAAGACCTCCTAACACAAAATTGACAATTTGAAAAAAGATATAAAATGAGCTTCAAATTCACTTTCAGTGTTTGAACTTGTTTCAAATCAGTGCCAGAGGGTGAATGAGTTAGTTTTTGTAGTTTAGTTGTTCAAAAATAATTTTTTTTATAGCCTGACCCACTTTGGGGCTCGACTAATTCTGTTACATTGATAAGATGCTAGGATTTGGGATGTCCAAAGGATGTAACAATGTTTCAAACTTATTTTAATATATTATCATAGAAAATCAAATGAGGGATGGAAATATATACTGGATGATAAATGGTTTGCATTCAAGCAACAAGCGAGATCAATGAAAGGAAAAGGGGGATTGGTCAAAGTACATAATGAAGACAAGTATTAGAAGGTGTACTCTCATCCCAAATAATTAACTTACAATCCTAGATCAATTTCAATAGGATAAATGAGTTCATTCTATCAAGAGTTTTTGCTGGGAGTTAAATACAATATTATGTAGAGTGGATATTGCAACTTGTTCTTCTTTGTTTTAGATGCCCTAAAGTTAGTTAAGACTTGTTTGAGCTTTGCAAGTTAGGAATTCAAGGTGGGCATTGTTTTTAAAATCAAAAGGAAAATGTGCAAATTTTAATTTAGAAGAAGTTGCAGCAGAGGTGATGTGGGTTCTTGGGTGTGGGAGGTGGCCATGGAAGCACTTGAAAGATGCACTTATGTCCTTTGTTGAAAGTTAAAAATTAGTGATGGCAATGAAATCAAGTCAATTCAAACATGTACTATGGATGAGGGCTCTATATCTATTGAACATGAACAAACTACTTTCTTCGATTCAAATCTTGCAGGACGATCAATGAGTGGTATCGTGAAATAGGTAGTAAATTTTTTTGATAAAGTTAGAGACATTGATAGAAGAACTCTTCAATGTATCCTATACAATAAGCATATTTTTGTTCCTTCCATAACCCACAGACATGAGTTGGAGCTATTGTGCCTCACAACATGTCCTTTAACTGGTTATAAATAGAAAGCTGATGCAGAGCCCTCTGTATTTATCTTCAAGGAATCTTAGTTCAACTTAAGGGATTAAAAATAGGCTGGTACACCCTCAAGGAACCAAGAACATCTTGAAGATTACAACAAAGAACCCTGACATTATACACCGATAAAGACAACATCTTCACTCACACAATCAGATTGCTATGTCTGATTGAAGTGTTCATAAATCCAATTCTAAATATCTTCTTGAAAAAACCTTTGGATGAATTGTTCCAAATTAGTAATTATAAAACATATCCAAATATGAGACCAATCCAATAAGCATATTATAAATTATATACTCTGAACCAAGAACCATTTTCTCTGTCATAAACCAGAACCAAAACTGGTAACCCTTCCTAGGGCATCACATAACGTTCAAAAAACAAATTCAAATAACCCCAAACCAATTCCACATCATTCATTTCTGAGTCTAGTTTCCAAATCTGTAAGCCATTAATTTATCCAATACATAAATCAATGTATAAGCACAAATCTTTGCCTGCAACACCATTGAAGGCATTTAAAAACCAGTTTTCACTCAAATCTTCATAAATTTCACAAATCTATATCAAAACAACCCAAACCAAAAGGAAATGAAAGTTAATTCATGTATCTTTCCAATGAATATTTTTAGATGTCGTTCTTTTCCAAAATATTTCTGTACCAAACGTTTCAATCTGACTGTAGTTGGTCATTATCAAATCTGCAATTTACAAGCTTTGCCAAAACCTGCATAACTTCTTCATTTCTAAATAAAAAAAATCCAAACCAAAGCCAAAAGAAATTTTATTCACTTCTCTATCCAAATATATAAAATTTACATGGTTTTCAGGCTGTACATGTCCGTACAAGACCTAGAACCAACACTAAAACAGAAAACCAATCAAAATAACAACTTAGGATATTACCAAATTTCTTTCAAAATGTATCTCTTCCTTTTCTTCATGCTTTGGTTCGACCTTACATATAGTTTTATAGATTTTTTGGTTGGTTATAACTTCCAAACCACCCTTTAAACCAACCCATTACATTACTTTAACCCTTTTGCATTTTTGACAACATTTTATGCACTTTATGCATTTTTACATTACAACTTTCATACAAACCCAACCTAGACCAAAATTATGACTCAAATGAATTTAGATGGATTTCAATAGATCCATTCACCAATTAAATAAACATTTTTACATTATTTATCATATTAAGACCTCCTTTGACAACTTATTACAAATGGCTTCTCTAGCTTTTATATCTTTGTCTTCTTGAAATTTAGGTGCCTCTGCACCAAAAGCAGTAGCTGGTTTAGTTCTAACAATAGAGAAAATTATTTATACCATGGTAAGAGTAGAGAAATCATGTCTTCACCTGACTCACCATTATTGAACCAAAGATTCTTGTTCTATTGACTTTGTGGTGCAATGTATATAAGGTTTATTTATCATTCACCCTTATGAGCTAATTAGGAGGCGGAAAAAAATCATGGAGGTCCAAACATAGAGGTATGTAGGTAGCAACAAATCATGGAAGCTGCAAGAGAAAATAAAGGAGGCAGTGTATTGAAAAAGTGAGACTCAGCGCTGAGAAGTAAGAGGCAATTAAATGAAAAAATGGAGCTAACTAGGAGAAAAAAACAAACAAAGAGCATGTGAAGAATGCATTCACATAAGAAAGAAGAAGCCACCAGTTAAAGCATAGCCCTATGTTGAAATGTAAAGTGGAAGCATGTGCTATGGGCATCAATTCTCTCATGGTTTTGAAATAATTTAATGGAGGTTTCACAAGGATTATTGTTAGCATAACAGGAACACCCACATTAAATAGAGCAACTAGTGGCAGGGGGAATTTTCATAATGAAACGTCCACACAAGTGACCACATGTAGAGAGGGAGAAGCCATTGGTTGAAAAGGCAAGAAGTGGCTAAAATAGAGGAAGCCCACAATGTGAAGACAAAGCCCAAACCCAGAGGTAAAGAGGAAAGGCATGTCCATGAAAAGTAGAGGAAAAATCACCAAATGAAAATTATCCCACATTGGTTGTGGCATGGAGATATTTGGTGTTTAAATATAAAACACTCACCTTACATGTTATCTTTAAGACAATGACTTTTATAAGCTGTAGGCTGTGTTGTGGGGCTCGACCCAATCACTAACTACTAGAGGTGACTAGGAAATAAGTTTTCAATAAAGAAACATAGATCAACATAATGATTCCATCTTTCCACATGGATGAGTAGTAATGAACCTCAGATTAAATGCCCAAATGATACCACATGGAAGATCTAGTGGTTAGTGTATTCCCACTTCAAGAAGCTGCTCGACGGATAAACAAAGTGGGGAAGCACCTAGGTGCCACATGGCAATGGGCCTAGGCTAGGAGTGAGGTGGTGAATCTCATCATCATCATGAGGTGGACCTCCAAATGAATCAAATCACAACACACGGTGACCAACAGATTCATACTAGATGCATTAGATCGTGCCATGTGGTGAAATGGACAACTAGGGCATTCCTACATTATGAAGATGCTCGGGAGATAAGGAAAGTAGGAAAGTGCCAAGCTACCACATGGTAGCAGGCCCACCTAGGTAGAGATGATGTCACACTAGGTGGTAGAGGTCAACCAATCAAGTGCTACCATGTGGCAGGTTGGTCAAAGCTCTATTGACCCGAATGGCATAATGAGGACAAAAATAAAATATTTTTAAAATATTTTTTCAAAAAAGGGGTACATGTAGAAGTTTTTTAAATTCAAAGATGATATATTCCTAGGTCCAAAATTTGGACTATTTTAAATTTTTGAAAAATAAAGTTCAGACTAAAGACAATGCGTAGCAAGGGCATGTTTTTCAAAACTGTATTCTGGGGGTTTCTGATAAGCAAACATAGGACTCCAATATACCATCAGAACCAGGAGAAGAAAAACTATCTATTTATAGAGTTCATTTTCAATAGGAAATCCTTGGCTCAGGATATATGAGGTTTTGTTCTAGATTCCTAATCTACAACTACATTCAAGTGTCGAAGTTCAAAATTGATTTCTAGTAGGGTATTGAGCTGAATGTGAGTAAAAAATGGTAGAATTGCATTTGGGGTCAATTTTGATCACCTTTATTCACTTCAAAACCAAATTTTTACCAGCATTTCATGATGCAGTTCAGATATTTTGGCAAATAGAATGGTTTTCATCATTGAACAGGAGATATTTCAAGTCAATTATAGGATAATGATGAAAACAAAGTCAGATCAAAAGGGTAGAAAGGAAAAGAAGTTTTGCAACAACAAAGGATGGAATTTTAGGTGGACACATGTCATCTTTAGATCTAATCCAAGAATTCACTCCTTGTCTATATCTTTATTTCTTTCATCCATTGTAAGGGTTCCAATCTTGAGTTTTCTTAGGTCTATGAAACCATGTTCTAGTTTTTGGGAGAAAAAACTACTCACTGCTATGATACCTTTTTTTGGTTCCAATTCTGATGTGTTCTTATCACTATGACACCACATTTTCTTTAGAAATTTCTCTTGTATGAACAATAGTAGGAAAGATAATTTAGATAGTTCAGATCTATTAGGTGTTTTTCTATTGTAATTTCTTGCATCTGAATTTATAGTTTCAAGGAAATGAATAAAAATGAGCAAGAAATTCTTTAGTTTCATTCTGATTCTCATCTCCTATCTTAGTAATTTGTAGTCTTATGTGGTCTAGGAACAAAGAGCTGAGACCCATTTGCATCCCTTTAAAGTTGTATGTCATATATGTTTTGCTGTTGGAACAAAGGGCCACGTAAATGCTTGATGTGTTTGATAGGGTTGTTGGTTATTTTGAGAAGCATATCTCATGAGAATGAGGGCTTAATGAACACCAATGTCTAATTCAAAAAATGATAGGATAGATCTGATGTCTAGGTGTATGAGATATGTCCTAGATATCACAAATGTATGTTTCTAATTCATGAAATTGCCCAATAGATAAGGCACTGACTAGTTACAAGATCACTTGTTTATGCTGCTGCATATTTAGGGTTGTGCTAATATTCAACATCATTAATCAATTATCTTTCCCTTTCATGTTGAAGACCTAAAAAGCATGCCCTCACTCAGCTTGTGAATTTCCTAGATTTGGAATTTTCTACTGCATATCTTTGTGATTGCATAAGTGTAGGAGATTAAGGGTTTTATCTGCTTTGTTAGATTCAGGAATATGTTTAGCATTGGTACCATATTAATTGAATCTAAGGTCCACCCACCTAGGTTTTGTAGAGCCTGAAGTAGAAGAAGGGTATAACTTTATAGTTGGCCTAGTGTTTGAAAAGATGTGTTAAGGATGGGAGTTATCTGCACCTAGATGTGTCTTGTTCTCATCAGGGTAATTTGAAACTTGTAGCATCTCAAAACACCAACAACAAGGAATCTAGACCAATGAAAAGGAATAGACTAAGAAATGAATCATGTCTATTGAGCAAGATTGAACCCAAGACAATGAGATATGCACTACAAGATGATGGTTGGTGCAAAGCTATGGAAGAGGAGATTGAGCATATAGAGAAGAAAAAAAATTGGACTTTAATTACAAGACCAAATGATAAGAATGTGATTGGTACCAACTGGGTATTTAGGAACAAGCTAGATGAGAATGGTGAGATCACAAGAAATAAGGCCCTACTAGTTTGTAAAGGTTATGCTCAAGAAGGACTAGACTATGGGGAAACATTTGCCCCTGTTGCAAGGATGGAAGGAGTAAGAACTCTACTTGCATATGTTCCTTACAAAGGTTTTAAAGTCCTTTTTAAATGGTATACTAGAAGAGGAAGTCTACATAGAACAACTAGAGGGATTTGTTGATGACAAAAACAAAGATATGATTTGCAAACTACATAAAGCACTCTATGGTTTGAAACAAGTTCCTAGAGCTTGTTGTTCCTTAGATAGTTTTTACATTTGAGTGTCAACACACTTAATCAATTTTTGGATTGAAGACAAGTACACTATGTATGCCAAGCCACAGTGTGTGCTGAGTTAAAGTATTTCAATAGGTGATGAGTGACCTCAGGTGCTGAGTAGTATATAGGTGCCGAGTGATATACAAGTGCCAAGTCACAGTTGATGCCAAGTAAACCAAAATCATATATGTGCCGAGCTAAAAAGAGTGTAATAGGTGTCGAGCAACACAAAGTGTAATAGGTGCCGAGCAATCCAAAAATGTAACATGTGCTGAGCACTAGTAATATAATATGTGCGAAGTAACACAGAATCAACATATGAGTTTTTGCTCTCACAAAATTAGATGAAAGCCATTTTTGGAGCCAACAGAGAGAGATTTTGAAGGAGAAAAAGGATAAGGATGAATCTTTTACATTCCCTATGCGATCTGCATGCAACCAATTAGAAAAATGGAGAATGCATGCAACCAATGAGAAAAATGCAAGAAATGAGAGGGAATTTGAGATTCAATATGGATCATAGATCCATATGTAACCCTAAGTCTTCACAAGCTTTAAAAGGAGTTTGAAAACTCCATTAAATATATGGATGAGAACAGTGTATGGGGAGATTATAGTGCAATTTTAGTGTTAAGAAGGAAAGACTTAGAGGAATAGAGCAACAATTTCATATTCAGTTGATCAAAAAAACACAAGGGACAAGGAACATGATCATATATTAGATCTTAGAGGATCAAGATGAGAGAGAGTAGATCAAGTACCTGAATCCAACAATTAGAGATTGCATGCTATCAGCTTTATTGTTCTAATACTTTCTTTACATTGTATTAGATGATCAAAATCCTATGTTGACAGTTTAGCTTAACAGCTAGGTGGGAAAGCCTTTGGAGAAGGTGATGAAAATCCTATTGAATTAGGTGGGTTTAATAGCCTATTGTAAATCCTTTAATAGGGTGACACTTCATGTAAAGTGTTTTTTAAATCCTCTAACCAGGTCACTATTGACATAGTGTAAAGCCTTTAACAGGGCAGATCATTAGAAGTGGTTGAACATATTGCTGTAGTAGTTTTTGTGGGTATCATACCCACCCTAGTTTTACCTTCTTATTCCTAGAAGGTTTCTAGGTTACCAAGTCTAGTGTTATGTATTATTGCATGTGTTTACTTTATGCTCATTTATATATTTACATGCATGCAGTTTATTTTCAATTATATATTGAAAAAGGTTAAAAGTGTTATACTTCTAATTCACCCCCTCCCCAGAAGTACTCTTCCCATTTTGAACATTCCAACAATTATTATCAGAGAATTTGGTTCTCATAAGGAGAAGCCTAATAGCTTAGAGAAAAGGTTTGAAGATGGAAGTCTTCAAACTTGGGAAGATAGTTGACAATCAAGTGATTGATGTGCACCTAGCTCTACACAAAGTGGAAGAAGCCAGAGAAGAGTTGAGAAAATACTTAAAAAGAAGGAAGGAGATAGCCATAGCTGAAAATGACATACACTATAAGGAGATTGATACCACACAAGCATTTTCCAATGGAGATTCCAGGAAGTTTGATGCAGCAATAGCAGAATTGATGGAGAAAAATAGAGCTCAAGCAGAAGAGATAAGATCTCTTAAAATGGAACAAGAATCACAAGCCATAATGCTTTGTGAAGTGACTAAACAAAAGAAGAGAGAAATTGAGGACAAGTCCATGATAGAAGATGATAAGATAAATCTCACCAATAGACTGGAGGAGAAGACAATTGAGTTTGAAAAGATCTCAAACATGTAGCTAGACACCTTAAGCTAGATGATGAATGCTCATCATGAGTTAAACATGAAGGACATTGAAATCTCCACCTTGAAGATGTAGAATGAACATTTTTAGAATGAATTGAAGAGAGAAAAAGAGATAGCAGAAAGCTACAACAAATCCAATGAGGCCATCAAGTATTTTAAGCAATTACTAAAATCACCAAGGGCCAATAATGACACTTCAGGACTTGGCTACACCAGCATTGAACAAGGAGAATCATCCAAGACTATAGAAGAAAGGACCAAAAAGGGTAAGAAAACTAAGCCTACTTGTCATTTCTATGGTAAAAAGGGACATACCTCTAATGTTTGTAGAAGCAAGAAAAGTCATCATCATGATAAACCCACCAATGCAAGCTTTTGTCACAAGTACAAAAAGAAAGGAGATCAAGCACATGAATGTAGAACCAAGACTATGAGGACACCAAGATTTGAAGGTCACTACTTCAACTACAAAAATTATGGATATAGAGCTTTTGAATGCATATCAAAGCCTATGTGGACACCTAATCAGCCTGCAAGAGGAACCGACCATGCACACCACTACAATTGGGATTACAACACTAGGTATAGCTATAACTATTTTTAGGAGTATGGACACATCCTTGAGAATTGCATAAAAACACATTTTAAGGGGAGTTATAGTAGATGGCTAAGCCAAACTACATGTTTTAGTTACTTGAAGACTGGTCATATTAGCAAGAATTTCCCAACAAAGGCCAAGGCACCCAAGTTAGAAGACAACAAGGGTAAAGAAAAAGTTGATGTGGAGCACATTAGGGTAGAAATGAAAAAGACATGGAAAAGAAGAGGTGGATCAAATGCATCCAATGGAGAGATCAATTCAACTAAGAGGTCAAGTGATCACACTTTAGCCAATTAAACACAAGATAGATACATGGGGCTGATATATATAAGGATGTATCATACATCAACCCAAAAGAACAAAGAAGAAATTTGCATGAGAAAAGATGTCAAGTTAAAAATTGAAAATTTTGTAGACGATGCTGAGCTACCCTTGGATGCCGAGTTTCCAATAGCTATCGAGTTGATAGTTAAAGCTGAGTGAAGTTGAAGTCTAGTGGAGACTGAGTAAATGAAATACAATGGGAGCTGAGTCATACTAAATCCTTCAAGTGCCGAGTTTACAACTGTATGCATGAAACATTTAATGCTAGGTTTTGAGCCTAATAAAGTTGAAAATCAATCATTTTCAAGCAGTTCAAACATAGAGAAAAAATGAGAAGAGCAAAGAGGTGATCAAACAATGATTTAGCAGTGATTTACATAAATCTCAATAGCAATTCAACCTAGACTCTTCGATCTAAAGGTATTTCATCAAGTGCTGAGCTATATAATATTTGAAAGTTTATTTAAATATTAAACCCTAGTTTGGTCAAGATGGCATCTAGTTTTAAAACCACAAAGGGAAAGGATAGTCATGAAGTCCAACTTGTTAGTAATGCAGTTAAGCAACTAGAATTTAAACCCATTCCCTAGGTCACATATAAAAATGACCTAGTTGGTGCTTTGTCAATCATTCTAAACAAAGTAGTAATGGTCCAAGACATCAAGAAATGTTATAACTATAAGATTGGAGCCACAGGTGACCTATAAATTTTCAATGCCTTTGAAAAGCTATGTGACAAAGGTATATTGAAAGATGAGTTCTCAGTAGTCGAGAAGAAGGGTTTAACTAATGCCCTAGTTTGCCCCATTGTATTTAAGACTAAATGGATATGTATAGTGTTGAGCCAAATACATGATGGATCACTTTGGTTGGAAATAGGGCTAGTGAAGATCATAAAGAAAATAGTTCATAGGGTTACTAGATTCCCAACCCTAGATCGGCCTAAGACACTGAGTAGTGACAAAAGGGAGGCTATAGAGAAAAAAATGGTGCCAAATGGAACAACAGGGGAATGACCATTGACACCATCACTGAACCCCTACTTGATTTTTCCATCAGAGTCATATCTCACAAATCTATCAATCAAGCAGATTGAACAACATGCCATTTATAGTAGTAGATGTTGCATACAAACTTGTAAAGAAGGACCAAACTTATGATCTAGCAGAGCTCATGCTATAAAAAATCAATGAAAATTTGGGAGCCATAAGGAAATCTAAAGGAGCTCAATGCAAATGTGGATCAATGTTGGTTTGCATATTTTTCTATGTCATGAAAGAATTTCCATCAGTTGGAAAGGTAAATTGGAATCCTCACAAGACAATTGTCACACAAGTCAATGAGTTTATTGAGCAAATAGGAGACATTTTGATGCTTAGATGACAAGCTACTTTGAGGACTTCAAGAAGTCCATGAAACAAAGGATGAGGATACTAGTATCACTAGTTGAGTAGCATGTAAATGATATTTCTTTCTTGGTTGACATAGATTGCACCTACATCCAAGCCATGGTACCTAGAGTAAGATGGCTTAGGACACTTGGATACGAGCTTGATGTAGACCAAGCTTCAATTGTAATCACTGCTTTACTTGTAGAGGAGATAGACAAGGATGCAAAACCCTTTGGGACTTATGATATTGTCAAATCCAGTATGGTAACAGATTTGAAGATAGCCTTTACAAAGCTCAAGAAAATATTTGGAGCTGATTTAGAACCAATAGGCACTGCAGCAGAAGAAGAAGCAGATGAAGATGAAGATGATAGTGAACAAGAAGAAGATGAACTAAGGCAAGGGCCATTAGAATTGACACAAGGCCTAGGAGAGGAAAAAGAAGAAGGTGTTGAGGAAGAAGAATTTGAGAAAACACCCACTAAAGCCAAAGCCACCAAAAGGAAAGCCAAAACTTAGCCTGCATCCCAACCCAAGGCAAAGAAGGGGACAAAGCCCATTTTAGTCAAAACAAAGAAGCCTACTATACTACAAGGGCTACCACTAGGGCTGCAACTCAAAAGGAAAAAGATGAAGCCAAAGAGAAGAAGAAAGCCACAAAGTAGATTGGTGAAGAACCAAGAAGGAGAAGGAAATATGTTGCCCAACCAAACTTAGATGAAGAAAGAATAGAGTCAGATGACAACAACTAGTTTAGAGTGGTAAGTCATCCTTCCAAGTCTGCCATTGACAAGTTATGTGTAAATGTTAGAAAAGAAAACTTGAATGGTTTAAAGACTATAGACTTTAATAAGCTCAATAAAGAAGAGAAAAATAAAATAGAGGAATCAGTGTATGCAATGATGGCTGAATACAAACACACACCTCTAGAATTAGATAGTACAATGCCCAAGGAGCTATACAAGATAGTTGAAGATAAGTGACATTTTTGTTTACAAATGGAAAAGGAGATAAGAGAATCAACCCTAGCTAGAGTATTGCCAGACCTGACTAAAGGTCAAATAGCTAAGGCAAATAAAAGGCATAATAGCAAATTTTCTCCTAAAAATAGAGCATTTTGCATCCTCCAAAATAAGATAGAGGATGTTGTAAATAAATCCAAAAAATCATGGAAGTCAATATACAAGAAAATTGATGATGTATTTGACAAGGAATATAAGGCAGAGGCCAGCTCAAAGAGAAAAGAAGCAAAAGAGACAATAGAGAAAGTGAAAGAGAAGAAAGATAAAGAGGAGAAGAAAGGAGAAGAAGGAAGAGTAGAAGAGGAAGTAAATAAGGAGGAAGAAGAAGAGAATAAAACTAAAGGAGAGGAAAAGGTATTAGATGAATAGGAAGAAAAAAGTGTGTAAGACACACAAATGCCACCTCCTAGCCCTCCTCATGCCACCATCTCACCTACAGAGACCATAAAAATAAAAGATGTTATTGACACGTCATGTCAAAACATCAATCCTTTAACTGCAGAGAATTTCTCAAAGATCCTTGATCATCTACACAACAAGCTCACCTATGTACAAACCTAGTGTTGATCAATGTTGATGAATTAAACAAGGTAGTAGAAGATCCAAAAGAAGTCAAGATGTAAACACAAGAACCACCTTCAACCTTTGATGCTACTAAACTCCTACTACTTCCACCACCATCTCCACCAAAAGTAGTAAGTGATACACTTCAAATTCCAAGTGTAGCAACAAGGGAAGATATAGGAAAACAAGAATAGTCAATAGGTTTACCCCTAAAAATTGATAGTGATATAGGAAAATTAGAGTTAAAGAAGGAAGAAACAAGAGATGAGGAGCAAGCTGTAATACAAACATTGGTTGAATTACCAAAAATTGGTACTCCCACTCAGATTCTTCAGAAGTCAAGCATTGATATGATATCAATACAAGTTCAAACACCAAGCTCGAGCTCTAGAAAGGTAGCTAGGATACTTCACTATGGATATCCTAAACTTGATGAAGAGATCATCATTCCCTCCTATGAATCCAAAACCCTCACCATAGAAAAGATAAATAAAATACAAGGTGCATTGGATAGGAGAAAGAGACAAGAAGTATTGAGAAGAGAATATAGGTATAGGCAATAATTGAATGAGATAAATGAAATCTTTGTGGATGCCTTTAGCTTGTAGTCACTGGATGAAACAAGGCCTACAATAGAACAACTATAAGATATAGTTGACCAAGTGACTAATGTAAACCATGATACAAATGTAAAATTAATGGAATTGTCAGAAAGAAAATTCCAGGGCAAAGTAAATGAGAAAATATCAAATGGTATAGCATTAGCACAAGTTGAATTGGCTAAGAAACTAGAAAGAGTGAAAATTGTACTTGGGAACACTTTCTCATTGTACAAAAAATTGTGTGATTTTTCAAACTTCACAGAAGAGACTAGCCAAAGAATAATGAGCTTGGAAAGAAATCTCAAGATTTCTAGCATGGAATTTCTAACAAATCTAGATTAGAGTGAGAAGCATTTTACATAGATGCTTCACACACAAATGGAATTAGCTATATTAACATCAAAGGAGGCAAACATAAAGTCAAAATTGATGCAAATCCAGTCCTCCATAACCCCACACTTAGAGGTCCTCCATAAAGAGAAAGCATACGTAGAAATAGTCCCAAAGAAAGATCCAAATCTTTCTACCCTAGATGGACCTATACACCTTGCTGCAGAAACTACCATCTGACACAAGTCACTAGACATTGCATTGGAAAATTGGGATGCAACTTTAAAGATACTTCTAGAGGTAAATAGTACATTTTTGGCTAAGTATGGTATTACTCCTTAGAACCCTTTGACATCAGTGTCAAAAAGGGGGAGATATATGGAGATATATGATGATATATGGAGAATACCAAATTTTAATTACATTCTTTCATTTTGAGAATGAAGTGGAAAGTCTATAGATAGACAAAAAGGGGGAGACAAGAAATAAGACAAAGTGAGGGGGAGATGCAAAATTTTGACAAGCATGTGGAAAATAGATCTGAAATAGGGAACAAGAATAGGACAAAGGATAAAGAGAATTAGGCATATCAGCACAAAATTTCAGTTTCAAGAATGGACTAGGCACAATTAGCTCAGGGGGAGTTAAGGAATTTTGAACAAATTTTGAAATTTTGTGAATAAGGTACTCATAAGGATAGATTAGTAATGTCTAGTTAAGTGTTTTTGAATCTCATGTCAAAGGGGGAGATTGTTGGTCCTTAGATAGTTTTGACATTTGAGTGTCAACACACTTAATCACTTTTTGTATTGAAGCCGAGTACACTATGTATGCCGAGCCATAGTGTGTGTCAAGTTAGTATTTCAATAGGTGTCGAGTGAGTTCAGGTGCCAAGTAGTTTATAGGTGCCGAGTCACAATTGATGCTGAGTAAACTAGAATCATATATGTGCCAAGCTACACAGAGTGTAATAGGTGCCAAGCAACACAGAGTGTAATAGGTGCCGAGCAATCCAAAAATGTAATATGTGCTGAGCACCAGTAATATAATATGTGCTGAGTAACACATAATCAACATATGAGTTTGTGCCCTCAAAAACTCAGATGAAAACCATTTTTGGAGCCAACATAGAGAGATTTTGAAGGAGAAAAAGGATAAGGATAAATCTTTTACATTCCCTTTGTGACCTACATGCAACCAATTAGAAAAATGGAGAAGGCATGCAACCAATGAGAAAAATGCAAGAAATGAGAGGGAATTTGAGATTCAATATGGATCATAGATCCATACCTAACCCTAAGTCTTCACAAGCTTTAAAAGGAGGTCAAAAACTCCATTAGGTATATGGATGAGAATAGTGTATGGGGAGATTATGTCAAAATTTTAGTGTAAAGAAGGAAAGACTTAGAGGAACAGAGCAACAATTTCATATTCAATTCATTAGCATAGCACAAGGGACAAGGAACACAACCAGATATCAGATCTCAGAGGATCAAGATGAGAGAGAGCATATCAAATGGCTGAATCTAGTAATTAGAGATTGCATATTGTCAAGTTTATTGTTCTAATAATTTCTTTCCATTGTATTAGATGATGAAAATCCTATGTTGATAGGTTAGCTTAATAGCTAGGTGGGAAAACCTATGGAGAAGGTGATGAAAATCCTATTGAATTAGGTGG
The DNA here is from genome assembly GCA_028749045.1 of Cupressus sempervirens. NCBI lineage: Eukaryota > Viridiplantae > Streptophyta > Pinopsida > Cupressales > Cupressaceae > Cupressus > Cupressus sempervirens. The sequence continues at coordinate 155,518,112 of CM053784.1, read as the reverse complement.
GTTTAACAACCTATTGTAAATCCTTTAACAGTGTGATACTTCATGTAAAGTGTTTTTTAAATCCTCTAACTAGGTCACTATTGACATAGTGTAAAGCCTTTAACAGGGTAGACCATTAGAAGTGGTTGAATATATTGCTGTAGTAATTTTTGTGGGTATCATCCCCACCCCAGTTTTACCTTCTTATTCTTGGAGGGTTTCTAGGTTACCAAATCTGGTGTTATGTGTTATTAAATGTGTTTACTTTGTGCTCATTTATATATTTACATGCATGCAGTTTATTTTTAGTTATATTTTGAAAAGGGTTAAAAGTTTTATACTTATGATTCACTCCCCCTTTCTCAGAAGTACTCTTCCCATTTTGAACATTCCAACAGAGCTAGGTATGAGAGACTTCACAAATATCTTCTAAAGATTGAATTTGAGAGAACATATTACAAAAACAACCTGTATATCAAGATAGAAAAAGCTAAAAACATTCTGATATCTAAAATCTTTGTTGATGATATAATATTTGGAGGAAAGGATGCCCTATGCAAAGATTTTGTTGATTAGATGAAACATTAGTTTGAGATGTCAATGTTTGGGGAAATCAAATTCTTTGTTGGATTATAAGTATATTAATTGAAATATGATATATTTGTGACCCAATCAAAATATATCAAGGAGATACTCAAAACATTTGGCTTAGAGGATTCAAAACTAGTCAGTACACCAATGATAACAGGACATAAGTTATCCAAAAATGATGGATTAGCTAGAGTAAATTAGATAATGTACAGATCAATGATTGAAAAGTTACAATATGTTGTACATAGTAGACTAGACATTGCATTATCTATTGGGATAGTGGCAAGATTTTTTGCAAACCCAAGAGAAAATCATCTTATGTTAGTAAAGAGAATAATGAGGTACCTTAAAGGAACAAATGACTTTGGCTTACATTATCAAAGGACTGAAAAGTTTGATTTGAAGGCCTATGCTAATGCAGATTGGGGAGGTAATATAGATGATAGAAAAAGAACCAGTGGAGGAGCACTCTTTTTAGGCAAATGATTAGTCACTTGGACTAGGAAAAATCAAAGTTGTACCTTACAATCTAGAGCTGAAGTTGAGTATGTTGCTACTACCATAAATTGTACAAACATTGTTTGATTCAAGCATCTACTCAAAGGTATGAAGGAAGAGATAACTAAACCGGTGATACTTTATTGTGACAATACCAATGCCATCAACATATCAAAGAATCTTGTGATGCATGCCAAAACAAAGCATATTGCAATCAAGTATCATTATGTAAGAAAATTAGTGGAAGAAAAAGAGGTGAAGATGGAATATGTGAGTTCAAAGGAAAAAATTGTTGGCATCTTCACAAAACCATTACCTAAGGATGCATATGAATATCTTAGAGGTAAGCTAGGGGTAATACCCCTATCAAAGGATGTTTGAGCAATAATAGAATTGCCCTACATCAAATAGGCTAATTTTTGAATGACATAGTTGATGTAGAGGATCCTACTTTAGGTTTTTCCTGAAGTACTTTAAATATTGAAATTCCAAATTAGTCACAAGCATGGTGATAGAGGGAGAAACGAAAACTACAAAGTCTACATCTGCATAATTGAAGATGCTAATACATTGTATCTTTGGCATTGTTGTCAAAGAGGAAGAAATAGAAAAATTGATCAAAATGGATGAAAAAGAAACTGATGAGGGTGAAATTGATCAAGTTTGAAGATGTAGAAGAAAAGAGGGAGAAATAGCCAAAAAAAATAGCAAAACTGATCAAAATAGATGAAAAAGAAACTGATGAGGGTGAAATTGATCAAGTTTTGAAGATGTAGAAGAAAAGAGGGAGAAATAGCCAAATAAGAGAGAGCTACAAAAAAAAGACAACAAAAAGGGATATAACAGCTAAGAGGCAGCAGCAAAAAAAAGGATTAATCAGGATAACAGATCTAAGATGGAGCATATTAGAGGAAATAGTATGTATCAGCAAAGAGGGAGATATGAAAGCTGATGAAAATAGAAATGTCAACAAATTTCTTTTTGGCATTGTCCTAATATTTTAACTTAGTTATGTTTTTCATTTAAGTAACTTGGTTGATTAGTATCTTTTGCCATCAATGCCAAAGAGGGAGATTGTTGGAATTTGATTGAAAAGATCATTGATGAATTAGTAAGATTGTTGAAGAAGTATGTTTCAATAATTTTTTTGTCATTGATGTCAAACCTACTATTTTCTGGTAAGACAATTGCTTATAAGATCCAAACACTATCACTTAGTTGATTGATGAAGATGATTTAATCAATAAGATGTTACAAAAACACCTAGAGGAAAGGTTGAGTTATGATATTGTAATGAAGTGCAAGAATCAATTAAGACAATGACAAAATAATGTATTAGAAATATACTTGAAGATATAAAGGTTGGCTACACTTAAGAAATTAAGAAGAACAAGTCGTAACAAAGACTGTTTGCAAAGCCTGAACAAAGTCTATAGTGGGTGTCGAGCAAAGTTAGTTCATGCTGATCAAATTGCCAGTTTATGCCAAGTAAATGGAAAATCTAGTGTGTACCAAGTAACTTAGTTGGTGTCGAGCAAAATTTAATAGGTATTGAGCATCAGTAAAACATAGTTGATGCCAACTAAAAATGTAGTAGGTGTCGAGTAACATAGTATGTGCTGAGCATCAGAAAGTCAATAGTGCCGAGCTATTGCATTATTTGAAAAGTCAAAGATTCATCAATCTAAGCTGATAAGTTTGTTACCTTGAATTTTGTGAACTAGATGGAAGATAAGGATGTTGAGTTGGTAGTAAAAAATTCTAGGTTAACCATTTTTTGGTGAATACAGGTGGATTCCACATGATGTTTCTACAAGAAACAAGATAAGGGGAAGATACATTGTATCTTACCTAATCCATTCAAACCCAAAATAAGAGCAAGAAGATTAGAGTGGGAAAAGTATTCTAAATTCCTACTTAAGGAATTATAGGTCAAGAAGCAGAGAGAGGTTGGAGAGAGTGTGTGGTGTCAAGGTGAAGGCATTGAGAAGGAAGAATAGTGTACAGAGACTTTGCTTTGATAAGTGACCTCAGGGGTGATTGTATTGGCACAATGAGCAAGGAGACTCAAGGAGACAAAAGCTTGAAGAAGGAACAAGCATTTAGAGCTGAAGATACTGAAGGCCAAGCATAATTATGAACTAAATAGAGATTTGAAATCTACAAGTTATGTTGTAAGATGAATCAGGTCAAAAAGCCCTTATTGTTACTCTCTAGCAATTGTATTAGTTAGGAAAAATCCTATGGACTTAGGTTGGTCTAACAACCATTGAGAAATCCTTTAATAGGGTGACATTCCAAGTGAATGTTCTAAAGTCCTTTAACCAGGCTCACTCCTAATAGGGTGGTTGAAATCCCTTAACTGGGTCACACCTAATACTGTGTTTTGTAGCCTTTAATAGGGTAGGCCTTTCACAGGGCATCACTTTAAAAGAGTGAGAAACAAGGTAGCATGTTATTGGCAGTTTTTCCCAAATTGGGTTTCCACATAAATCATTGTGTTATGTGTTAATCTTTCATGTTTTATTGCTACATGTTGATTTATCAGTAACCTACAAGTTTGGATTGATAAGGTTGGATGCATGAATGTTTAATGGGCTCACTAGGATAAGTGAAAATTTGTATTGGACCTTGAGTAACTAATTCACCACCCTCCCAATTACTGTAAATAATTCTAATAGCTCACAAGCTTAGGAAAGAAACTTCAAATCATCAGACAAACAACAAAAGGCAACATACAAGTTGATGGAGAAATTGGCCTTTCTACAAGAAGTAATTGACATGAAGACAAATGTGGCCATTACTCATGGGATTCTAAAGATAGGCAAGGAGTCATTATTTCATTGGAAACAATCCTTAAAACTTGTTATAGAAATCTCCATGAGGTCTACACATGTGCTTAAGGATGTACATGACCTGGTGAAAAAGGTCATTGAGAAGATGTTCCAATACTTGAAGATATTGCACACAAAGTTCTTTGTGTCTGCTAATGGCAAGCTCATGGACATTGAGAGAATGAAATCAAAGTTTTTGGCATTTATTGATGAAGATGTTGACCTAATCAACTTCCAAGTGTCCAAAATCTAGGAAATCTCAGCAGTGGATGCAATCATAAGGAGAGAATCAAATAAATTTCAATCAAGGGTCACCCAAATAGATGAATTGGCTGAAATGCACTACTACTGGATGGTTCGAGCTGACAACATCATCATTCCAGATGTTGAAGAATTGGACAAAGTAACTGACACCATGAAATCCTATAGAGCCAAATTAGTTACTCCTAAGAAGACATGATGTTCTAATGCTTTTTTAGATATCTGTCATTCTTCCCCTTTACTTTCTTTTTTAGCCATTATTGGCTTTTTTTTAGTCTCTATAGTGGATAGTGATTAAAGCTTGCCCTATTTTTAGTCTATTCTATTTAGAGATTCTTTGCGAAGAAATCATCTAGTGTAAACAACCATTTTGAGAAGGCTTATAAATGTAACCTTTTAAGATGTTAATAAGATCGATAAAAATGACTTTTGGGAAAACCCCTATAGTTGGGACTATTGTCTGTGGCTTTGAGTGTTAGGATTAAACTCTAGATAGAAATAATAATTACATGCAAATATAACCAATAACAGAAAATAATAGATCACACAAAAAAGAACACAAGGCACTAAGATTTAACGTGGTTCACCTAATCCCTAGGCTACATCCACCAAACAACAAGTCCAATATTTTACAATCTAGTGATTACAACCTGATTATAATTTGTAATCCCTTACAACTCAATACCACTGCAAGAACCAATTTCACATCACCTTATGAAACAATCCCTAACCCTAAGCCCTTTTTATACAAGTATTTTTACCACTTTAGGGTTATAATTAATAATTACATGTCGGCCCAAAATCTTGATAAAATAATACTTTCTTGATCAGTCACCACAAAGTAACACTAAGTCCATTTCTAGTATTTTTTTTCATCTAATTTCAGTATAGTGTATGGAATGAATGTACTAATGTTGAGGTTTGAATGAATGTGAATGAACTTGGTTTTTTTTCCTTCATTCAATAGATTGTATGTCTTACTCTCTTAAGCATAATCATATCTTTTTTTCTATGTTCTATATGTCATAGTTTGTGTGTTTAGTATAGTTAAGTGCATAAGGAAGATATAAATTGGTGTGTTTCATAGTTGAGAGATAGACAATTCGGGTATTGTAAAAATATCAGCTTAATGTGTTATCTGGGAATTATCTATTTCACCATCTCTTCCTTTGTTCCTACTATCGAAGTTGTTGATGAATGTTTCCATTCATTATAGTTTAGGTCAAAATAGATTGCATCTTGTGAGTTTTTCCCCCTTTTAATTTCCTAATTTTTTAAAAGTGTTGAGCAACTTGGCATTTTCCTCTTCTTCTATGTGGCTAATAGCATACCCCCAAAACCCAAAAAAAAAATTTCATTGCATATCTTGCATTCAAAAGGGTGTTGTACCTATTAATTTATGGGTCCTTGATAGATTACGATATTGACCCATTATGTTGTTAACTTCTTTGTCCGCTATAGGCCATTGGGTAAGTTAAGAGTCAAGGTATAAACCAAAAGGATAAGGAAGACAAACTACTAACCAAGACTAGGTTGTTATTGTTCATGATAACTACTTATAACTGAATGAAATGTATCTCATATTTTTAAAAATAACCAATCATGTGATGCTACATTAAATGCACAATTATGAGTGTTCCTTTTGTATGACCAGTGGTCTTACTTTTTTTAAGCTATTTTGGACAACACTGACAATGGTATAGACATAACACACCAAAAGCCAAACTTTTTTTAGATCTTCAAAAATATAGTAATTTTTCTCAATTTTGTTGTTTTTTATTACAAAACATGCAAATTATGAAGAACAAATTTGCAAATTTTAGGAAAATCTGTTGTGTTTTGCATTTTTAATATTTTAGTCAAAGGTGCACTTTATCTGGTGAAAAGTTGCACCTTGAAAAAAAGCATGCTAAGATGACATCATATTTGATGATGTGATTCTAAAATCTTAGTTATAGGAAGAAAAATTGCCAAGTAAGTTGTAAAAAAAATAGAGTAAATTGAAATTTTCATGTAAGATTCTGAAAAACAAAAAGAAAGGGTGCTCAAATATTGAGTCATCACCTATAAATAACCTCCAACATGCCATTGTTTAAGATGAGTTTCGTTAAAATAATGCATTTTATTGGTATGTTCATTTTGAAAAAAAATCACAAAGATAGGGTGACCAACTATTGAGTCATCTCCTATAAATAAAATCCAACATGCAATTATTTAAGATGATTTTTGGCCAATTACTGCATTTGATTGGTGTGTTCATTTTAAAAATTTTGATTAAAAATTAATACATATTCTAATCTAAAAATTAATAAATATTTAAAAGATAAAATGTAGAGATTGATATCATTAACTTTATACCTTATTTTACAATTGTAAAATATTAATTGAGGATCTTGAGAGGTGATATCCAACAAATAAGATAACTAATTTATTCAAAAAAGTCTTGCCTAACCATTAATAACCTATAAAATGCCTCATTCTCAAGGACCAAGTATGCGTACCGAGGTCCATTCGAAGAAGATTGAGGACACCAGTAGGAAAGATGAGGTCAAAGCTGTTGTTGAAACCATGCATTCTCTGGTGGACTAGGCTATGAATATGATCAATACTCCTTATAGCCACCTAAATTTGATTACACTATTTTAGTAATCCTATTTAGTTATCTAAAAAGGCATCATTAATTAAATTTTTATTTAATTAATCCTTTGTCATCCCCTAGTTGATTAATTTAATTAATCATCTATAGTCCTAATTGATAAATCAAATAACCTATCATTTATCAATTAAATCCTATTCTTCTATCTAATTCCAAAAATCCTCATTTATTAAATAAATCTATTTGATAAATAAAATCCTCAAATCCAAAAACCCCTAACTTATCCCTAATCCTTCATTTAGCCTAATCCACCCCATCCACCCATGCTAACCTAGCTTAGCCACTAACTCACCCACCCTCATTAATGCCATCCACTTGCACATCTCTAACATCTCTAATCTAATCCTAAACCCAAGCCTAATCCACCCCCTAATGTTGTCACATTCCTTAAACAAGTTTAAGACTTTCCTAATCCAAACCAAAGTCTCCCCTCAAAAATCCTAACCACCAAGTCATGAGTGCTCTTACAAACCATAAAATACTCTTACAAGCCCAATCATGACTCTTACATCCATCTTCCACACTCTTCCCTTTTCCACACTCATTCCTCTTACATCTCTCTTACATACTCAACCCCACTCATCATGCCTTTAACCAACCCTTTACCCTACCCTCTCACACTCATCCTCCTTGTGACAAGTGTCACCTTCCCATTGGTGCTAAACAAGCACAATCCATGTGCTCCCCTTTGAGTGCATCTTAGCCCTCTTTAACCATCTCCCCATCCTTGCATCTAAGCCCTCCATCCCTCTACCCCTTGGCCTATAAATTGAATCCCATCCCAAGCCATTTGATCAACAATCTTTGAGCTAAAGTTACCATGCTATTTTCAGAACCAAATCCATCAATCTTACCCTTATAATGCCAAATTGAGAGCTCACAAAGCTACCAATTTGCCATTAACCACCTCTATTGAAGAAGCTTTTGAGCATCTTGAGCATACATCCACATCAAAAGGACACATCTATAGAATCAAGAAAGCATGGAGTGTTTTCTCTTGTGAGGTTTGCACTTTTTATTTTGCTTTTCTTTGTCTAAACATATATGTGAATTTAGTTTTTGGTTTGTGAATGTTTACTTTATTTGTTAATGTTTTTTGCATACTAAATCTTGTTCTACATTTTGGCACACCCGGTGGGACCCCACTATGGGTCATTTAATCATCAATTTCTATCTATATGTTGTTTTTCTAAGAATCTAATGTTTCTTGTTGTTTGAGTGAGTTGTAGGGTGTTTTTCTTATTTTTGCAAGTTAAAGAACACACTTAGGAAGAAGACATACCCTCAAAAAATCCAAAAAAAAAAAAAAAAAAATTTTAGAAAAAATTCGCGTTTTTCAGCTCTTTTTTTTCGTTCAATTTCATCTCCGCAGTTTGGCGTCTGCGCTTGCAAACTGTCGTCTTTGCAACCAAATTGTTGTTTGCATAGTTTGGCGTCTCTGACTGTCATCTACGCATCCTGGACTGTCATCTCTGCATATTAGCGCCTCTGTTGGCTACTCTGTCGTCTTCGCAACCTGAACTGTCATCTCCGCTGTCGCCATTGTCTCGACAGATTAGCGTCTCCGCAGATTAGCATCTCTACAGTTTGGCGTCTGCGCTTGATGAACTTTCATCTTCGCCTGTCTCTGTTGCACTTTTGTTTTAAAATCCTTATTTCTGCACTTTGTAGTTAAAAAAAAAAAGAGAGTATAAATCAAAATTTGACTTTTAGTGGTTCTGTAGGATTTAGACCATTTAAAGCATTTTTACGCGTAGGAAAAACAACAAAAAAAGTTAAATTTTTTTTTCCCATAGTTAAGCTCTCATTTTTGAAGATTTTGGGTAACTAACTAAATTTCTTTTTTTTTTGTCTCATTGCAGGTTGGAGCACATATGGAACCACTAACCATGTTTCTTCCAGGTTCTCATGTTGCTAAAATATGAACTTGAATGTTTAACCATTTGTCTTTGAATGCATGTTGCTAAAAAATGAACTTGAATGGTTAAACACATTTTCCATTGAATGAATGTTGCTCAAAACACACTCTTGAATGCCATCGATTAAAATCAATTTTTTTTGGAATGCATGCTTAAAACAACAAATCCAATCTTGAATGCCAAGGATCAATTAACCATTGCAATATCAAACATTTCATTTGAAGCTTCTAAAATTGAGAAAAACAAATCTCTCTTTCACATGCAATTTAGGTAAAGTTTGATTTTTGGACAATTAAGAAACTTTGTTAAGTTAAATACAAATTTGCAAGAATCAATTTGAGTAGTTCCTTGGACTCACCTCTTTTCTAATCACCCATCAATTCAACCATTGGTTGCAATCTCAACGCCATTTATGGGGATGGGTCTACTTGAAAAAGGTGTTAAATGTTCCACAATCTAACTAACTCACTTGATCTTCGAACGTTTGCTTTAACTTTATCAAAATTCTTAAATGACCAAAACTCTAGATTAAATCGATCACACTTCAAGTTTGGACACTAATATTGAACAACAACTGACGTGGAGAGCCTCCGGGTGCGTGCTTGAAATTGAATCTCACACACTTTTGTTTTGGGCTTAAAATAAACTCACACTCAATCTTGAATGCCTTAAAGAAAATTAATTGATACTTGACGTGGAGGGCCTCCGAGTGCATGAGTTTTCTTTTGTTGACCCTAAATCTTCTTATTGTTTGCATTCTTCGATCGATTTACTTTTGTTGGTGCTTCAAGTTGGAATTGAACATTGTCTCTTAAACATGAGTGCTTGCAAAGTCTAGATTAGCACACATAAGAGTCAGTTGGTAAAAGAACAAGCGTGTTTTTTAGCCCAAGGTCATCCAAGTCTTCTCTCCCCTTGTCGTCTTTCGAGGCCATCTTGGGTGCATAAGATTAGGATCCAAAACCTTGTTTCTTTTTAGGAGGCCTGCTTGGGGATTTCATCACCCCTTGGATGACCTCAACTCCAGCATTCCGACGGAGTATAAGAATTGGGAGGTGAATCGAAAGACACCTCTCTTGGGATCAAGATTTTGTCATTCGGGCTAAGTCTCAAGGAACTTTATACCCTTGAGAAGTGAAAGAGGAGAAGTGGGTTACCGCTCCTCTCGACTGTCTGACATCTTTTTGGTCTCATCTACGGATTTGGGCCTCACGTACCTTGCGTATATCGAGGACTCCCTAGCTAAACCAGCTGTTATCCTTGCAGAAAACCGTTTAGGGTGTTAATGTGTTTGGAGTGACTGATCGAAACATTTGTAGAACATACACACTCCTCAGTGCAAGTATCACATTATAAGAACCACAAACTTCTATCTGGGTGTTCCTATCTATTGCTTGATTTTATTTTACTTGTTGAATGAATGTTTGCCAAACTTGGTCAATCCTAGCTTAGGACACACTTAGCATAGTCACTGCCTATTTTAGAAGTTGAACAAGTTGAAGTAAAACAACTGAGATCTCTCAAAGCCAAGCAAATTTAGGAATTTATGTTAGAACAACCCAAACCCAAACAAAAGTTTCACAAAGTCAAAATCAAGCCATCTCTGGCATACTAAGAACTTTCAGCCAAGAGAAAAGAAATAACACCAAGCCCGTGAGTTGCCAAACTCCACAAAGCAGAAGACAAAGCTGTCGACGAAGCACTTCAAGAGGCCTGGTTAGAGCGCACCATCAAATTTAGCCAACATCCAGGAGTCAATCCTACTTATGCCTTACCCACTAGGCATGATTTCTATGATTAGAAACCCTTGTTTCTCCACATCTTCTTTGATAAGCTTCACTTTAGAGTCATCTTTTTAGAAAAGCCAGCCATCTTAGGTTATCCCCTTAAGCATTATTAGCTCATCCATCTCATTTAGAATCAAACCATCTAGCTAGCAATCCAAAAACATTTGCACCCAAGCCTTCAAAATTGTTGTCACCTTGCCAAAAGTTTTCCATTCCTAAAATCTTTTAAATCCACCAATCTCACCAAGGTTATCCCTTTGACAGAGTTTTGTCTAGGGTAATCTAGCTTTGTCACTTGTTATCCCTCCTCACCTTGAGCTAAAGGTTGGGATCCACAAGTGCTCAATCTCATGTTCTTCCTAAAAGATCTTTAGTCTATCCTTAAGTTGACACAATCAACACCAAGCTTGCACATAGGAAAGAAGACCTTTTGTGCTTTGGCAACATATCTTTGAAGTTAGAATCCCCGACCCAATCCTCCTTAGGTTTTTTCATATAGCTTTGCCTCAACCTAGGAAATCATTTGCATAGAGAAGCCTTCCCCCTTTTGCGTCCATCAACATTATTGCATCTCCTCCCTAGGAGCATTTTTCATGCCACCCGTCACTCGCGTAGCCAAGAAGAAAGAAACAATGGAGCCCTATCATTTGGATTGAACAATCTCACCCCCCTTGAGCATTCAGCCATCCTTTAGCCCAGAGAAAGCTATGCCATCACCTACTGACATTGAAGCTTTCATGAACCAACCAGGAAATGCAGTATTGGTAAATGCCATTATAGACAAGAACAAAGAGACAATCATGGCTAATTTTTGAAGGGACAATGTAGGAACCTTTGACTTTGGAAGACCCCCTCCATTATCAGATCCATCTCACCCATTGTTTGGGTAGCTGCCACCACCCATAGGCTCTTATGATCCAAATTATCCTCAATATATGCCAAAAGAAGAGCCTTCAGCCAATCCATATGATCCAACAGACCCAAACATACCATCATCCACCCAAGTTGAAATCTCCTTGCCGCAAGCCAACCCAGCCACCACCACTCCATCCTTGGTTCATACCTCTCCACTCCAAACCCCCTTTACCCAAAACACCTCACTGTTAACTCCCTTCACTATTGCTACTACTGCTCCCCAACCCAGCCTTCCATATCCACCCATCTCCCAAATTAGTGCTAGCATCTTTGGCCAAACTTAGAAATATACAATAGGGATGCCACCCATGGGGCCAAGTAATCAACCTTTCATCACCCCCAGCTTGTTCACCACCGCCCAAAGCACAATCCCATTATTTACATTAGGTCTTGGGAGCTCAATACCATCAGCCACAAATCCACAAGCTACTACCCTCACTCCATAAAGCTATCAAATCCCACAAGCTACTACCAATCTTCTGCCAAGCTCGCAAGTGACCCCAGCTCCTACCACCACTCTACCAAGCTTCCAAATCCAGCCACAAAGCTATCAAAAACCATCAATTCCATTCCCAAGCTTTCAATTCCCACCACCTCCAACACCAACTAATCCATTACCTCCTATTACCAACTACTTTTCAATGCCACTTCTAGGAGGTAATCCACCACCCCAGCCAACCACCAATTATTTGCAGATACCATCCCGAGTGGGGGCACAACCCACATATATTGGTCAAACCCCACAAGCCCCCTAATCCTTTCCCCAAGCCTCACAACCATCTTATACCTTACCTCCACAAAGCAATCCATTTATCCTATAGCCAACTTATGTTCCTCAATCCCAACCTCAAATCCCATATCAACAGCAAGCCTCATAGCACATGCAGCAATATGTAACACCTCCCCCTTAGCAACCCGTTATCCACCATGTAGCTGCCCAAACAATGTACAATACCTATTAGAAAATCCCTCACAACCATCCATATTTAGTGGCCCCATCTAGCGCATACCTACCTCAAGGCACTCCTACATTGGGAGTACCCCAGCCATCACCTATCAATTCAGAATGGGAGCAAATGAAGACAGCTATGAAAGCCATCCAAGAAGGGAATGATCCAAAGAAATTCAAGTTTGAGAATGTGTGTCCTTACCCATTTGAAAGAGCCATTACCATGACACCATTTCCTGAACACTTTGAGGTACCCAAATTTGACAAATTCAGAGGAAAAGGAGACCCTGTCACACATATCAAAGAATTTTACATGCACTACCAAGACGTGGCATACAATGATATCTTCCTCTTGCACCTTTTTCCCAAAAGCTTGGCTGGACCAGCTCTTGAATGGTTTTATAGAATCCCCTATGGCAAAATTAAAAACTTTGCTAAATTATCTAAGGCATTTGTAGCCCAATATGCTCATCTTGTTGAAACAAAGCTATCAATAGTTGATCTTGTCCACACCAAGCAAAAAGGTGGAGAAAGCCTTGCCGAATACCTGCAAAGATGGTAAACCCTTACCACTTGCATATCTTGCACCTTGCCAGAATGCTGTGTGGTGAAAATGTTTATTGATAATACACATCCCAGCTTGGCTCACCACATGACCATGAACTGTTTGCAGACCTATAGGGATATCAAAGAGAAAGGAATGATCCTTGAGAAAGGACTCATCAACGATGGTGTGGTCAAGATTTATAAAGAGGCCAACCAAAATAAATCACATTCCAATGACAAGTCTAGGTATTGGAACAAAAACAAGCATGTTGCAACAGATGGGGTTACTGACACCAGACATGTGAATATTGTTGGTCCTTCTCAAAACCAGTCTAACCCACCATATCAACCAAACAACCAACAAGCTATCAATTACCAACAACGGAATAACCAAAGCTATCAAAACCACAATACAAGACCCAACTTTCAAGGGTCTAACAACCAAGCTAATGCCATCAATGTAGCTGCAGGGCAAAAACCTAGATTCCAACCTGCACCTAGAAACTATACACCCCTTGGTGAGCCATTGGATGTCATTTTTGAGAAATTGGCTAAGGAAAACCTCATCAAATTTTCTCCTACCCAGAAAATTGATCCAAGCCAATCCAAAGCTGCATGGTACAAGGACAATGAGTATTGCAAGTTCCATAGCGTAAACGGTCACACCACCCTCATATGCATGAAACTGAAAGATTATGTGCAGGACCTCATTGATCGGAAAGAAATCACTGTTGGTGCCCAAACCTCTCCCAATGCAGGCTTATAGATTTATCAAAATGCTTTTCCTCCACACAACAACCAAAATCCTAGAAAAGCACCTGTCCAAAACAACACCAACAACCGCCAGCCAAACCAACAGCATGGGAAGAACAATGACCAGACTTCATCCTATATAGACTATGGTAGCCTTATAGGTTGTATATCCGAGAAAGAGTCTTATGTCAATGTTATCAATATCCGAGGACCAAACAATGAGTGTGTAGTCACCACTCAAAGAGCAGGATTAAACATCGCATTCCCACCAATTTCATCAGCACCATCAGCTCCATCAAAAAGCTCGTACAATATCTTGGAAAACCTTAGGAACATGCCAGCCCAAATCTCCATTTTAGAACTTCTCCGCACTAGTCCTGTGTACAAAGACATCCTTGACAATGCTTTCATAGAATCCTATGTCTTTTCCGATATCAATGCTACTAATTTTCGTAATCTTGTTGGACACCTATCCTCCTCATGTGCCCTATCATTCAAACCCACCGACATACCCGCAGTCAAGCCAAATCACACCCTTCCACTTCACATAGCCATCATGGTATCCAATTTTTCTATAAAAAGAGTAATGATAGATAATGGATCAGCCTTGAATATTTGCACCCTAAAATTCATAAAACAAGCTGGGTATACCGAGGTAGATATGATCAGTGAAGTTATCACCATCAAAGCTTATGACAACTTGGAAAGAACCATAGAAGGAACTATTTTGCTACCAATCAAGGTTGGGTCGGTCATCAAAGAGACAGTTTACCATGTTGTTGATCTAAACCTACCATTTAACATCCTCCTCGGTCGCCCATGGATTCACGCTATGAAGGCCATTCCATCCACCTACCATCAGTGCATCAAATTTTTGCATCAGGGCACTGAGGTAATCATCCATGCTGATCTAGAACCCTTTGCTTACTGCAATGCGGTTGAAGCCTCATATACAAATCATTGTCATGGAATAGACATCGGCACAACCATCGCCAGCTCATGCCACACTTGTAATGATGTAGAAACCATCCTTGCCTCCACCCTATCTACCGTAAAGATCAACAACAAAGGCTGTGGAGAATATAGTCTGTTAGATGCATTTGCTGTCGGAGCAATCCCAATTGATCCACATACCCATGGATGGCCGACATATCACAAAGCTAAGGAGATTCCATCTCCTCGATACAAATAGTTTGGCCCAACAATCTTTGTATCCTCAAAAACCCCTCTTCATGAGGAGCTCACTCCAAATATCAACAATTGGTTACATAAGGATGCACCTCCAAGAAATCAAGCGCGCCTTGATCACTTTAGCAAGAAGTATCCCCAAGAACATAAGCTCATCACTGAAAAATGGAACTATCAAGGTGGTGGACTAGGACCAGAAGAAAGGGGCATGCAATGTCCCATTGAAGCACATAAGTGGGAAACAAAGTCAGGTCTTGGCTTTGGCATACCCACTATAGAACAAGATTTTAGTGTGCAAGGAACATTAGCAATAAGAGAAACATTCACAAACCAAAACTAAATTCACATATATGTTTAGACAAAGAAAAGAAAACAAGAAGTGCAAACCTCACAAGAGAAAACACTCCATGCTTCCTTGATTTTTTAGATGTGTCCTTTGATGAAGATGTATGCTCAATTGCTCAAAGTTGCTTCAATGGTGGAGATGGATAATAGAAAATTGGTATCTTTGTGAGCTCTCAATTTGGCATTATAAGGTTAAGATTGATGACTTTGGTTCTCAAAATAGCATGGTAACTTTAGCTCAAATATTGTTGATGAAATGGCTTAGGATGGGATTCAATTTATAGGCCAAGGGGTAGAGGGATGGAGGGCTTAGATGCAAGGATGGGGAGATGGTTAAGGAGGGCTAAGATGCACTCAAAGGGGAGCACATGGATTGTGCTTGCTTAGCACCAATGGGAAGGTGACACTTGTCACAAGGAGGATGAGTGTGAGAGGGTAGGGTAAAGGGTTGGTTAAAGGCATGATGAGTGGGGTTGAGTATGTAAGAGAGATGTAAGAGGAATGAGTGTGGAAGAGGGAAGAGTGTGGAAGATGGATGTAAGAGTCATGAGTGGGCTTGTAAGAGTCTTTTGTGGTTTGTAAGAGCACTCATGACTTGGTGGTTGGGATTTTTGAGGGGAGACTTTGGTTTAGTTTAGGAAAGTCTTAAACTTGTTTAAGGAATGTGAAAACATTAGGGGGTGGATTAGGCTTGGGTTTAGGATTAGATTAGGGATGTTAGAGATGTGCAAGTGGATGGAATTAATGAGAGTGGGTGAGTTAGTGGCTAAGCTTGGTTAGTATGGGTGGATGAGGTTGATTAGGCTAAATGGAGGATTAGGGATAGGTTAAGGGTTTTTGGATTTGAGGATTTTATTTATCAAATAGATTTATTTAATAAATGGGGATTTTTGGAATTAGATAGAAGAATAGGATTTAATTGATAAATAATAGGTTATTTGATTTATCAATTAGGACTATAGATGATTAATCAAATTAATCAGCTAGGGGATGGCAAAGGATTAATTAAATAGAAATTTAATTAATGATGCCTTTAGAGATAACTAAATAGGATTACTAAAGCGGTGTAATCAAATTTAGTTATCTACATTTTGCCCTTCTTTGACATAGTGTTGAGACAACACTATTTCAAAGAAGTTCGAATGAAGATGACACAAGGAAAATGTTTTAGCAACAAGGTTGCCCCAGTCTCGAATAAGAAGAGGAGAGACTAGACTTAGATGATGCCCCCTCAAGAAGCTGGCGAAGAGATAAAAGAGACTCGACGGTTTCTTAAAAAGCACAAGAATCCGAGATGAGCAAGGAGACTCAGATTGGCTTAAGAGGAGGGGCTGAATTAGCTCAAACTCTCACTATGGGAGAATGATAAAGGGAAATCAGAGGCACAATAGTAAAGAAAGTTTAAGACTTTTGGGATTGGGGGGAGGATGAAGGAGTAGAGCGCTATAAAAGGAATCCAGGATGGAGAGATGGATGAGGGGATTAAAAAGCTGATGCAACAGGATTTCAAGGAGTCCGATTGGTGGGAGATGGGTTTTGAAGATCCCTAGGACTAGGATTGTGGATCTCGAAAGATGAGGCTTGGTGGATTGATTTGATTGGTGGATCCCTAAGACTAGGATTTTGGATCCCTAAAGCTAAGCGTGAGGAGTGATCCAAAGAGATACTGAGGCATAAGCTAGGATAGGTGCTGGATATGGATGGGGGATAATGGCGATGAAGGGAATCCATTGAAGCTTTTTGAGTGTGGGGATACTTCAAAGAGAAGTACCACCATGTAGTTGAGCACTAGATTTGCTATAGGACAGTTGTTTAATTACCAAGGTTACCAAGAACATCAAGGCTTTTTCACCAACCGTCCAAAGGACTGACAAACTGACTCAAAACAAACACACAAGGATTGCCCCAGCATTAGACATGAATCCTAGAGGAAGCAGCATGGAAACAACACTGGAGAACCCACAAGCAAAAAAGAAAAACAAACGAAAGACCTGATCAAGACCTTACGCTCTAATTGCCCCATTCGCAGCATACCATGATATGGAAGATCATGGCAACCTTGAGGAGGGAATAAGGATATTGCTTGGAAAAGATACTTGAAGACCCAAAAGGGAAGATCCCAAATAAAAACAAATTGAAAATCCAAAAGAGAGTCGTTTGCAATTGAGATGGGTAGGACGAGGTACTAACGGACCAAGATCAGACATAAGGAAAGCTATATCCTGCAAGGACCTATTGGAGAGCACCTAAGCTAGTGGATTTGGATGAGTGATGCATCTGGAAAGCTGAACTAAGAAGGATAACACTTTGGTGACAAGAGATCTAGCAAAAGGATGCATTGGAATAGCTAACCAAGGGTTGTGCGATGTGTGCAAGATACTGATCAAGGACAAACTAACATGAACGCTGGATAGATACAATGGTACTAAGCTAAAGAGGATGTACAAGCTGACGGACCAAGATATTTACAAGCTGAAGCTAACCAAGATAGTTACAAGCAGGCAAAAGCTCAGGATGATAGGATAGTGCGATGATTCGATGTTGGTACAAGATGCAGAAGCTAAGGATGAGGGGATAGCGGAAGATATGGATTTGGGGCTGATGCATCCTAATGGTGATGAGAGATTTTGTGACCAAGGATAGCTAGAGGAGCAGGATGAGATGGATGGGTAGGATGGTAGATAGCTAGGATTATGATGGAAGTAAAGATATGACATTGGGTTTGCATGAGGATAGCCTAGAGCTAGATACCAATGTCAAGGGAGGATGGACAAGACAAGATCTCCAAGGAATACAATGTCCCCAGTTAGAAGATGACATGTGGAAGGAGGTCTTACGATGGATGTGATAGGATTGAAGCTAGGATGGAAAAGCTGGAGGTGCTAGGGAGATGGATGATAGCTGGGATGATTGGCTGAAGCTGCAGGAGATAAGTGGATGGTGATAGGTAAAAGCTAGAGGATGAAAGGTAGGTGGACAAGGTGGAAGATGGAGCTGGATGAAAAGATGTGACCAAAAGCATGAGGATGATAGGTTGAATTGGGGATGGTTGGATTACACATGATGCTTGTTTGCCAAGTTTTCATCACGGTACTTGTCCAACGCGCTTGAATTACCAAGTTTTCACCAGTGGATGCTTTATTTTTCTTTATTTTTTTGACTTTTTGAATTTGGACTTAGCTGGAATGATTTTGGCTTTTTTCAGCTATTTTTGGCTTTTTCCTTGGGATTTTTCACTAGCTATTGGTATGTTCAATTTTGTTGCTAGCTGTTGGTACACCAAATATGTGATTTATGCAATAGTTTGGATTAGATGGGATTGATGGTAGGAGATGGAGGGATGAAAAGGCTGGAAAGGAGCATGAGATGGGGATGCTTGCAGGATCAACATTGGCACATGTTGGGATAGGTGTGAAAAGAGCATATGGGGGATAGATGGTAGATGCGGGCGTGATGGAGGATTTGTGGAAGCGTGCTTGGGGATATAGGCACCCAAGATGGAGTTAGGAGATGGGGGACACGAGTCACTGGATGGGGGATTAGCAATGGTGGATGCTATTATGCATTGGGTTTCAACTTTTTTCTTTGGGATCCACATGGTTTTGGATTTTCTTTTCATAGGCTTTTGCATTGTTTTGCATTCTTTGATTGGATTTTTTCTTTTTGGAGTACGTCTTTTAAAATAGACATATGATTGCCTAGGATGTGGATTTTTAGCTTTATGCTTTTTGAAGTTGGCATTCACATTACTATGGTAAGATTTGGGAAGATGGTTAGGAGAAGCTTTGTGAGATGGAGAGGATATGGAAGAGCATGTAGATGGATGATGATGGACAATGTGCCCTAATATGTGCCTTTGTTGATCTTGTGTAGGAATGGATGGAATAGGTTTTTTATGATGGCTAATAGGAGGATGGAGGATGGTAGATTTTGGGACATAGGGACCCAAAATGGATTTAGCGGATGAAGGGGGGATATGGTAGGTTGTTTTGGGTTGCGAGGATGGTGGAGGGGGGATATGGTAGGTTGCTTTGGGTTGCAAAGATGGTGGAGGGGGGATGACATAAGATTTCTTGAAGGAGTGATGGGAGGCTGGCATGGTGGGTTTGGAGATAGGCTTGGTTTGGGGGTGTCGTGTACCAACACCTTTAGATGGTGAGCCTTTGGATACATATCCAAGACCATGAAATCTTGGATTCTTTTGTGCAATAATAGGCTTTCTAATTCCTTGCTCTTGTGGTCCTAAACCTTGACCTTGATAATGCCATCAATTGAGCATTTGAACTAGCTGAGGATACTTTTTGCTTGCGAAAAATGGTGGAAGTGTTTTATCAGATGTACTGCAACAGGGAGATACTGTTCTTAATTCTTCTGCTGAGAGGAGGCCACCATGGATGAATGTAAGTGAACCAAGAGGGTGGATTACAGATGGTGGAATAGCTTGAATAGGTGGTAAGATGGGAGCATGGAGTGGAGGAGATGGTAGGATAGGATCTTGATTTAGCTAATGGGATGAAGATATATCCTGCAGTAGAGGAGGTATGGCTTGAGGTTTTGGAGATGGAGGGGATGGTGACTGCACTATGGATGGAAGACATGGTGCGATGATATCTTCATTTATGCTTTGGGGGATGTCAACATGCTTTTGGGCAAGATCTTGATAGGATTGGATTGGGATGGATGGTGCGATAAGAGGTGAAGGGATGGATTCTTCAAAGGTAGTGGATGGATAGATGGGAGATTCAGTAGTGGAGATGGGTGAGTAGAAGATGGATGCATAAGGGTCATTATGGGAGATTTGGGAAATGCTTGGAGGTGAGGTGGATAGGATTTGGAGGGATTTGACAGGTGGTGGGATTTTGATGCTTGTGGGAAGTGGAAGGATTTTAAGCAATTTGATGGATGGTATGGGGATGATAGCTATGGGAGATGGAGGTGATATTATAGATGGGGAAGCTTCATCACTGACTACTTCACATGGTTGGATTAGCTGACATGGCTTATCGACTGTTGGAGGCTATTTTTCTTGTATTTCTTCTGGGAGATTCCTTGGAGACTTGTGTGTCAGAGGTGGAGGTGAATTGATAGAAATAGCTAGTGTGATGGGGGTGGAAGATTGGAAGTTTGGTTGATTGGGTGATGGAGGAGAAGCTGGGATATCAGATGGCATGACTAGATAGTTTGGAATAACTCTTGGATTTTGGGGAATGGTTGGTGGAGTGTTTCTAAGGCTCTCAAGATACCCTTCATAATCAACAAGATCTTCATCATTAGTGGAATAGGAGGTAGCAGGAGCAAAGACAATACGACCAAATATATCATGATGGGATTGGTACTTCATGCTTTGACGATGAGTTTTATGGGGATGGGGTCTTGCATATGGATGAACACAGAAGCTCATGATCGGATTTGGATTAAGCTCAGATTTTGGATTGGCTGATGAAAGATTTCCTAGGGAGAGTCAAAGCTGTATGACAGACCTAAGGAGGATTGGCTGGGGATTTTTGGCTTTCTTGTGGATGGAAGACTTCCAAGGGTATGCTGTCAAAAAGTGAGAGTTTTTCTTTCCTATGTGCAGGATTGGTGGAGATTGTGTCAACTTAAGGATAGACTAATGATCCTATGGGCATGACACGAGATTGACCACTTGTGGATCCCAACCTTTAGCTCAAGGTGATGAGGGATACAAGTGACAAAAGTTGGGTTACCCTAGACAATGCTTTGTTAGAGAGATAACCTTGGTGAGATTGATTGATTGGTAGGATTGATTGGATAGAAAATTCTAGTAGAATGACAACAACTCTCTAAAGGCTTGGGTGTGATTTTGGATTGGGTTGCTAGTTGGCTGAGGGGGGATGATTTGGATGGACTTTGGATTTGGGATTGTTCTAAAGCAAAGAACTAAGTAGATTTGGTTGCGGCAGGGGAGCTTGGATGATTTTCTCACGAGGCAGTGACTACGCTAAGTATGCCTTGAGCTAGGAGATTTATGCTTTTCTAAGATTTTGACCAAAGTTGGCAAACATTCATTCAAAGGCTATGAACAAACAAGTAGACAAAATTTTGGAGCAAGCATGTCAAAACACACCAACATCCTAGGAAGCTTTCTACAAGGATGAAATTTGGTTTAGCTAGGGAGTCCTCGATATACGCAAGGTACGTGAGGCCCATATCCATAGATGAAATCAAAAAAATGTCACACAGTCGAGAGGAGTGGTAACCCGCTTCTCCTCTTTCACTTCTCAAGGGTATAAAGTTCCTTGAGGCTTAGCCCGAGTGAAAAAATCTTGATCCCAAGAGAGGTGTCTTTCGATTCACCTCCCGATTCTTATACTCCGCCGGAACACTGGAGTTGAGGTCGTCCCAAGGGGTGATGAAATCCCCAAGCAGGCCTCCTAAAAAGAGAAAACAAGGTTTTGAATCCTAATCTTATGCACCCAAGATGGCCTCAAAAGATGACAAGGGGAGAGAAGACTTGGATGACCTTGGGCTAAGAAGCAGAGTTCTTTTCCAATTGATGATTTAGATTTTGTAAGCTATGATTGAAGACACTCGTGATTATGGCATACAATGTTTATTCCAACTTGAAAACGTCATCAACATAATGGAAATCGAGAATTCATCAACGTAAAAAATGCGAGTGTCATTGAGATGCATCAAAACCATGCAATGTTCATTGATTTTTATTCATTCAAGATTGTGTTAGAGTGTTTTAAGCCCAAATTGGAAGTGTGAGATATTGCATTGATTCATTGATTCTTTGCATTCAAGATTGAGTTTGTTTGTTTTAAGCATGCATTCCAATAAAAGGTTGATTTTTATCCATGGCATTCAAGAGTGTGTTTTTGAACAACATTCATTCAAAGAAAAATGCTTAAACATTCAATTTCATTCCAAGAAAAATCTAAGAAACATGATTAAGTTCGTTGCTCCAACGTGCAATAAGACAAAAAAGCAATTTGATTAGTTACCCAAAATCTTCAAAAATGAAAGCTTAACTATGAAATTTTTTTTTAAAAACTTTTTTTGCTGTTTCTCTTACGCGTAAAATTGCTTAGAATGGTCTAAATCCTACGGAACCACTAAAAGTCAAATTTTGATTTATACTCCTTTTTTTTAATTTTTACTACAAAGTGCAAAAATAAAGATTTTAAAACAGAAGTGCAACAGACACAGGTGAAGACGATAGTTTATCAGGCGGAGACACCAAATTACGGAGACACCAAAACTTGCAGACAATAGTTGATTGCTGGCGGCAGTGGAGACGACAGTTGCTAGGTAGAGATGACAGTTGACTATTGGTGGCAGTGGAGATGACAATTTGAGCTTTTGAAGTGATGCAAATGGAAAAATTTAGGCAGAGACACTAAAACTCGTAGACGCTAATCTGCGTAGATGCCAAAATTCACAGACGATAGTTTGGGCTTTTGAAGACGGCGGTTGAGCTCGCGCAGACGATGGTTGTGCAGGTGCAGATGATGGTTTATCTTTTGCAGATGACGGTTGAGCTTGCGGAGATGATGATTGAGTTTGCGCAGATGACGTTTTGCAGAGATGCCAAGCAGAGATGCCAAACTACAGAAACGATAGGTAGAGATGACACTGCACGAAGGAAATCGACGGGTGCGGGTTTTTTTTCCAGAATTTCTTATTTTTTTTTGTTATTTTTGGGTTTTTAAGAGTGTATCTTTCTCTCTAGTGTGTCCTTCAACCTACAAAAACAAGCAAACACACCTTGCAACAACTCAAACAACATAAATCATTAGATTGTTAGTTTTTTTAAAAACAACGTGTAGATTGAAATGGATAAAAAAAATGACCCATAGCGGGGTCCCACCGGGCGTGCCAAAATGTAGAACAAGATTTTAGTGTGCAAGGAACATTAGCAATAAGAGAAACATTCACAAACCAAAACTAAATTCACATATATGTTTAGACAAAGAAAAGCAAACAAGAAGTGCAAACCTCACAAGAGAAAACACTCCATGCTTTTTTGATTTTGTAGATGTGTCCTTTGATGAAGATGTATGCTCAATTGCTCAAAGTTGTTTCAATGGTAGAGATGGATAATAGCAAATTGGTAGCTTTGTGAGCTCTCAATTCGGCATTATAAGGTTAAGATTGATGACTTTGGTTCTCAAAATAGCATGGTAACTTTAGCTCAAAGATTGTTGATCAAATGGCTTGGGATGGGATTCAATTTATAGGCCAAGGGGTAGAGGGATGGAGGGCTTAGATGCAAGGATGGGGAGATGGTTAAAGAGGGCTAAGATGCACTCAAAGGGGAGCACATGGATTGTGCTTGTTTAGCACCAATGGGAAGGTGACACTTGTCACAAGGAGGATGAGTGTGAGAGGGTAGGGTAAAGGGTTGGTTAAAGGCATGATGAGTGGGGTTGAGTATGTAAGAGAGATGTAAGAGGAATGAGTGTGGAAAAGGGAAGAGTGTGGAAGATGGATGTAAGAGTCATGAGTGGGCTTGTAAGAGTCTTTTATGGTTTGTAAGAGCACTCATGACTTGGTGGTTGGAATTTTTGAGGGGAGACTTTGGTTTGGATTAGGAAAGTCTTAAACTTGTTTAGGGAATGTGACAACATTAGGGGGTGGATTAGGCTTGGGTTTAGGATTAGATTAGGGATGTTAGAGATGTGCAAGTGGATGGCATTAATGAGAGTGGGTGAGTTAGTGGCTAAGCTTGGTTAGTATGGGTGGATGGGGTGGATTAGGCTAAATGGAGGATTAGGGATAGGTTAGGGGTTTTTGGATTTGAGGATTTTATTTATCAAATAGATTTATTTAATAAATGGGGATTTTTGGAATTAGATAGAAGAATAGGATTTAATTGATAAATAATAGGTTATTTGATTTATCAATTAGGACTATAGATGATTAATTAAATTAATCAGCTAGGGGATGTCAAAGGATTAATTAAATAAAAATTTAATTAATGATGCCTTTAGAGATAACTAAATAGGATTACTAAAGCGGTGTAATCAAATTTAGGTGTCTACACCCACAACTGGGGGCACCAACGAGAATGGTCATGCTTTTTCAAACATCCACCGCGACCTTGTCAAAATCGAAGACTTTTCTGAGGAAGTTGAAAAGAGAGCCTACGATGATATCCCAGACCAAATCTTCCTAGGAGACTCTATTCTCCGAGAACTATCCATCCATCTCATTGACCTACCACTCGCTCATCCACAACTCATAGATTGGGACCAACCAAGCGTCATACACATTGATGAGTTTGCATCAGAGGAAGCACTTCTTAGATTCATGGGAGTTGAAACACCTCACAAGCAGACAAAGCCAGATTTTGCCTATATCTATAAGTTAGATCCCAAGGGGTATTTTGGAGAAAATTCCCAACCTAGTTCCGATACACCCAAAACTGGAACTAAGGTGAATCTGGGACATGCTAGGGTTGGATCCAAAGCTTGTAGTTCACCATCTTGCAGTCGATCCAAAGATCAAGCCCATCAGACAAAAGCTTAGAAAAATGCACCCCAAGGTGGCATTACTGGTCAAAGCTGAATTAGAAAGAATGTTAGCTGCTAAGGTTATCTGACCTATCGACTACTCAGAGTGGCTCTCCAACATGGTCCCTGTCACTAAACCTTCTGGTGACATTAGAATCTGCACTGATTTTAGAGATCTAAACAAAGCTTTTCCAAAGGATGATTTTCCCTTGCCCAACATAGATATGATTGTAGATCTTACAGTAGGACATGAAATTTTGTCCGTTATGGATGGATTTTTTGGGTATAATCAGATCAAGATTGCAGAAGAGGATCAGCATAAGACAACATTCACTACCCCCTGGGGAACCTTTTGCTACACCATGATGCCTTTTGGCCTAAAGAATGCTAGGGCTACCTATCAAAGAGAAATGATAGCCATTTTCCATGATCTTATCCATAGCATTTGGAAGATTATGTGGATGATATCCTAGTCAAATCTCACACCTTCATGGATCATCTCACTGACCTAGAGAAAGTCTTTGATAGGTTAGCCCAATATCATCTCATGCTGAATCCTAAGAAGTGTGTCTTTGGGGTCACATCTGGCAAGCTTCTAGGCTTCATAGTCTCTAAATGAGGTATAGAGATTGACCGTAAGAAGGTCAAGGCTATCTTAGACATGCCTCCTCCCCAGACACTGCGATAGCTTCACTCTCTTCAAGGAAAGCTCCAATCCGTTCGACGCTTCATCTCCCAGCTTGCAGATAAGTGTACACCATTTTCACATTTAGTAAAGAAGGATGAGAACTTCAAGTGGGATCCTTTATGTCAGTGCAACTTTGATTAGCTCAAGCAGTATCTCACCAATCCCCCTATCTTGGTTCCACCAGTTCCTGGTCATCCCTTGATCTTATACATATCAGCAACACCTACTGCTCTAGGGGCACTTCTAGCACAGCTTGATGACTACGATAGAGAAAGAGCCATCTACTATATTAGTAGAACCCTAGTTGGTTATGAACTCAATTATACTCCTATGGAAAAAGCTTGTTTGGAAGTTGTTTTCTCAACTCAAAAGCTTCACCACTACATGCTAAGCCATACCATCCAACTAGTCTCCAAAATTGATCCTCTCAAGTATATGCTCTCTAGAACAACACTCACAGGATGGCTAGCAAAATGGGTTATGCTACTAAGTGAGTTTGACATCCAGTATGTGGACAAAAAGGCAATCAAAGGGCAAGCTATAACAGATCACCTAGCTGATGCACCTCTAATAGATGCATGTCCTTTGATCATAGAATTTCCAGATGAGCATATCTGTCTAATTGAAGAATAGCCCCCATGGAAACTTTATTTTGATGGCTCATACACCTCTCATGGATCAAGGGTAGGAATATTGTTGGTTACACCTCAAGGAGATTACATTCCAAAAGCCTTCAAGCTACAATTCCCTAGCACCAACCATATAGCAGAATATGAAGCTCTTGTAGAAGGATTAAAGATAGCTGCAGAATGGAATATCACTAAGTTATAAGTCTTTGGTGATTCTTAACTCATCATCAAGCAAGTCCTAAATGAATATCAAACCAAAGATAAAAAGCTATTACCCTACAAAGAGCTAGTTGATCAACTGACCCAACATTTTACAAAGCTTTAGTTTACACAAGTGCCACGAATGCAGAATAATGCAGCAGATGCCATGGCCACTATCAGCTCGCTCTTGGAAATTCCCTAAGAAGCTACGTAGTATGAGTTTTTAGTTGAGCAGCTCCTCACACTTGCCTATGCGAATGAGGATTCAAATCGTGTTTGTATCTTGGTTGGTCCCCAATCCCCTTGGTACCATGAAATTCACACTTACCTTAACGATGGTATCATATCCCCTCACCTCACACGTACCCAATGCCAAAACCTCATCCAAAAATCATCCTGCTATGTTATCATAGCCAATACCCTATATCATCGAGGTTATCACGATACTCTCTCTTGATGTTTAGATGAAAATGAGGCTACAATGGCATTAAAAGAAGTACACTCCATACTTTGCACTGCCCACACGAGTGGTATTGTCCTAGCATGAAAAATCTGTAGAGTAGGCTACTATTGGCCTACCATTGAAGCAGACTCCTGTGACTTTGTTAGAAAGTGTCTCCCATGTCAGCAGCATGCAAATCTTGTGCACGCTCCAGCACAAGATCTACAACCTATTGCACCACCTTGGCCTTTTGCTTGTTGGGGCCTTGATCTAGTTGGAACTATCACACCCCTCTCATCTGATGGACATAAATGAATAATAACAGCTACAGACTATTTCACTAAGTGGGTGGAAGCAGTCGCCCTAGTCTCAGCTACAGGAGTTTAGGTCTCCAAGTTCATCTTGTACCACATTGTTTGCCGCTTTGGCATCCCATCCACCATCTTCACTGACCACGGAGGTAACTTTGAAAATCTCAACATGGAAGAATTATGCACTTCCCTCCCATCCATCACCACTTTTCTAGCCCATATTTCCCACAAGGTAACGGCTAGGCAGAGGCAACTAACAAAACCCTCCTCAAAATCTTAAAGAAAGTTGTCAATGATTCCGGCCATGATTGGCACCTACAAATAAATTTGGCTCTATGGGCCTATCGAACTTCCTTCCGTACATCCACAGGCACAACTCCATACTCCCTAGTCTATGGTGCCAAAGTGGTATTACCTATAGAAGTTGAACTTCCCTCACTACGCATATCTTTGTGAGGGAAAATATCAGATGAAGAATACAGAGTAGCTCGACTCACCCAGCTAGATCTCTTAGACGAGAAGCGACAACAAGCCTATGATCATCTCACAGTCTATCAAACTTGTCTCAAAAGGAATTTCAACAAGAAGGTGCTTCCATGACACTTTCAACTAGGTGACATGGTCCTCAAAGAAAACATGTAAGTCCAAGCAGATCAAGAAAAGAAAGGCAAGTTTGAACCTATATGGCTTGGTTCTTATGTTGTCATTGCTTCCTTTGGCTCCGAAGCCTATCAGCTATCTACACCGGAAGGAGAACTCTTGAATGATCCTACTAACATCATTCATCTCAACAAGTTCTATGCTTGAAGATCCTTGGTATACCCAGCTTTTGAAAAATAAAAATAAAAAAAAATAGTAAAGAGAAATAAGCATCCAATAGTGAAAACTTGGCAATTCAGGCGCCTTGGATAGGTACCTTGGCAAAAACCTGGTAATTCAGGCACCTTGTGTACTAAAGACTAATCCATTATCTATCACTATCCTATCCCTCCTCTATCCATCTACCATCCCATAAAACACCTGCTTGTTCCCTTGGTGTTTCAACCAAATATCCAAAATCTGATGAAGCTTGTAAATACCTCCTGTACAGCTTGTAAAATCTTGTACCTCAGCTTGTAAAAACTTGTACCAAAGCTTGTATTATACCTTGTAAATCTTGTACCATACCTTGTATATCCAAATCTTGTCCAAAGCTTGTACCATATTCCAGCTTGTAAATAATCTTGTATCCTAGCTTGTATCCTATCACATACACACAAAGAACCCTATTTTCACTAAGCTTTTTGCAAACCATCTATCTATCCACCTATCAACTATTATAGACATCCCATCCTTCACAAACATTTCTATTTCACAAAAAACCAAAACATGAACAAACTTGTACATTTATAACATATCTTGGTCCATTAGCTTGTACATCCTCTTTAGCTTAGTACCATTGTATCTATCTGGCTTTCGTGTCAGTTCATCCTTGGTCAACATCTTGCACACATCGCACACCTTGGTTAGCTATTCCAATGCATCCTTTAGCTAGATTTCCTGTCACCAAAGTGTTATCCTTCTTAGTTTAGCTTGCCAGATGCATCACTCATCCAAATCCACTAGCTTAGGTGCTCTTTGATAGGTCCTTGCAGGATATAGCTTTCCTCATGTCTGATCTTGGTCCGTTAGTACCTTGTCCTACCCATCTTGTTGGCAAATCGTTCTCTTTTGGATTTTCACTTTCTTTTGATTTGGAATCTTTTTTTTTGGGTCTTGAAATATCTTTTCCAAGCAATCTCCTTGTTCCCTCCTCAAGGTTGCCATGATCTTCCATATCATGGTATGCTGCGAATGGGGCAATTAGAGTGTAAGGTCTTGATTAGGTCTTTTGCTTGTTTTTTTTTTTCTGCTTGTGGGTTACCTAGTGTCGTTTCCATGCTGCTTCCTTTGGGATTCATGTGTGATACTGGGGCAATCCTTGTGTGTTTATTTTGAGTCAGTTCGTTAATCCTCTGGATGGTTGGTGAAAAGGCCTTGATGTTCTTGGTAACCTTGGCAATTAACCAACAGTGCTATAGCAAATCTAGTGCTCAACTACATGGTGGTACTTCTCTTTGAAGTATCCCCTTGCTCAAAAAGCTTCAATGGATTCCCTTCATCTCCATTATCCCCCATCCATATCCTACATCTATCGCTCCTACCCCAGCTTATGCATCAATATCTCTTTGAATCACTCCTCACGCTTAGCTTTAGGGATCCACAATCCTAGTCTTAGGGATCCACCAATAAAATCAATCCACCAAGCCTCATCTTTCGAGATCCACAATCCTAGTCCTAGGGATCTCCGAAACCCATCTTCCACCTATCTTCCTTTTATAGCGCTCCACTCCTCCATCCTCCCCCCCCTAATCCTAGAAATTCTTAAGCTGCTTTACTTTTGTGTCTCTGATTTCCCTTTATCATTCTCTCGTGGTGAGAGTTTGAGCTAATTCAACCCCTTCTCTTTGCCAACCTGTGTCTCAGCTCATCTCAATTTCTTGTATTTTTCAAGAAGTCATCGAGCCTCATTTCTCTCCTCGCCACCTTCTTGAG
The DNA here is from genome assembly GCA_028749045.1 of Cupressus sempervirens. NCBI lineage: Eukaryota > Viridiplantae > Streptophyta > Pinopsida > Cupressales > Cupressaceae > Cupressus > Cupressus sempervirens. Next base: position 155,488,564 of record CM053784.1, on the reverse strand, counting down.
GAGGCATCATCTAAGTCTAGTCTCTCCTCTTCTTATCCGAGACTGGAGCAACCTTGTTGCTAAAACATCTTCCTTGTGTCGTCTTCATTCAAACTTCTTTGAAATAGTGTTGTCTTAACACTATGTCAAAGAGGGGCAAAATGTAGACACCTAAATTTGATTAAACTATTTTAGTAATCCTATTTAGTTATCTAAAAAGGTATCATTAATTAAATTTTTATTTAATTAATCCTTTGTCATCCCCTAGTTGATTAATTTAATTAATCATCTATAGTCCTAATTGATAAATCAAATAACCTATCATTTATCAATTAAATCCTATTCTTCTATCTAATTCCAAAAATCCCCATTTATTAAATAAATCTATTTGATAAATAAAATCCTCTAATCCAAAAACCCCTAACTTATCCCTAATCCTTCATTTAGCCTAATCCACCCCATCCACCCATGCTAACCTAGCTTAGCCACTAACTCACCCACCCTCATTAATGCCATCCACTTGCACATCTCTAACATCTCTAATCTAATCCTAAACCCAAGCCTAATCCACCCCCTAATGTTGTCACATTCCTTAAACAAGTTTAAGACTTTCCTAATCCAAACCAAAGTCTCCCCTCAAAAATCCTAACCACCAAGTCATGAGTGCTCTTACAAACCATAAAAGACTCTTACAAGCCCACTCATGACTCTTACATCCATCTTCCACACTCATTCCTCTTACATGTCTCTTAGATACTCAACCCCACTCATCATGCCTTTAGCCAACCCTTTACCCTACCCTCTCACACTCATCCTCCTTGTGACAAGTGTCACCTTCCCATTGGTGCTAAACAAGCACAATCCATGTGCTCCCCTTTGAGTGCATCTTAGCCCTCCTTAACCATCCCCCCATCCTTGCATCTAAGCCCTCCATCCCTCTACCCCTTGGCCTATAAATTGAATCCCATCCCAATCCATTTCATCAACAATCTTTGAGCTAAAGTTACCATGCTATTTTGACAACCAAAGCCATCAATCTTACCCTTATAATGCCAAATTGAGAGCTCACAAAGCTACCAATTTTCCATTACCCACCTCCATTGAAGCATCTTTTGAGCATCTTGAGCATACATCCACATCAAAAGGACACATCTACAGAATCAAGAAAGCATGGAGTGTTTTCTCTTGTGAGGTTTGCACTTTTTGTTTTGTTTTTCTTTGTGTAAACATATATGTGAATTTAGTTTTTGGTTTGTGAATGTTTACTTTATTTGTTAATGTTCTTTGCATACTAAATCTTGTTCTACACTCCTTAGCTGGTTGGTTGCTCTTCCTTTGTTGGACTTTTGCTATTTTTTTCAGCAGTGTCCTCTGTGACCTCTTTTTGTTGTTTGAGGTCTGTTTCTTGCTTGGTCTTGGTTTCTTTTCTCTGTAGTTCTTTTCTCTTGCTTGTTTCTAGAACTCTACTATTGTATAGGTTTTGAGTCCTTTAAAAACTACTTTTACTTAATCAAAACCTATAATATGCCTCTTATTGTGTTGGAAATGTTTTTATTTGGGTCACAACATAAGTGTATTAAATGTGGCCTTAGATATAAGTATATCTTTTACTACTTAGAATTTTTTATATTATGCATCATCAAAATATTTAAGAATAAGAATTTAGAATTAAACATGTATGATTAATACTCTTGAACTTGGTGTTAAATGAGGAACACTTAATATGATAATTCAACAAGAAAAAACACTTTTCTTACTAGAAAGAATGCAATGCTCATTTCAATATGTGGATTAACACTTGGTTAGCTTGTATTGTAGGACATTGTGCTTAGTTCTTATTTTTTATAAATTTAGTTGCAAAACAATATTATGAAAATAATTGTTCTAAGGAAAAAGATGTGATTTATTTTTATGTGACAAATCTACAAGATAAAACTAGTTAATTCACATTCTCTCAAGGTTAAGGGCTTGTATTCATGTTTCACTTCCATAGACTAACATTTTGACCGAATGGGAGGTCATTTACCTTCCTTTCAAAGGTTGTGTTCTCTTAAATAAACAAAAGAGATGAAAATCCCAACCTCTTAAGAACATCGAGTTGAGTTTTAATGGAGCCTCCAAAGGTAACTCTAGTATATTAGGTTGTGGTAGAATCCTTAGAAACTCACGCGGGGGCATTTTTGTAGCTCTTGCTATTAGGATTTTAGGGGATTCAAATAATGTTGTTGAGGCTAGGGCTATCCTTGAGGGAGTTAAATTTGTTATTGCCCATAAGATAACAAACTTGGTATTTTAGGTGATTCTCAAAATATTATGACAACTTGTAAAAAGTTTAACTCTCCTAGTTGGCAAATAAACTACATTCTTAATGAAGTCTAGGATCTCCTCCCCCTACTTGAAAATTATCAAATCCAACATTGATAAAAGGAAGTAAATAAAGTTACAAAGACATTGATCAATAAAAGCCACTTTCTAGAATTAGCAGGCTCTATCTTCAAGGGAACAAAAAATTTAGAGGAACAACTCCTGAGTATGACATGCCTTGTGGAGTATTGACACATCAAGCTTATATTTTTAGTATTTCCTTCTTTTTTCAAAGGAGGTCACATTCATATCACATGGCAAGGTTCTTGGACTATTTGTTTGGTGTGTGGGGGATGATATCATTTGAAATTTGAGTTATCAAATTGGGGAAATGTGCTCCATACAATGAGCTTAAAGTGGTGTCCTTTTTTTATGGGTTTTTGTCAATTCTCACTTGTCTAGAATCAAATTTTTTGTTTAGTTCTCAATGTGTAGATGTCTATCTTTTTTGGGCAATGTTTTGATGACGGTCATAGATATTTGTTTTTTTATGTGACAACATGAAATTCTATATAGTAATTGTAGAAGTTATCAATCTAACTTCATGAAGCCAATATCACTTGCATGCAAAGATAACTTGCCACTAAGAAGAATGAAATAAGAAAGAAAGGGTTTGGGCTCTAAAAATATGAAAGTGGATTGAAAAAATAAATAAAAGGTATAATGATCAATCCTTATAACATACCAAAAACCTAAAATAAGAACTCTAAAAAGGGAAGATATTTAATATTTATTATAATTAATAAATGTAACTAATGCATAAAGTGAAATCTTAAAAGAGAAGTAAAGATAACTAAATGATCAAGTCAAGATGACTTCTTCATTAAGTTATTATTGAATTCTAACACCCCACTTAAGATGAACAACAATGCATGAAAAGGAAGGAAACTACAATGGTAAAAGAAAGATTGGGTCCTGACAACATGACATGATGAGATACCTAATCACAACCAAATATTTTTAAAGCAAAGAAATAAAGAAGACATCATGAGAAAAATCTATTCCAAAAAGAGATGGAAACTAGTGAAAGGCCGCAAAAGCCTCCAAACTAGAGAATGTATCAAAAAAAAGGAAAAAATGAATGATCATGAAGAACACCAATGACGCATAAAGAAGTTGGAAAAAAATGTGAAAAAGTAATTGATAGTCTAAATAACATCCACTAAAATAGAACATGACTAGGTAGAAAAGATTATGATTTGGCACGAGTGCCCTCAAATGACACCACTCTAATAAGGAGCCTAACAACCGAGCTCAAAGTTAAAAATGACATAAAACACCAAAGCTTAAAGAGATTATCAATTAAACATAGAAGGGTGCCTTCAAAACATGAATGAGATAGTGTCCATATGGTAAATGATCCATCTCACTAAAATGCATAGGTACCCAGCTACTACATTAGCCTAGTACACATGAACAAATATTGTATACATAGTTCACTCCAACAAACCAAGGAAGCAATAGAACCAATTGAAGAAAAACCCAATAATGTAAACAAGGGAGAGGTGAAAACAACTAAAAATGATGGCCAAGGCATGCCAAGGAACCATGAACAACAAGATGCACATAAAGTACATAATTGTTTCATGAGGTGATTACACTCTTGACACATATCATGAGGCTAATCTCATGGAAGGAATATTCACATGAAAAAGGTAGATGGCAAACAAAGGTAAAAATCAACCCCTCACGACACTTTATAAGTAGTGCAAGTGTAATAAGGCACAACATGTGGTAGATCCCAATGATACAAGGCACAATGACACTTTATCTCAATATGTTTACATACAAAAATTTATAAAATATTTCTACAAAGACCAGAAGAGGAAAAAAGTTGGTAAAATAGAAAAATAACCCAAGACGAGTCATCCCATGCAATGAAAAAATCCTTAAGCTTGAAACATCCAAGATATTCACTTGAAACCTGAAACAATTAAATAGAACATACTTGCAACAAAATTTGAAAAAAATATCCATATCTTTAGAAAGAGCATAGAGCCAAATTTTTGACAATACAAAGTTTTTAAAACACAGAGTTTAGATGTACAAGATATGTCTCTAAGAGTGCAAAATAGAACTTCTGACTTTGACAATGAAAAAACCATCAAAAGGGTTAAATTAGAAAATCAAAACTCCAAAAAAAAATAGAGCTTTCTAATGATATAAGATTTGTCAAAGAATACCACTTTATGCACAAGTTATGGAAAAATTGAGGGGCACTCTAAAAGGACCCAAAAAAGGCTTGAAGGCATTGATGTTGTGTTGATGTAAATAGAACATGAAGTTAAATTTCATGACCATATGAATGTCACCATAAAATAATAGTATGCCTAGGTAATCTTGCTGAAAAATTTCCCACCTAGCCAAAAAAATAAAAGACTAGTGCTGGAGAATATCTTGACAACTCTTGGTGGCATGCGAGCAACTTCTTTGCAGACCACTAATGGATACTAGGTAGAACTAGAAGTTAGGTAGCTATTGGAGGAGTGGTGGTGTCTAGTATCATGGCAGTGCTAGCAAAAGGAAGCTAAGGGGAGGTGCTGATAGAGCCGCTTTGGGTAGCGATAGTGAGATGAAGCGTGCTAGTAGAAGTAGGGTGACATCACTAGAGGGTCGGGTAATTGGTAGAGGGATATATAGTTGGTGAAGTAGATGAAACTGACAACATTGATGCCATGTAAGAGGGCCTACAACTACTATGTCAACAGGGTTTTGTGAGACCAAAAAAAAAAAAACTACCTGCTTTATCACATTTTATTTTATTTTATTGTAAAAGGCACGTTATTTTTAATTTAAAAACATGCATGCCCACACAGATTATAAGAATAATCAAATGCACTATTTATTATAAATTAAGTTTAATTTCTTGTTTTTATTTTTTATTTTTGAAAAATATAAGAAATTGTCATTTCAATTTGCATGTCTAGACCATATGACCCAGGGGAAATTTTTTTTCGTAGCAGTCAACTATCTTATGTATTGATAAACTTTAAATGAAAATAAGGGTTTCAGGGCACTGAGGCCACTACAAATCCAACGGTGAGGTCTATTTGGATTTAAAGTGCCTAGAAAATTTGGTACCTCCTATTTCATAAAAACTCAAATAAAATTGCAATTCGTTCAAGAAAACCCTCATTACCCAAAAAATATTCAAAAACCAAAACAAGCTTCAATTGGTCAACTCTCTAATTCTATGTACAAGTTTTCAATCCAACTTCATGAAGCCAAGATCACTTGCATGGAAAGGTAACTTGTCATTGTTAATAATGAAATAAAAAATAAGGGTTTGGGCTTTGAAAATATGAAAGATTATATTATTAGGTCAAACAAATTAATAAAAGATATAATGATCAATCCTTATATTAGAGACTGGGATCCTAAAATAAGAACTCTAAAAATGGAAGACATTTAATAATTAATATAATTATTGTTGTCACATAGGTTTGCACCCTTGTCAAATTTTTTTACCTAAGGACAACCTTGTGAAACATAGAAACAACCTCCAAGCTATGGGACTTGAACTATGAGGTTGAGTCTTTGGAGAAGGCCGGCTTCCTTTACTATCAAGGTGCACCTAACTATCCTTGGAGAGGAAAAGGGAGAAGGAATGCATGAAAGCAAATCTACCTACTCTAACCTAAGGGGATGATACACCAAAATAGAGTGTTCAAACCAATCTCTGCCCATACATGCACTATTGAACCATCATGACACTAAAGTATATACACATTCAGACTTTCTTTAATCTAACAATCACATGCAGATCAGAAAATCCAAATGAATGACACAAGGAAAAAGAAGATTCACTTATATATCATCCACAGGCCAAAAGAGATACAGTCATGTAGGATTGCAGATCTCTATAATACACCAATGAGAGGAAAATAGTTCTTTCACTTTACATCAATGGCTAAAGGAGATAAGGAAGAATTTCATACAGTTCAGAGGCAAAGGGAATTTACACATGAAATTGCAGAGCAATATAAGACAAGTAAGAGAAGAATCAACCTTTTCAAAATATACAAAAATTGCCTTTATAGCTTAGGCATAACTAGGATATTTCCCCACTAAAGTTACTCTACAACCACTACCATTAAGCTCTTCAAGGAATAATCATGGGGATCTGAAGAAAATCTGATTTGAGCATAGATCCAGATGTAATGATATTTGATCCGTGTGGAAATAAGGCCCTGAGAAGATAGAAATGACACCATTAAATAGTTTTGGCTAGGTAGATGGATCAGATTAGAGGTGATAGTGTGTTCTCCTAGGATTAGCATTCATTCAAGGGTGGTTGGAATTCATCATAGGGATCAGATCACGTGGGAAAACTTGATCTCTTTCATTCTAGCTCATTAGTCAAAAAAATTAGTAGTCAACTAAACACTGTAACTAGGATGAGCCACGTAGGCCAATGATTTCTTTTCATTTCACTGCCTCGTAAAGTCTCCACATGGTTGACCATGTCTTTTCAACTAACTGTGCAACCTCCTCAAACCCTGATCGTAGTGTTACATAATAGCCAGCCTCTAACTGTCAATGCCTAGCCGAAATGTATCCCCCCAAGTTCGTGAGGACAGGTGGGATTGAGGTACTTCCCCACAATGTTTAATCTTCATGCACTTCCATATTGCGAGAAAGCACTAATCATCAATCTATAGAAGATCAATGATCAGGACAGATTCTCCGTATACTACGCCTGTCCATGAAAACTTGGGCCCATAAAAACACTTGGCATCTGACCTGGTCTAACCTAGCATTACCCTGACATACAACTGGCACCACCTGGAATAAAATTGACCCCACAAGGACATGTAACAACAAGGCATATGCCCACATTCCTTAACATCCCTGCATCTTTATATTGCAGGCATGCACCAACCACTGATCAGATCGCATTGGACGGTGGAAGGTGGAACTAGGAACATGAGAGGTTGTGGGATAGGTGTCACTAGGGCACATGCCCACATTCCTTAATCTTCTTACATCTTTATATTGTGGACATGCACCAATCATTAATCTTAGGAAATCTGACGGTTGGCATAACACATGCATTCTAAACCTCTGCAAATACCCACCGTGATGTCATCCAGACACGTGTCACCAAAGTGCTTCCCCACACTATCAAAAAGTTTGACAAAGCTCAGAATGCAGGAAAGTAGGCACCAATTGAATTTCCAACTCACCCTGCCACCCTGTCCACCCTGTCTGCAACAACTCAAAGAAGATGGACCCACCTGCCACATGACTAAAAAGTGCTTCCCCGCATTGTCAAGAAATCTAACAGAACTGAGAATGCAAGAATGCGGGTGCCAATAGAATTGCCAGCTAGACTGAGACTTCCTCCCTCTACAGCCCATAGAAAGAACATAGACCCATCAATCCATGTGTCACAAAGGGGCTTCCCCACATTACATAAAGGTCATGCATTTGGAGAATGTGGGGATGCGCCCATTGTAGATTGCCATAGATCTAATGGTGCGGAAAGCTGCAAAAAAGAAGAAGGTCTATTTGATCATTTATTTAATTTTTTGTATTTCAAATCCCTAGGTGTTAAAATAGTATAAAAGATGGGAAATAGCCGTTGGATAGGGCAACATCCAAATTCAAATTTTGGTGGGAGGCAAAAAAATGGTAACATTTTTGGCTACTCAGAGGGGACGTGAGCTAGCTATGCATAAGACCAGTGCCCTAAAACATCCATTGGGCTATAGAGTTGTGAAAGATCTGGATTAGTGCACTGTAAAACCCTAACCCTACCTCTACAACAACAAAACACTAAAGATCCCTGTCTCTGCAACTCTACAAACTCAGCAAAAAACATTTGCTCATGAACTTCTTCAAAAGTAGGAAACAACAAAAGGTAAACTACTTTAATATGTATAGGAAAATTCAAGCCCTATCAGAAACATGGTTTGAGATAGATTCCATTGATTGGGATAGGCAAGATTTCACCACCAGGCCTACTTAATTAAAAAGCATTAGCCTACTTGCAATTGACAATCAAATAGGGACCACTCCATAATGCATCAAATTTTGAATGTCTTCCTAGTTTTTCCCTATTTGCATCCCATTTCAAAACTAAATCACCCTCTTCAAAGGCTCTAACCCTATCCTTTTTGTCAAAGCTCCTTTTCAACTACTGTTGATGTGTCTCTAAGGTCTGCATGGCCTAACCTCTTTTTTCTTCCAACTCCATCAGCTCTGCCATTCTTACTATCATGGAATCATTTTCAATTAGCTCCAGCTGATGATCTAGTTCTAGTGATGGGAATTCTAATGTAATTGGAAGCCTTGCTTCTCTGCCATATACCAACATAAATGGTGAATTTCCTATTGACCTCTTAGGAATTATCCTGTCAGCCCACAGTGCAGTTCTCAACTTTTGATGCCAACACCTTTGGTTATCCTCTATAGTTCTTTTCATTATTCTAATTAGGTTTTTGTTGGAAGACTCAGCCAAACCATTGCCTTGATGATAGTAGTTTGAAGATGTGCTCAAGTAGATATTATGGTCAACTGCCCATGCACAAATCTGAGCTCCAACAAAAGATTTTGCATTATCTGAAATGATAGTTGAAGGGGCACCAAACCTAGTCACAATTCCATCAAGGAACTCAACAACTGAAGATTCTATAGTGTCCTTCAATGCAACTATCTTTGTCCATCTGGTAAAGTAATTTGTAGTAGCTAAAATCCATTTGTGACTAGAGCTGGAAGGAGGATTAATAGGGCCTATCAAATCCAATCCCCATTAAGCAAAAGGTTGGTTCACCTGAATGGGATGAAGAGGAAGAGCTGCAAACATTTTCTTGCCAGAGAAGAAGGCACATTTTTCACACTTCCTCACATAATTATGACAATCATGGAATAGGGATGGCCACTAGTAACCAGCCCTCATGACCTTCATTGCAGTTGTTCTTGCTAAGAAGTGACCACCATTAGGACCATCATGAAGTTCACTAATCATTCTTTCAGCTTGGTCTATGTCAATGCATCTTAATAGGGCTCGATTAAAATCTTTCCTGAAAAGGATACCATCAATTATAACATAAGGAAATTGACTATAATCTATACTATCTTCTTTTAGTTCTATCTAACCCCTGAGGATATCCATTGTCTAATAAGAAATTTTTCATATCATCCATCCAATTCCTTGGATCATCATTTCCTACTTCTTGTTGCTCTGTTAGTATCATAGTGACTTCCTCATCTAATTTTTGAGATGATATGATTTTTTTACATAACCCCCTCCCCTTTACCAGCTTGGTGATATGGAAATCAACATCATATTCCATTACTTTAGTAATCCAGCTAGCTCTCTTCTCACTAATATCTTTGCTCATAAGGAAATCTTTCACACTGGCATGGGGTACTAATAGATGAATTTTATTATGGGATAGAAGGTATCTAAATTTATTTAAGGCTCTGATGACTACTAGGGTTTTCTTTTCTACATAGTTGTATTTGTCTTCATACTCTTTAAGCCCTTCACTAAAGAAGCTATGGGCTGCTTTTTATCTTCATCATTTGTTTGAGTCAAGACAATAGAAATGCTTGACTCACCACCTAGGGTATAAAGGATGAAATCCTTTTCAAAGTTTGGATTAATGAGAGTAGGCACTGAGGCTATGGCTACCTTGATCTTTTCAAAACTTTCCTTCCCTTCCTTGGTCCATGCAAAAACCATACTTTTCTTGAGCATAGCTATAAGGGGTTTTACCATGGTAGCAAGATTAGGGATAAATCTTCTCATGAAATTTATCCTACCAAGGAAACTTTTCAGCCCCTTCTTATGTTTAGGAAGAGGGAGAGCAATTTTTTCTTTTGTCCTTTCTAGATCAATGGTTAAACTATCCTTAGATATAATGTGTCCTAATAATTTTCCTTGATTGGTAGCAAAGACACACTTATTGGGGTTAAGGGATACCCCAAAATCTCTACACATTGAGAACACCTGCCTTAAATGATCAAAATGATCTTCTATGTTCTTTGAATACATTGTAATATCATCAAGGTAAACTAATACAAACTTTTCAATCAGATTTTTGAAAGCCATCTCCATTGCCTTCTAAAATGAAGCACCTACATTGGTTAGCCCAAATGACATCTTACAATAAGCATAGGTACCCCATTTGGTAGTGAATGTAGTCTTGTACCTATCAAACTCTTTGACCAATACTTGATTGTAGCTAGAAAATCCATCAAGAAATGAAAACCTCTTTGAACCGCTGACCTTGGACAAAAGATGCTCCATGGAAGGGAGGGGATGGTAATCCTTAAGGGAAGCTTGGTTAAGGTCCCTAAAATCCACATACAATCTAATTTCTCCATTCTTCTTCCTAACAGGGACAAGGTTTGCTACCCATGATGAGTGCTTGACGGGGAAAATTATATTGGCGTCAATCAATTTGGATAGCTCTTTTCTCATTAAGGGTTCAATTTTGGGATTCACTGGCCTCTATTTTTGTCTTACTGGTTTGACATCATCAACTAAATCTATGGTATGCTGAAATAACTTTGGGTCAAATCCCTTTAAATCATCATATGTCTAGGAAAATATATCATTAAATTCTTGACATAGATGAATAAAACTTTCTTGCTCAACCTTAGAACATACCTTCCCCATGTTTAAGGATTTTCCATTAGCAATTATGACTGGGGTTTGATCACCCTCGTTAGCAGCTAATTTCATGACTCTACCTCTTTCTTGGTCATCAGGATTAAAAAAACTCTCTAAGGTAACAAGAGCCTTAGGCAATTTTTTGGAACTGAGATTAATGATTTGATCACCATACTGATCCTACAGTCTTGACTAGTTCCTATCTAAAAATTTTGCTTCATTCTACAAGAAGCTTACAATTTGTTCATAAGATTCAAACACTTGCCAATGGATATTATTGTTAGGGACGACAAGCCTTACTACCACCCTGATTTGTTGCTTCTTCTCCTCCTCAAGATTCCTTGGCACATCATGAGATGTACCTATTGCTACAAGTCTATCAACATGTCTATTTTCTTTTTCTAGGGATGCTTCACATATTAAATACATTGAAACCCTCAAGTAGATCCCATACCCTATGTTTACAAGACTTGAGCAAACCGTTCTTGGTGATATTCTACTTTGTCACTTGATTAACAACCAACTCACTATCTCCATATACACTTAAGGCTTGAATCCCTCTTTTCTGAGCAAGTAGGAGACCTTGAATCAAGGATTCATGCTCAGTCACATTGTTAGTGCAACTAAACTGGAGCCTAAAGGAGAAGTAGTACCTTACTTGTGTAGGGAAAATCAACATCATGCCAACCCTTGATCCATTCTTATTTCTTGAGCCATCAAAGCACATACTACATATCCCACTCATATCTTGTTTAGTCTCCACAAGATAATCTCTTTAAGATCTCTACAATACACCAATGAGAGGCAAATAGTTCTTGCACTTTACATCAATGGATGAAGGAGATAAGGTAGAATGTCATACAGTTTAGAGGCAAGGGGAATTTACACATGAAATTGCAGAGCAATATCAGAGAAGTTAGAGAAGAATTGACCTTTTCAAAATCTATAAAAATTTCCTTTATAGCTTAGTATAACTGGGATATTTCCCTACTAAAGTTACTCTACAACCACTGCCATTAAGCCCTTTAGGGAATAATCATGGGGATCCGAAGAAAATCTAATCTGAACACAGATCTAAATGCAATGATATCTGATCCTTATGGAAAAAGGGCCCTGAGAAGATAGAAACAATGCCATTAAATAGTTTTGGCTAGGTAGATGGATTAGATCAGAGGTGATAGAGTGTTCTCCTAGGATTAGCATTCATTTGAGGGTGGTTGGAATTCATCATTGGGATAAAATCACATAGGAAAACCTGATCTCTTTCATTCTAGCTTATCAGTCAGCAAAATCAATAGTCAACATAACATTGTAACTAGAATGAGCCACATGGGCCAATGATTTCTTTTCATTTCATCACCCTGCAAAGTCTCCATGCGATTGACCACATCTTTTCAACTAACTATGCCACCTCTTCAAACCCTAACCGTGGTGTTACATAATTGCCAGCCTCTAACTGTCAATGCCTAGCCACAATGTATCCCCCTAGGCTCGTGAGGACACATGGTGTTTAGGTGCTTCCCCTCAATGTTTAATATTCATGCACTTCCATATTGCGAGCAAGTGCTGATCATCGATCTGCAAAAGATCAATGATTGGGAAAGATTCTTCATATATTGCACCTGTCCATGAAAACTTGGGCCCACAAAAACACTCAAAATTCAACCATCTAGCCAGCAATCAAAACCTCACATCCAAGCCTTTAAAATTGTTGTCACTTTTGCCAAAAGTTTGCCACTCCTAAAATCTTCCAAATCCATCAATCTCACCAAGGTTATCCCTTTGACAGAGCTTTGTCTAGGGTAATCTAGCTTTGTCACTTGTTATCCCTCATCACCTTGAGCTAAAGGTTGGGATCCACAAGTGGTCAATCTCGTGTTCTTCCTAAAGGATCATCAGTCTATCCTTAAGTTGACACAATCACCACCAAGCTTACACATAGGAAAGCAGACCTTTCGTGCTTTGGCAACATATCTTTGAAGTTAGAATCTCCAAACCAATCCTCCTTAGGTTTTGTCATATAGCTTTGCCTTAACCTAGGAAATCATTTGCATAGAGAAGCCTTCCCCCTTTTGCATCCATCAGCATTATTGCATCTCATCCCTAGGAGCATTTTTCATGCCACCCATCACTCGCTTAGCCAAGAAGAAAGAAACAATGAAGCCCTATCATTTGGATCGAACGGCCTCACCCCCCTTGAGCACTCAGCCATCCTTCAGCCCAGAGAAAGCTATGCCATCATGTACTGACATTGAAGTTTTCATGAACCAACCAGGAAATGCAGTATTGGTAAATGCCATTATAGACAAGAACAAAGAGACAATCATGGCTAATTTTCGAAGGGAAAATGTAGGAACCTTTGACTTTGGAAGACCCCCTCCATTATCAAATCCATCTCACCCATTGTTTGGGTAGCTACCACCACCCATAGGCTCTTATGATCCAAATTATCCTCAATATATGCCAAAAGAAGAGCCTCCAGCCAATCCATATGATCCAACAGACCCAAACATACCATCATCCACCCAAGTTGAAATCTCCATGCCGCAAGCCAACCCAGCCACCACCACTCCATCCTTGGTTCATACCTCTCCGCTCCAAACCCCCTTTACCCAAAACAACTCACCGTTCACCCCCTTCACTATTGCTGCTGCTGCTCCCCAACCCAGCCTTCCAAATCCACCCATCTCCCAAATCAGTGCTAGCATCTTTGGCCAACCTCAGCAATATACAACAGGGATGCCACCCATGGAGCCAAGTAATCAACCTTTCATCACCCCTAGCTTGTTCACTTCAGCCCAAAGCACAATCCCATAATTTCCATTAGGTCTTGGGAGCTCAATACCATTAGCCACAAATCTACAAGCTACTACCCTCACTCCACAAAGCTATCAAATCCCACAAGCTACTACCAATTTTCTACCAAGCTCCCAAGTGACCCTAGCCCCTGCCACCACTCTACCAAGCTTCCAAATCCAACCACAAAGCTATCAAACCCCATCAGTTCCATTCCCAAGCTTTCAATTCCCACCACCTCCACCACCAACTAATCCATTACCTCCAATTACCAACTACTTTTCAATGCCACTTCTAGGAGGTAATCCACCACCCCAACCAACCACCAATTATTTGCAAATACCATCCCAAATGGGGGCACAACCCACATATATTGGTCAAACCCCACAAGCCCCATGATCCTTTCCCCAAGCCTCTCAACCATATTATACCTTACCTCCGCAAAGCAATCCATTTATCCCACAACCAGCTTATGTTCCTTAATCCCAACCTCAAATCCTATATCAAAAGCAAGCCTCGCAGCACATGCAGCAATATGCGCCACCTCCCCCTCAGCAACCTGTCATCCACCATGTAGCTACCCAAACAATGTACAATCCCTATCAGCAAATCCCTCATAGCCATCCATATTCAGTGGCCCCATCCAGCACATACCTACCTCAAGGCACTCCTACATTGGGGGCATCCCAGCCATCACCTATCAATTCAGAATGGGAGCAAATGAAGATAGCTCTGAAAGCCATCCAAGAAGGGAATGATCCGAAGACATTCAAGTTTGAGAATGTGCGTCCTTACCCATTTGACAGAGCCATTACCATGACACCATTTCCCAAACACTTTGAGGTACCCAAATTTGACAAATTCAGAGGAAAAGGAGACCCTGTCACACATATCAAAGAATTTTACATGCACTGCCAGGACGTAGCATACAATGATGTCTTCCTCTTGCACCTTTTTCCCAAAAGCTTGGCTGGACCAGCTCTTGAATGGTTTTATAGAATCCCCTATGGCACAATTAAAAACTTTGCTGAATTATCTGAGGCATTTGTAGCTCAATATGCCCATCTTGTTGAAACCGAGCTATCAATAGTTGATCTTGTCCACACCAAGAAAAAAGGTGGAGAAAGCCTTGCTGAATACCTGCAAAGATGGCAAACCCTTACCACCCACATATCCTGCACCTTGCCAGAATGCCATGTGGTGAAAATGTTTATTGATAATGCCCATCCTAGCTTGGCTCACCACATGACCATGAATTGTTTGCAGACCTACAAAGATATCAAAGAGAAATGAATGATCCTTGAGAAAGGACTCATTAAAGATGGTGTGGTCAAGAATTACAAGGAAGCCAACCAAAATCAATCAAATTCCAATGAAAAGTCTAGGTATTGGAACAAAAACAAGCACGTTGCAACAGATGGCATCACTGACACCAGACATCTGAATATTGTTGGTCCTTCTCACAACCAATCCAACTCACCATATCAACCAAACAATCAACAAGCTATCAACTACCAAAAACAAAATAACCAAAGCTCTCAAAACCACAATCCAAGACCCAACTTCCAAAGGTGTAGCAATCAAGCTAATGCCATCAATGTAGCTGCAGGACAAAAGCCTAGATTCCAACCTACACCTAGAAACTATACACACCTTGGTGAGCCATTGGATGTCATTTTTGAGAAATTAGTCAAGGAAAACCTCATCAAATTTCCTCCTACCCAGCAAATTGACCCAAGCCAATCCAAAGCTACATGGTACAAAGATAATGAGTACTGCAAATTTCATAGGGTAAAAGGTCACACTACCCTCAGATGCATGAAACTGAAAGACTATGTGTAGGACCTCATTGATTGGAAGGAAATCACTGTTGGTGCCCAAACCTCTCCCAATGCAGGCTTACAGATCTATCAAAATGCTTTTCCTCCACACCACAACCAAAATCTTGGAAAAGCACCTATCCAAACCAACAACAACAACACCAACAACCGTCAGCCAAACCAACAACATGGGAAGAACAATGACCACACTTCATCCTATATAGACTATGGTAGCCTTATAGGTTGTTTATCTGAGAAAGAGCCTTCCGTCAATGTTATCAATATCCAAGGACCAAACAATGAGTGTGCAGTCACCACTCGAAGAGCGCAATTTAACATCGTAGGCCCACCTGTTACACCAACACCATCAGCTCCATCAAAAAGCCAGTACAATATCTTGGAACACCTTCTGAACATGCCAGCCCAAATCTCCATTTTAGACCTTCTTCACACTAGTCCTGTGTACAAGAACATCCTTGACAGTGTTCTCATAGAATCCCGTGTCCCTTCTGATATCAATGCTACTAATTTTTGTAATCTTGTTGGACACCTCTCATCCTCATGTGCCCTATCGTTCAAACCCACCGACATACCCGTGGTCGAGCCAGATCACACCCTTCTGCTTCACATAGCCATCATGGTATCCAACTTTGCTGTGAAAAGAGTAATGATAGATAATGGATCAGCCTTGAATATTTGCACCCTAAAATTCATAAAACAAGCTGGGTATACTAAGGCAGATATCATCAGTGAGGTTATCACCATCAAAGCTTATGACAACTTGGAAAGAACCACAGAAGGAACTATTTTGCTGCCAATCAAGGTTGGGCCTGTCATCCAAGAGACACTCTACCATGTTATTGATCTAAACCTACCATTTAACATCCTCCTCGGTTGCCCGTGGATTCATGCCATGAAAGCTGTTCCATCCACTTACCATCAATGCGTCAAATTTTTGCATCAAGGCACTGAGGTAACCATCCATGCCGATCCAGAACCTTTTGTTTATTGCAATGCGGTTGAAGCTTCATATACAAACCATTGCCCTGGAATTGATATCGGCACATCCATTGCCAGCTCATCCCACACTTATAATGACCCAGAAACCATCCTCGCCTCTACCCTGTCTACCGTGAAGATCAATAACAAAGGTTGTGGAGAGTATAGTCTGTCAGATGCATTTGTTGTCGGGGCACTCCCACTTGATCCACATGCCCATGGACGACCGACATATCACAAAGCTAAGGAGATTCCACCTCCTTGATACAAACAGTTTGGCCCAACAACCTTTGTATCCTCGAAAATCCCTCTTCATGAGGAGCTCACTCTAGATATCAACAAATGGTTACATAAAGATGCACCTCAAAGAAATCAAGCACGCCTTGATCACATTAGCCAAAAGTATCCCCAAGAACATAAGCTCATCACTGAAAAATGGAACTATCAAGGTGGTGGTCTAGGACCAAAAGAAAGAGGCATGCAATGCCCCATCGACGCACACAAGTGGGAATCGAAGTCAGGTCTTGGCTTTGGCATACCCACAACTGGGGGCACCAATGAGAACGGTCACACTTTTTCGAACATTCACCGCAACCTTGTCAAAATCGAAGAACTTCCTGAGGAAGTTGAAAAGAGAGCCTACGACGATATCCTAGACCAAATCTCCCTTGGAGACTCTGTTCTCCAAGAACTATCCATCCACCTCATTGACCTACCACTCACCCATCCACAACTCATAGATTGGGACCAACCAAGTCTCATACACATCGATGAGTTCACATCAGAGGAGGCACTTCTAAGATTCATGGGAGCTGAAACTCCTCACAAGAAAACAAAGCCAGATTTTGCCTATATCTACAAGCTAGATCCCAAGGGGTATTTTGGAGAAAATCCCTAACCTAGTTTTGATACACCCAAAACTGGAACTAAGGTGAATCTGAGACTAGCTAAGGCAATGAAGAGAACCCCTCAGCAAGAAAATCC
This sequence comes from Cupressus sempervirens, assembly GCA_028749045.1. NCBI lineage: Eukaryota > Viridiplantae > Streptophyta > Pinopsida > Cupressales > Cupressaceae > Cupressus > Cupressus sempervirens. Next base: position 155,470,999 of record CM053784.1, on the reverse strand, counting down.
AGAGCCACAAGAAGAACATGAGGATTTAGCATTGCCTCCTCAAGATAATCGACCAGAGGTGTCTTCTATTCTAATTGAGGATACTCGAGAAGTCAACATTGGTTCTTCAGAGATCCCCAGACTTGTTCACATTGCTGCATCCCTATCACAAGACCAAGCTGACCTCCTCTTTGAGGTCTTAAGAGAGAACATTGGAAAATTTGCATGGTCATATCAGGACATGCCAGGACTTGATCCAAATCTTGTAGTTCATCATCTTGCAGTTGATCCAAAGATCAAGCCCGTCAGACAAAAGCTTAGAAAAATGCACCCCAAGGTGGCATTATTGGTCAAAGCTGAATTAGAAAGAATGTTAGTTGCTAAGGTTATCCGACCTATCGACTACTCAGAGTGGATCTCCAACATGGTCCCTGTCACTAAACCTTTTGGTGACATCAGAATCTGCACTGATTTTAGAGATCTTAACAAAGCTTGTCCAAAAGATGATTTTCCCTTGCCCAACATAGATATGATTGTAGATCTTACAGCTGGACATGAAATTTTGTCCCTCATGGATGGATTTTCTGGGTATAATCAAATCAAGATTGCAGAAGAGGATCAGCATAAGACAACATTCACTACCCCTTGGGGAACCTTTTGCTACAACACGATGCCTTTTTGCCTAAAGAATGCTAGGGCTACCTATCAAAGATCTATGACAACTATTTTTCATGATCTCATCCATAGCATTTTGGAGGATTATGTGGATGATATCTTGGTCAAGTCTCATACCTTCATGGATCATCTTGGTGACCTAGAGAAAGTCTTTGATAGGCTAGCCAAATATCATCTCATGCTGAATCCCAAGAAATGTGTCTTTGGGGTCACATCTGGCAAGCTTCTAGGCTTCATAGTTTCTAAACGAGGTATAGAGATCAACCCCAAGAAGGTCAAGGCTATCTTAGACATGCCTCCTCCCCAAACACTGCGACAGCTTCACTCTCTTCAAGGAAAGCTCCAATCTGTTCGACGCTTCATCTCCCAGCTTGCAGATAAGTGTACACCATTTTCACATTTACTGAAGAAGGATGAGAACTTCAAGTGGGATCCTTTATGTCAACACAGCTTCAACCATCTCAAGCAGTATCTCATCAATCCTCCCATCTTGGTTCCACCAGTTCCTAGTCATCCCCTAATTTTGTACATATCAGCAACACCTACTGCTCTAGGGGCACTTCTAGCACAGCTTGATGACTACAACAGAGAAAGAGCCATCTACTACATCAGTAGAACCCTAGTTGGTTATGAACTCAATTACACTCCTATGGAAAAGCTTGTTTGGCAGTTGTTTTCTCAACTCAAAAGCTTCACCATTACATGCTAAGTCATACCATCCAACTAGTCTCCAAGATTGACCCTCTCAAGTATATGCTCTCTAGAACAGCACTTACATGCCATTTGGCCAAATGGGTTATGCTCCTTAGTGAATTTGACATCCAGTATGTGGATAGAAAGGCAATCAAAGGGCAAGCTATAGCAGATCACCTAGCTGATGCACCTCTAATAGATGCTTATCCATTGATCACAGAATTTCCAGATGAGCATATCTGTCTAATTGAAGAACAACCCCCATGGAAACTTTATTTTGATGGCTCATACACATCTCATGGATCAGGGGCAGGAATATTATTGTTCACACCTCAAGGAGATTACATTCCAAAAGCCTTCAAGCTACAATTACCTAGCACCAACAATATAGCTGAATATGAGGCCCTCATAGCAGGATTAAAGATAGCTGCAGAATGAAACATTGTTGAGCTACAAATCTTTGGCGATTCTCAGCTCATCATCAAGAAAGCCCTAAATGAATATCAAACCAAAGATGAAAAGCTATTACCCTACAAAGAGCTAGTTGATCAGCTAACCCAACATTTTACAAAGCTTCAGTTTACACAAGTGCCTCGAATACAGAACAAAGCAGCAGATGCTATGGCTACTATAGGCTCGCTCTTGGAAATTCCCCAAGCAGCTACACAGTATGAGTTTTTAGTGGATCAGCTCCTCACACCCGCCTATGCGAATGAGGATTCAAACCGTGTTTGTATCTTGGTTGGTCCCCAATCCCCTTGGTCCCCAATCTTCTTGCATCTTTATATTGTGGGCATGCGCCAGTCGTTGATCTTGAGAAATCTAACAGTTGGTGTAACATTTGCATTCTAAACCTCTGTAAATACCCACCATGATGTCATCTAAACACTGTAGACACCTAAAAATCCTTTAAAAAATAAACTATTTTTATTTTTTGAAAAAATCCCTGATGACATCATCATTTATTAATTAATTATTTATTTAATTAATTAATTAAATTTTATGCCATTAAATCCCTTTATCTTAATTAAAAATATTTAATTAAGGAATCCCTCCCAAAAATGTTTAAATCTTATTTAAACATTATTTCCTTATTTATTAATTATTTAATTAATAAATTGACCAAAAATCCTAAAATAAATAAAAAAATTATTTTTTTGCCCAAAACTTGGCCAATTTCCTTATGACCAATAACCTCTTCCAAAATCTTCTAATCCTTCTTTAATTTCGATTAAAGGCTAATCCCATCATTTCCTACCCCTAATCCCAACTCAAAATATTTAATTAAGATTAAATATTAATCCTCATGTTTATTAAAAAAGTTTTAATAAATATCTCCTCAACCCAAACCTTTGAAATAAATAAAACTTTATTTATTTCCTAAAAATCTAATTTATCCTCATCCTAAGAAGTTCTAGACTCTTCTAGAAAGTCTTCATCCTCATCCTAGGAAATTCTAGACTATTCTAGAAAGTCTTTATCCTCATCCAAAGTCTAGACTCTTCTAGAAGATGTCTTTAAACCTAATCCTAATCCCCTCCTAACCTTGTCACATTCTCTAAACATGGGTTAAAACTTACTAACCCAAGCCAAAGTTAACAAATATCTCCTCCTTCACCCACCCTCATTAAATGCCATCCACTTGCCTATCCCTAAGCTAATCCTAAACCATGCTAATCCATCCTCTAATCATTTGCACAAGCCTAAACAAGCTTAAAACCTTCCTAATCAAGTCCAAGTCAAAATTTCTCTCATCACCCTCAAAATATCTCAACCATAAAACTTTATGAAGTCCACTAGGTCATAAATGACTCTTACAAACCCTTTTATTGCTCTTACAAGTCATTATGAGGGTCTTTATGAAGATTTTATCCCTTGAGCCTCCTTTGTTGACTCATCCTTCCCCTTTCCTCCATCCTCTCACCATGTGACATGTGTCACTCCTTGATTGGCTATAAGGAAGCACAATCCATGTGCTCTCTTCTCATGCAATCTGAGCCCTCCATGAGCTTTTTCCCATCCTTGCATCTTAGCCCTCAATCCCTCAAGCCTCTTGCCTATAAATTGGATCCTTCCCCTTTGCAAAACAACACAATCCATGAAGTAAAGTTATAATGCTATTTTGAGAGCCAAATCCATACTAAAGCCATCTATCCACACCAAAAATCCACAATCATCCATTGAAGCCTTTGGAAGCATATTGAGCATACATCCTATCCATTTAGATAAAGCCACTCAACAAGAGAGTTTCTCATTGAGAGAGCCCATTAATGGCTCATATTTTCAATTGAGAGCTCATCTTAGTCTATCTTGAAGTTTATGAATTTTGTTTAGTTTGTAGAAGCTTTATTTAAATTTGGTTTCTATTAGCATACTAACATTGCTCATATACAAACACGTGTCACCAAAGTGCTTCCCCGCACTATCAAAAAGTCTAACAAAGCTCAGAATGTAGGAAAGAGGGCACCAATTGATTGCCAACTCAACCTGCCACCCTATCCACCCTCTCTATGATGGCTCAAAGAAGATGGACCCACTTGCCATGTGGCTGAAAAGTGCTTCCACACATTGTCAGGAAATCTGACAGAACTCAGAATGTGGGCACCAATATAATTGCTAGCTAGACTAAGACTTCCTCCCTCTGCGGTCCATAAAAAGAACACAGACCCACCGATCTACATGTTGCAAAGGGGCTTCCCTGCATTACATAAAGGTTGTGCATTTGGAGAATGTGGGGATGCACCAATCATAGATCACCAAAGATCTGACAACACAGAAAGCTACAAAAAAGAAGAAGGTCCGTTTGATCGTTTATTTAATTTTTTGCATTTCAAATCCCCAGGCATTAAAATAGTATAAAAGATGGGAAATAGCTATTGGGCGGGGTAGCATCCAAATTCAAATTTTGGTGGGAGGAAAAAAATGGTAACAATTATTAAATGTCACTAATGCATAAAGTAAAACCATAAGATAAAAGAAAAAGTAACTTAATAATCAATTAAAGATGACATAATAATTAAGTTATTTCTTTATTCAACACTAACATGGTTTCATTTAGTTGTATTTCTTCTCTACCTGATTGAAATATCCTTTCTTTTAGGGATTTCCTACAATTTTCTCTATTATTATCTTTCATCTGATATCCCTTTTGTAGATTTCTAGTGACTATGTTATGGAATCTTCAAACTCATGGGTTGTAGTAGGTTGCTATTGAATATTGTCCCTTGTCCTTCTTCTTTCTTTACTTGTGCATCCTGTCTTCAACCCCTTCTTCTTTACTCTCTACTTCTCCATGAATGTAACAACTAAATGATGTGTGGGTTGCCCAATGACCCATTCTTCCACTCTATACATTTGTCAATTGGTTGCTATATCTCTCTCCACGATGGAGGTTCTTTATTGTATTTCTATATATACTAGTTTTACTCAATATAATATACACTATGCATTTAACTAATCTTGTAAAAATTATTAAAATTCAAAACAATAAATTAGAATGTTTTCATTTTAGTTATTTAACAACAAGAAAATAAATAAGTTGTCCTTACATAGATATACCTAAAAGGCCATATGCAACAAGGTCAGGAACATACAATTAACAATACATCAAACAAGTAGAAAATCACATCAAGAATGGGTAAAAAACTCACCCTCAATATGGGGAGGAGAATGAGGAATTAAAGTATAATCTTTTAGACATTTTTATACCATCATCCATGCATTACTTGTTAGAATTTATAGTCCACCAATATAACTAAGACAAGGGAGGGGGAGGGGGGTGAATTTGTTATCAATAATATCACAATTATCAACCTTATTAAACTTTAACCATATGAACAATATAATCAGAAACCACAATGAGATACAATAACACTAGATATGTTAATTAGAGAAACCCTTGATTAGAGGGAAAAACTCGATGGGGATGGTACCCACAAGATGATGTACTAATATAAATGTTCCTTGTTAGAGGATGAACCTTGTTAAGAGTCTATGAATAAATTTAGTACATATGAATCCATGTTAGAAGACTTTCAATCCCTATTAGGAGATTTCAACCCTATTAGGAGTTGTGGAAGATAGATGGATCCACTGTCTAAACAACTTTAAGGGAAAGTCCAATGAAACCACTTTCCAAATGATCTCTATATTATTCCTTGTAGAATAATAAAATGAAATGTACTTCCTTTCTCTTCTTCTATCCTATCAACCAGACATTTTCTCCTTCTAATGTTGTAACTAGATCACAAAGTTCACATCCAATAATGCCTTGGATCACTTACATGTATTTCCCAAACATTCTTCTCCTTTTTTTAATTTTAACTTCAATGAATACTTTACAAACAAGGAAAAAATATTTCCTTTATGCCATATCTTCAAAATAATTCCTTGAGTCAGCCTTGAGGCTTTACCAATTAATTATAATAAGACAATTAATTAATTACAATTAAAATATCACTATCGGCTTACAGTCTATACAAAAATTCACACATGCAATACTAGGGCTCGTGCACTTGTTGACATTATCAATAAAATTTCCTTTGTTACTCCTTGATTGTGAATCATCTTATTGCTTATTGTATGTAAGATAAAGAACAAACATTAGGAACTTCTTTCCCAATACTCTGTCTCTAAACCGCCCTCTATAAATCAGATACAACTTCCATACGTCTTCGATTTAGACTCTGCACACTAAACCACATCATCAAGATACTATGTTGAGCATGTCCATAATTGTACATCACCAGAAAATCAAACTATTATCTATATGACTAAGATCTCTATCTAATACTCAGTCCTTCTTTACTGAAACCATACTATGTTGACATCAATGACAAACACAATCATCAATGCAACATGCCAATACTCTCAATTCTTAGGATACTCCCCCAAAGTAGTATCATTAGCATTCATGCTAACATTACTATTACTAGTATCACCACCACAATGGGGAGCAGGTAGGGAAATTCTTTATGCAAGAATGTATCACAATGGGCAGAGCATTCACAAGGCTAAACATCTGTAGCCAAAATTTAGAGTAAAATGATAGTAGAAGATTGATAAGAGTCTACATGGCTAGAGGGGGACACACCATCAACATGCGATAGGGTAGGATCCATACAATTTGAGGAGGCTAAATCATTAACAAGAGGGTAGTCAACATCAGCATGTGAAGAGTCACCAAAAGAAGGGTTCAAAGCCATGAAAAATAAATATTTATTAGTAGCTTTCTTCCCACAAGTGGAAACACCTCTACAACATGATTGAGAAAACTTAGGTTAGAAGTGACTAATACAAAACCAACAATGAAATATGATAAGGAATACCTTCATAATTTAGTAGTTAAGTTGATGGCCTATCCCCAACTATAATGATAACAAGTAAACATTTTTGTTATCTTAATGAATACACAATTTTATTTTAATTTTAAAATGAGTGTCATGCTTTATATGTAAGAGAGACCAACCTTTGTGCTTGTTGTAGATGCACCTCCTCCTGGTACAAATGGTTTGGGGTTTTTTTTGTACCCTTGGGCTATGATTCTACTAAACCTCTTGTTGGGATTTTGTTAGAAGTTGGTATTGCGGTTGAGCTCATGCTAGAAATTTTTGGTGATGCTTCTACACATGTTATCACTAGATTTGGTCTTCTGGTGCTGTGGGTGTTGGGTTCCCCCCTTTTTATTGTTGGCTGATGAACCTTTGTTTGTGTTGCTAGATCTATTGTTGTTCTTCGGCCCAAGGGAAAATATTGTTATCTTGGTTGATCCAAAACCTCCCTTGTCATGGTTTGTAGGCATGATGTGATGGATAATGTGGATTTATATCAATAATGGAATTTGGTGTGTATATTTGTTGGTCTTGGCCTACTCTACCATATCTTCATTAATGCATGATGGATTGTTGGATGCCCCTAACTGGTAGTAACATTAAGATTTTCCATTGTTCCAAGGGAATTTTTATTTATTTTTCTTATGTTAGAATATAATTTGATGTTGAGAAAACTATATGATCAAGGAGTTCACTCTTTGTTAGTAAAACTTTGAACAATATTCTTTAATCCTCTTATTAACCCATTCAATGTGTGTCCAACATGGGTTCATCTTCCTGATCTTCTCCTTCATTTTTGAGAGAATTTATGTTTTGAGGGTATTGGAAACTTTATCAACCATTTCTGGAAGTTTGGTGATATCATTTCCTCTATGGTCTTTCTACCTCTGTATCATATTTTGTCAATATTGACATCTCCATACTTCTTTCACATTGTCTTCTCTAAGAGAGAAATACAACACCACATGCATTCATATTGGAAGGTTTTTTTTTATAAAAAAAGGGGCAATATAATGCCTAAATATGAGGGATGGGGAGGGGGATGAACTATGTCAGAAAGGGGTGTAGAGGGTTGGTGCAAAACCCCAACTTATCTAGTTCAAAACACCCTTCCTAGACTTAGAATCATTAAAATAATCACAAAGTTAGGTTATCTTGTTGGAATTAAAAATGAAAAGGTAAAATTTTAAGGTGGGGTGGGAATGAATCAGTAGTTTAAACTTGAACCCATAAAACTTTCACCATGCTTACATGCATAAGTAAATTGAAATAACATGTAAAGTAAATGCATCTAAGACATGTAATCAACACACACATAACACTAGATATGATCACCTAGAAACCCTCCAAATGAGAAGGTAAAACTAGGGTGGAGATGAAATCCACAAATCTTTACTCTTGTAGTAATAAAGTGTATCTAATTAGGGTTACAATCACTACTACATCTGAGACCATTTTTCGACCATTATTGGTCAAAATTTTGACCCATTTTTTGACCAAACTTTGACCAACTTCAACCAACTTATTGGTCAAAATTTTTCCAGTCAAAATTTTGACCAACCTACTAGTTGGTCAAAATTTTGACCAATACTTTGGTCAAAATTCTTCCATAGCCATGGTGCAAGTTTTGCCTAGAATTAGTCAAAATTTTGACCATTGAAGGTAGAAAATGTTGACTAGGAAAGGTAGAAATTTTGACCATTGAAGGTAGAAAATGTTGACCTAGAAAGGTAGAAATTTTGACCATTGAAGGTAGAAAATGTTGACCAAGAAAGGTAGAGATTTTGACCAATGAAGGCCAAAAAGAAATTTTGACCAATGAAGGTCAAAAATTTTGACCAATAAAGGTAGAAATTTTGAACAATGAAGTTAGAAATTTCTACCAACGCCTGGGTGTAATTTTTTTTTCAGGCATTTTATAAAATAGTCCACATGCCTTGCGTATGATATGACACTTTGCATGCATCCTGCACTCTCTCATCTAGTTGATGATGGATTACGGAGAGTGATTTCAAATGATGATGCTAAAAAACACACAATCAAATCCAAAATGAACTTGCATTACAAATGGATTGTGGAAATCTGATATTGTTGATTTTGCATGCATGTCTACTAGGACAATCACAACTTAAACATATCTTGAAACTCTATTGTTTCTCAACCCCTAGAAGGACTATTTCACCCTTTGGAATCGTAGGGTTGAGTGGAATTGTGGGTTGCTATGTAAAATTGGAGAATTAGGCCTAGTGTGGATAGGCTAGGGGTATCAGATCTTGGGTATGGTCCAAAAGAGTTGATATTGAAACTTAGGGAGGATGTATAGATCCCAAAAGGGTAGCTTAATCAAGTTTTAGTTTCCATAGTTGTTTGGGAACTATTGGAGAGAAATCCAAATTAGTGACTGGTGAGGGCTACTAGCTTTAAGGCTAGATATGAATGTTGGGTTAGAGATTAGTTGTAAAAAATGAATGGATGGATGGAACATGGTGGAAAGGCCATGAGGAGATGATTCACAAAGGAAGAAGGAAGGTTGAAGCCTTGGAAGAAGTTATGGTGTTCGGGAAACTCTAAGTGCACTTGGGGTAGCCTAGAAGGTAAGCCCTTGAGGGGACATTGGAGTAAAGATTTGTTGCTAAATGAATGGATTTGCTATCTAATATAAAGAAGATGGATACCACATACCACCTCTGCATCATAGACTAAGAGTGGATTGCACTTGTTATGGCACTTGGGAATGTAGTTTCCTCATGTGATGCATTAGTCTTGGGGATCAATCTTGGTTGGGTGTCAATGTTGGGATTTCTCAACAAGAAGTAATGGAACTGGTTGGGATTCACTGGAGTGACCTTGGAAGATATAAGGATGAAAATTTTAGACACTTAGGAGTTATTCACCATTTGACTAGTCACTTTTTGTTCCTGTTTCATCTAGAGAGTGATTGGGACAAGATTCTCAATAAGGATTGGAGCATTGATCAAATTGGTACACTTGAGATCATTGCTTGGAAATCCTTGGTGAAGGAAGGCTCATTCCTTTAATTGTGAACTTATTGGTTGGTTGCAGACCAGCCACACCACTTTGTAGTTTTCCCTAATACTAGAGAGTTGGCAAGTTCTTCTTGGCCAAGGTGGGGAGAGTTCATAGTCTCAAACTTGTGCAGGCTTCTTCCAGCCACTTTTGAGGCAATCTGGACTAAGGCATTACTCAAAATTCATGCTAAGACTATAGGCCACTCCTATGCTTCGAATAGAGTGTTGAAATTGGTGATATTAGAATGTATTTCACAAATTCATGTTATGGGCAGTAGTAGTTGTGGATCATTTTAGACCTACCACATGCGAAGTGTCCATTTTATGTTAGTTTGAGCTTCACTTGGTTTCAAGAAAAAAATAATATTCTCTACTTAACAAGGCCAACCACATGAAGGTGGAAGCTCATCTGGCCTCACCCCCCTCCCCCTAACATCAATCTAAAGTACCCATTATCATCTAATTACATACTTCATTCATTCATTCATCCATTTATGAACTATAACATTCAATCAATACAATTACATAACATTCATTAATATGATATAAAATTCATTAATACACAATACTAATCAATACTTCATTAAGACATAATAATATTCATTAACATAAAATAAAAATCAGTATTAATATGCATCATTCATACATAATTACTTAAAACAAAGTTCTTTCATTATCCAACAAGGTTTATCAAAGAAGATTTTTAAAACCTTCTTTTTGTTTTTATGAGATCTCTTAAGAAAATTTCTCATAGGAGAATCCATATCTGCATCATTCTCCTCCTCTTCTGGCACGCGTAATGTCAAATTATGATGGCTCCTTCTCTTTGGAGGAGCAGGAAGCTGCTGTACTAAAGGGGGCTCTGTTGGAAGAACAAGTGAATGGGATAAATTGGCATACTCTTTTTCTTTTTTTAACTATTACCAGTCTATAATTAAGTACTAGTACAACATAACATGAATTTTTCTTACCTGAAAATGCCACATCATGTACATTAACATTTTGATCCACCATCATGTCAACATGTTGAATACCTGGAACATGTTCCCCTCATTCGGCATGATGTTCAACATGCTCTGAAATATTCAAAAAAAGGATACACGCCAAATTACAATTGAAGATGTTAAATTGTATTCATAATTGTATAATTAATTTCCAATAGAAAATTAATACCTCCACCACTATAATACACATTATGGCCTTCGTCACAAGCAAGTTCTGTGGTAGGATATGAAGGTTGCAATAAAATGTTATGCACATTGTTATGTAGTCAATTTACGTTCAAAAATAATAGCAAAAAAGAAAAGGATCAACTATTCAATTTTTCATTTACTTTTCATCTAACCAATTTACCTATGAGATATCATTTGATGAACTGGATTCTTGGGCAAGGCTTACAAATTCTTCACACAAGCATGTAGCCATGACTTTATAGCCTTCCTTCAAGGAAAGTTTTCTATCTTCATCTGCGACCTCCACATTGAATTCTGTGCCCTATATTTTTTGCTTAATATCATCAGTTTTGTATGTATGGCTTCACTAAAAAAAATTGTTTGCAACATTATATTAAAAAAATTTATTTCATATCATTGCTCCTACTTACAAGTCAAGACTGGAGATTCATATAGCCACCAGAGCAGGGTTTGTGTTGGCCAAACTTTTGTAGTCTCACTTTTGTAGCCACGGATGTGTCCTGCAATCTATGAACAATTTCAAACATCTTAGATTATAAATTTACAAATATGATTAATTAGTGCATGATTACAATGTACTTAATACTATCATTACATACCTCTTTTTTCCCTATGCTACTTCATTATCTCTATCTTCACATAGCCTTTTCTCCTTTGCATCTTCTACTATTTCATTCCACTCCATTGGTGGAATTATAGGAGGACAGTCATACTTTTGGTTATCCTTAAGAGACCTTCTATATTGATCCCTCACAGTCTTTATATGCTTTGCTGCTCTTTTGAGAAGTAGGCCATTGTCAAAAATGTTTTTCCCAAATTTCTCATCAAAAGATGCAATGAGCTGATTTTTTAATTCCATGGCTTGTAAATTCCACCTTTAAAAAAAAAATAGATTGTTAGATCAATAAATTTAATATATTACAATAAATGGAAGAAAAGAAAAATTATGTAGCAATGATATGAAACTACATAACTTTTATGTATGGTGAGTCCGAATAGTCTCAATATCATATGAAAAAGATGTTCAAAGAAAACATTATTACGTACAAAAACATAAAGGATTTATCAGTCCAAAACAAGTAATATAAAAATAAATTAAATTTACACTTTAAATAAAAACAATTTTAAAGCACCTGGAAGCTTTTGTTCTTTTAATGAAAACATAGTTTTCTTATTCAGCAATAATGTCCCTTCATATGAACCAGTACTAATCACGTGAACTACTCTCTGCTGGTCCACCAACTGAAACATCATGACAATTAAAGCAGACACCAAATGAATTAAAGCATACTTATGGATATAATCAAATTGAAGAAATTGACTAGCAAAAATGTTTTTTCCTCACATTCCATTAAGGATTTAATTCAGGATTTTCTTTCCATTTATCTTATTAATAAGATCACATTTTTGGAAAATCATTCATTCTAGACAATGTACCTTCATTTTGTGAATATATTTGTAAAGTAATCTCTGCAGGCAACAAAGCAGTTAGAGTTTCTAGTGGGTAGAAATAAGAGACAGCCTAACACCTATTCTTTGGAAGAAGCAATGGCAGTTGCACAACACTATGATGTAATAGCTAATACTTTAGAACACCATGTGGTGAATAGTTGGTACATTTTCCAAAACATGATGTCTAATATTGGACTAGATAGTGTGGGATCTGTTTCCATGAAGCGGTTGTGGTGCAGGACACCTAACCAATGAGGCAGGGGAACAAGTATCTATGAGGCAAGAGAACAAGTACCTATGATGCAAGACACCTTGCCACTCCATGAAAGGGAGAATTCAAGTAGTTAGTGTGTTGAAATGAAGGTTTGGTCCATACTTTACTAGGTGGCCCATGCTTTGTAATAATGACTCATGTATGTAAGGTCCATTAGCACTTTGGTGTGTTTATAAACCAAGTGGCTCAATGGGACCAAGAGGCCTTAGAATAGGGTGTTTGAGTCAATATAGGCCAATTTTATGGTTTTTGAACTTGTTGAGTTCATTAGGTAGTCAGATTTGCAAAAATACAAAAAGTTGCATAAAAAAGTTGCTGACAACTTTTAAAAATGTTTCTCGGTATTGTTTAAAAGTTGTTATTGTTTGTTTTAAGTTGGGGAATGAATACTTGGTTGTTTCAATGATCCTATAGGCCTCTATATATATATCATGTGTGATCTCAAAAGGTGAGGGATATTAGGTTGTAGTCGATGCTTGGAGAAAATGAATAAAAAACCTCTGATTTACTGGTAATTCTGTTGTTACAGTGGGTTTTACGGTTCCATATGGTACAGTTATGATTGATAAGTGTGTGGATTAGTTTCAGGGGTGTGTTCATAAGTTTTTTGGCTTTTATTTGACATAAATTGGAGTTGGGGTTTGCAAGTTATCAATATTTTAGTAATAAGGGGTTTGAACAACCCTGTTTTCTATGGCCTTGTACAAATGTAGCCCTAACTTGCAAATCCACTGGTGGAAACCTCTAAAACTAAGGGATATGCAAGTTAAGGGACCTAGGAACATGAGTCCAAGAGTTGGAGGCATGGTGAGAAGGACAATTATTTTTCCTAGCCCTAGGTCAAGCAAGACCATGTGCTTGATTGGTTTTTGCAAGTAGAATGGTAACAATCATATTGGGAAGCACTATTGACCAGTGCAAGTGCTGAATCTAGTTGCAAATTGATGTGTTAAGTATTTCCATAAGTAATTGGGGTCTTGGGAACCCACCTTGTCCATTCTTCCTTGAAGCCCTAGCCTAACTTGATCAACTAGGCCTAGGTACCAAGAAGTAGTTTGGGGGTGCTGAAGCAAGATTTGCCTAAGAAACTTTTGGATCCTTAGTAAGTGCCTAAAGAGGTGCTTGGAGTGGTGGAGAAGTCCCTATGCCATTGAGGGATAGTTGGTGAAAATACAAGAAATCAGATTGGAAAGGCTACAAGGATTGTAGGCCTAGAAGTGAAAAGGTGTGCTGTGGGTTTGGTGGATTCCAAACTAAGAGTGGATTGTGGTTGGACTGCATGTCCTATTTTCTATCACCATTTCTTGTGTTAGTGGGTGAATTTTTTGAAGTGGATTTCCCATTTGGGCTCAGTAGTTGTGTATACCCGGTGTGGGTAAAGGGACTTGTGCTAAGTCCTAGTATCTTATGTTGGATTGTGAAAGCCATTAGAAGTATAGTGACCAATGCTATAATTGTGGTTTAGTTCAATACCATTTATGTAGTTCTAAAAAGATCATGAAGGCTGCACTGGAACTAAATCCAAATAAACCACACTGTTTATGTGATTCTTGTTTTGCCAAATTGAAAAAAGCATCAGAAATGGAAATGGTGTCTTATAATAACAACCAAAACATGCTTCCTAGGAATTTGAATGATATATGAGATAGACCATAAAAATAAAAAAGAAAAGGTTCAAAGACACAATTTACAACTTTGGAAGTAAAGACCCAAGGTGACAAGTGTGGTATAGAGCTAGAATCTTCATCCAAAGTACCTCCTTTGCTATAGCTGAAGGATATTACTATCTCAAACTTACTTGATTCACAAAAAACACTAGCAAAAGTAGCTATTTCAATTCCATAGTCAAAAAACAACTTACAATCAATATCACCACTCTCAAGGAGATCTAGTCCAACACCTTGTTCTGCAACACCAACTACACTAACTCCAACAATGGGAGCCCTTTCTTCTAACAGAGGTCTGGTTGAAAACCTTAAGAAGAAAAATCAAGTCTTGAGTGAAGAAGTCCTCAAGTTGGAAAGGTAGGTACTTCAATTATTCAATAACATTTTCATTATAAAAAAATGTAACTCTATTCCATAACACTTTGTAATTCAATATGGGGCCTCGAGCACTGGCCTCATTTCATTATCAGTGCCTAGTAAAGCAATGCAGCTTCAAGATCTTAAAAATTAGCATGCAAAGAAGACACAAGAAGCCCTATCTTTTTCTGTGACAGAATCTTGTAAATGCAAAGCTACAAAAGAAGCAATACAATCCTTGAGTGAACAAGTAGATTCATCTAGAATTCAAGCATATTCTGTAAACTTGGTTTTCACACTGATTTACTTTTAGAAAATGGTTGGGCACTACTTTTATTTGTCACTTAAACTTGTTATACCCCTTTCTTACAAGAACCACTATAGAGTAAAGAATGTATTTGATAGCATCCTTTTTATTACAATATTTTCTAGATGTTGGACTTGGGATGTTAAAGGCAAGCCCAACTAATTGCAATATGGATAGAATTCATTATAAAAACTATGAGTTTTATGGTAAATTATCTTTTCTGCACTTTGACCATTCTATTTATGCCAGCTGGCATAGATATTACTTTTTGTTCCAATTAAGTCTTAATAGTTGAAATATTTCAAGATTTGAATTTTTTGTACATTCGAAGGGGAAGAGTGATTGGCAATTATTCCATTGTATGATTCAACACTACAAATTTAAGTTTCCTTGTGTTGATTGAAATGATAATTTAACAATGCAACTCAATGCTTCTTATGACACTATGACTGGCATCTATAGATCATATATTCATCAGGTCATTGCACACATGCTCATATATATTCTTGTAGTCTCTCCATATAATATATCTGACTATGCTAGGATCAAAATATGATTTGTTTGGTCCACAAGATTGTTTCCTCAACTAATGTGAGAACTGGTTATGCTTCTTATGGCTTTTATGAACAAGTACTATTCTACTCACTACTCATGAAACATGGGTTAATGAGTTTGACTCGAAAATCACACAGTTAAATCTTGATAGCAATATCACAAGTTGACTTGCTGTGGAAATTATCTCCTACTTATCAAGTATTATTCTTATAATCATCTTTATATATCATTCTCATGTTTTCTTAAGTCCTCCCAATGATGGAGTAGTGGCATGGCATGGAAACAAGCAAGCAAATGAATCAGAATGCACATAGGAGAGATAAAATAAGAATTATCCTAGAGAAACACAAATGAGAGGAAACTATGCAGACGGGTGAAGCTATGTTTTCTTATCATCACTATAATATTTCAAGTTTCTACAAGTAATTAGCTCTATTTGAGCCTTCAAGTGCATTGTAACTTTTTCCTACACTCTACAATGGTCTATCAAATTTCTTAATATGGGTTATTTGAGCCATTAAGTGCACTGACTTTGCTTAGACTCTATAGTGCTCTATCACATTTCTTAATATAGATTATTTGTGCTAACTGAAGAGCAACATGAGTGTAACAAGAAATTCTAAAAATCATGGAATAAGAAACATTTTATGCTTTCAGTTCTACATAGGTGAATCTGCCACTTAGGAGAAAACATCATGGCACACATGCAACCACCATGACAATAGCAAAGCCCAAGCATCAAGCGCTTCTAAATTTACTATACCTATCAGCAAGAAATATATGATGTCATGCATGAAAAATAACAATCCATGTCAAGATATGTTTTTTCTGCAATTCTGTTCTCTCAAAGATTTTTATGGATGTGCTAAAATCAAGTCTTATTTACTCCTTTTATGAAGAATTTCTGAAACTAGCAGAGATGTAATCATGGCAACGTGAGGATAGCTTTCAATGGTCCACGGTCTGTTATCACAATGAGAGTTCAAGAATATAAAAGTATCTATGCACATACATCCTAGAGAAACATAAAAGACTAAATTAAAAAATATTTTTTAAATGATGTTTTAGTTTACTTTTGGATTCAAATTTAGAAATTGTTTTCCATGTGAATCTGAAACATTAATTCAAAAAGTAGCACAATTTTATTTTCATAAATGCATATATAAAAAAGTCTTAAATAGTAGGTTGAGTAGAAATATATGCAAAATGATTTTTATTTAATCTTTTAATAAATCTTTAAATAGAGTAGAAATTCCTCAAATAGTGATCAAATGAGATATTTTTAACAATTAGATTTTGCAATAGTTTATAAGGATTTTATGAGTAGTTAGTTCACAAGAATTCATCTCTCATGAATGGAACATATAGCAATCATTGCATCTAAGCAGTGTCTTCACACAAATGAAAAATCAAACCTTCCTATGAAGTCATCCCAATACGCTTCAATGAAGCCCCTTTTACTCATCAATTACTAAATAAGAAATAAATTCTATAATAAGTCAAATCTCAATATCAAAATTCAACTATCTACATCTTTTATCTTATAAAAAAACTAATTTTTGAATAAAAAAATTGAACCATTCCCATGCTAAAATCTTGGGCACTTTTTTTCATGGCTGGATAGCCAGTGACAAAATCTTGCCTACATAGTACAGAAGGCCCACACAAAAAAAGTCTTGATAAGGGAAACCTCCTTGGAGTTTCATTTTCATTGTTTCCTCCACTAACCTGAAAAGGATCATCATTTTTTTTTGTGGGTGCAATTGTTTTCAAAAGCTATTATTATTAAAGAAATAGCCTTTCAATTTCAGTATGTGGCAAGATTCTTTGTCCCCCACTCAACAACTTTCACCAATCCACAAAATTTAGAACTTCATTTTTTTATTAGTGCACTCATATTTCTAGACCTTATATTTTGAATTTCCTTAATAGGTTTCTATGTCTAACCATTGTCTACCACTTATCTTTTTTACCTATGATTATAAAGTTGCTCAAAAATACCTGTTTCACATCCTAGGCTAGCATGGCAGTGTCTTTGAGGGAACTCCATGCAGGAATTGAAGAGAGAAAAATAGTACATTATCTATGAGGAAGCTTAATCGCCATTGATGGAATTCAAAGTTCAAGAGCTTTAGTAACCTCATTATAACTCAAATTGAATTCACAGTAATAAAAAGGCTTTATTCTTACTGGTAATTTGAACACAAAGTTAGCAACTAAATTATAAAATGAGAAGTCATGTAGAGATTAAATGTTGCATGTGAAACTAACAGCTAGAGATAAGAATAGACGGCACCAACATATTACAGGGAGAAATAGTCAAGGGTCATGAGCCCAAAAATGTCAAAAGTGCAAATGAGAAGTCATGAGGAAAAGGTATACAGGACAAAACTGAAATGTCTCTCTATGTGTGGGTGTATATATATGTATGTATGTATGTATGTGTGGTGTGTGTATGCATGTGTTTGTGTGTATGCAGGCTTCTGTAGACATCATTTAAGCACTGATATGCTACTTCATTGTTCATCAACTTGTACAAATACATTACAAAATATAAAAAAACAAGGTTTTACCAGTTCTAGTGGGCATATATGAGGATGTTTGCATGGCCCTTGTTGCTGATAATGCACTAGGCAATAGTGGATCGGCAACCAAAGGAGGAGTCCGCACTTCATCATGAGCTAAAGAATACAATATTGTTAGCAAAGACATTTGCAATGGATAAAGATCAAATGGGATACTAGCTAGAAATGTCCACAAAAAAAAAGTAAGTATTATAATGTTGATGAAAACAAACAAAGTGCTACTTACAAAAAGGTTGTGTGCAACGACCATCACCATGTTCACCATGTGATGCCACAAATGGCACAAATGTCTATACAAGTACACATAAAATTAGAGATCATGATCCATAAGATAGTATAAAATATTCATATCTATTGAACTTCTATTACTGCTTTAGTCGAATTACTGCTTACCTGCAAAGATTGGATTCTACGGCCCAATTATGTTCTCAGTGCCTCTTTCTCCTCACTTCTGTCACCCTTGATGATCATGTTAACAAGTTCATCAATGTATATTTGCTTGATTTTTTGGGTGATTGAACACAGGGTCAGTACTAAGGGTGATGTTATGTAGATATGAAGCCTGTATTTTAGATCGCATTTGATCAGCGGTCATTCTAGCTTTTTCCTATCATTTGTGACATCAGATATCAGTAAAATTTCATCAAAATTTCTCCAAAGCCATAAAGAAAAGAACATAATAATATGAAATTTGTTTCTATATTATCATTAAAATTTACAATATTTAATGTTTACTTCTACTAAAGGTGTCTGAGATGGTGCATCCATATCGCCCTATGAAAACATTTAGTAAGTCTTAGAAATCAGCAGCAAAATTAAAGTAATAGACTTACCAAAAAAATATATTAATAATAAAGTAGATTGCATATGTAAATCATTTATCTTAAGTTAAAAATTTAGTGTAACTAATGTGTATATCGAAAAAAATATTTGACATGTTCTACTTAATGTTTATATGTGCACATATGGTTTAGAAAGAAAATTTTGGTCATACAAGACCCCATCATAGTTGACATTGATCCTAGCTAGACATTTCATTGATCATCATAATCTTCATCATCATCATCATCATCACCATCATCATACTTGTCACCTTGATCGTCATCGTCACCACCACCATCTTCATTGTCATCATCATCATCTTCATCACCATCATCATCATGACCATCATCCCCATGATCATCACCATGATCATGATCGTCATTAGCATCATCATCATCATTATCACCATTATCGTCAGCATGACCAAAATCATCACCATCTTCTTCATCTTCATCACTGGGTAACTGTTGTTCCTGATAATCATTTACTTCCTCTTCTGCTTCTTCAATTTCTTCTTCTTCGATCACATTATACTTTATCGGCCTTTCTCTTGGGTCATGTCTAACAACAAATGACCAACCTAGTTTGTGTGGAATACCAAAATAAAAAACTTTCTCGCATTGGCTTGGAAGAACATAGGGCTCATCTCCAACTAGCTCAAATGACCTTGTATTAATCATAGTAAATCTACTATCATGTTCAATAATAGTCCTATCAGGATCATTTCGATTTAGTCGTAACCTGAACCATTTGATGAAAAATAGAACTATTTTGAATGAATTAAAATTGCACTCAAGTATATCATCCAAAATGCCGTAGTATCAATTTTTAGATCATTGAGGATGTATGTCAGTTCTAGATGAAATATTGGTGACCGCGAAGACAACACTTATCCTGGAATCACACATTTTCTTTGTTTCATCTAACTTTTTTGTGTGGAATTTATAGCCATGGTAGTACATAGCTTTGTGGTGTTTGACCTACAATTATTCAAACATGTCAAGATTATTTGCATCGATTTGTGAGTTGATATTAAACTTATGTATGATGATTAGTAATCTTATGCATACCTTTGTATCTCTTAAGCCATATATTAGATCAAGAAACATTTGTGTAACATTGGGATCTCCATTATGATGAGCTTCTTTAACCAATGATACAAAACCATCCCATGTTAATGAGCGACCATTTTCTTGAGACTATTCAATCCATACCGTCATCCAATCAAGATTGTTTGCAATATCCAAGTGTAGTGCATCCCACTCACGACCAACTATAAAGAAGACAATTACAATAGTTAGAAACAACTTATATATATTGATGATGAATAATAATTATTAAACTACAAAAAAAAAACTTATAATTACTTCTCACCCTCCTCAATCTACCTTTCTCCGTCGGGTACTCCCCTTCAAATTTGTCATTAGAGTTGGGATCCTAAATGCGATCTACATGGATATCTGCTGCAAACTTTGGAAGATATTTAGTAATGTACACCATGGTCTAGTATATCATATATCCCTCTATCATAGAACCCTCAGGACGTGCTCTTTATTGAACCAAGCCCTTCATAAATTTCAAGTGTCTCTCAACCATCCACATTGATCTAGCTTGTATAGGTCCACACAATTCAATCTCCTCAACTTGATGTATGAGGTAGTGTTCTTGAGCATTGAAAAAGGTTGGAGGTAAACACTTTTGAATTTCACACATAAGCTGTGGAATTTTTCTCTTCCAATATTTTATATCTTTTTTGTCAGTTTCTTTAGATGATAACCACTTAAAAGAGATTCAACAAACAAAACCATATAAATGAGATTTCAAATAAAATTATACAATAGATTTAAGAGAAAAAATTACAAATCTAAGAAAAAACACTTCTAACCTCGTGTATTTTTCAAGATCATATATAACTTGTTTAATACTATTGTCAAACTGTTGTGGAAGGGATAGAGGTAGGATGAACTACAATCATTAAAAATGATCATTTCAATATATTATTAAATAATGAAATAGGTAGTACATTTAATCTTACAAATATACTGTAAATAGAGAACATGACTTACCTTGACGAAGGTATGCCAATCATGTGTTTTCAACCTTGGCCCAAAATCACTTTTCTTTGATAGAAGAGTGCTTATATTTATAGCAAATTCTGTTGGAATTTTTTTTTTTTTTTTTTATGAATTCTTTTAATGCATCACTTTGTTGCTCCGTTAATAACCAAGGAAGGGCACTTGTATTTATGCAGTCTCCATTGCTATTTGATTCAATGGAAGCTTTTAGTGCATGATTGGATTCATGAATGTCGGTACAAATTTTGGCAATTTGTTCTCTACCATGCCTTCCATCCAAAATTTTCCATAGTGTCTTTGTGACATTCTTTCCAATATGCATAACATCAAACAAATGCGCAATTGAGAGATCCTTGTAGTATGGTAACCTACTAAATTGAGTAGGATAACTTTTCATTCTTTTAGGAAGTTGGTCAGTGATGCCTTGATGACCTTCACAAGCATCAATTACAACATTAGTAAATATAAGACAATATCAAAATACAAATTTTAAACTTTGGACAAAAAATTGGATATTAGCTCGACAATTTAGTCAATCATATTCCAACTTCCATAAATGAAGTGTCATTCTTTGTGCCCTTGATGATGTCTCTTTTTTCCCATTGAAAAGATATTTTCCAGCAATTTGATACCTATGATTATTGTGGAGAAAGTGTCTAAACTCATCAAACACCTACTTTCTTAAAGTTCTCGAATGATGATATTTCATCTTCGAACCACAAATTAGACATGCAAATTTTTCCTTTGTCTGAAGACCTAAAAGATCATGTAGAAGTGGATCATGTACAATTATCATGCGCAACTTAAACATTTGATAGTAATGTGTAAGCACTATAACAAACCAAAAATATGTGATATTACAATATAACATACCGCAAAAATTAGTTAGCCCAAGGGCATCATGTATTGTCCATACAAGCATTGCATGGAATTGAAATTGCTGATGTTCTATCGGTCTAGAGATGTCATACATAGTGATGCCATTCCATAACTTCAACAACTCATTAATTAGGGTCTCAATATACACGTTCATATCTTTAACTTGGTATTTACCTAGCAATTGAATGAACATAAACATTACATTATTATTATGACCAGTTTCATGCACTATCTATAAATTAATTTAGATAACTATAAAATGAAAAAAATACTTGGCACAATCATTGACAACATTATGTGCTCTCTCTTTATGGACATCCAAGGAGGAATGTTATTGTTAATAACAAAA
The DNA here is from genome assembly GCA_028749045.1 of Cupressus sempervirens. Classification (NCBI taxonomy): domain Eukaryota; kingdom Viridiplantae; phylum Streptophyta; class Pinopsida; order Cupressales; family Cupressaceae; genus Cupressus; species Cupressus sempervirens. Next base: position 155,448,778 of record CM053784.1, on the reverse strand, counting down.
ATAGGCCACACTGAGTAAATAGATCTCATATCTTCATATGGATTGACACTGTCCGCTGCCAATGAAAGCTTCAGATTAAAAGGATCTTTAAAGTGTGACCATGTTTCTTCTATCTCTTTAAATGCAGAACCATCAGTAGGAATTCGCACACTGTCATCCTGACTTCTATTGCATGCATGGTAATCCATAAATTGTGCCAAGCTAGTGCACCTGAATAACTGTTAAAGACGTGGAATAATGGGAATGTACTAAAGAACCTTATGAGACACCTTTTTTGTTATTTGATCTGACTGATATCTACTACTATGACAATGAGGACATTCTGTTGCAAATTCATGTGGTTTATGATATAGAATGTGATCATTGGGACATGCATGTATTGTTTGATACTTCATTCAAATCTAATCCATAATGTTAGATAATTCTTCATACGAACGAGGCAAAATGTTTGATAGTGGTATCAAAAACTCACTAATCAACCTACAACAACAAATATGCATTGTTAATATAATGAATAGTAATTGTACGCTAACATTGAAGATGACAAAAATGACATACCTTAGCATACGTGACATTGCTACATTGGATATACCATTCATAACTTTTAAGTTCATCAACAACACTATAGCCGAGAGTAAAGTTGTTTGGGAGCCATCATATAAGGGTTTGTGTGCCTTCTCAAGTAAAACTATATCAAGACCATCTTCATCATCATTATCAAATTCGCTAGTACCATCATTGTGAGCCTCTTCATCACCTGCCCCAATACCATCTTCTTCAATCATGTCCTTTGGCACATTATTTTCTTCCATGAGAGCATTATCCTTAACTTGGATATTCACACCTCCATGTTCCTCTAGTAGGAAATCCACATTTAGCAATGGAAAAAAATCGTGGCCCCCTTCAACATGACCATGTTGCCTACAATGACTCTGGGCTGTTGTGATTAGAATTCTTCAAGTCTTTAAGCCTTTACACTTTTTGCAAGGAAAATAACATTTATTAGGTTTTCTTCAGAATTGAGCCTGCAATGCAACCATTGTGTCATTTTGTTCAGCATTCATATTGTTAGGCGTGGTCTTTCTTCACAGGAAAATATATCTGCAAATAAATTGGACATGTTGTGATTAATGTTTATATCTGTACATATGGTTTTTCTTGATTAATGTTTTCAAATGTAACTAGAATGATCCTATAATTTCTAGAAGGCGTAGATGTTTGCAAAATGTGGATTTATAGACAATGTATGTTAATTATTTCCATCTGAAAGAGAGAATCTTCTATTAATCAGAGTTGTCAAATAGGTCTGAGATTCTTTTTATAGAGAGAATAGCCCAATCCAGGAAAAAAATATGATCTAATAGAAAAATCATATGATTGTTTAATGAATAAACTTGTTTTTCTTTACCAAATGGCAAAGAAATTTCTTTTCTCCTTTGACCCTTATTAGGTTGTTATAAAAATTAATATATTACACATAGAATGCCAAAATATTACCAAGACCTCTCTATAAATTTGTTTCGGATTGAGACCTCACATGTTTCAAAATTCCATAAACTGAAGAATGAAGCACATTGTGAATCTTGAATAGAAAAAAATCAAATTGAACAAATTACAATTCTATTGTACACATCAAATGCAATAAACCTTTCTAGATTTCTCATTCAAAACAAACCACTGTCGACTCCAACCATTTGTTTTTGCACTTTTCTTCAGCAAATACCCTAACATCATCAATCAATCTTATTTAAAACCTCATATAAAATTCAAGAGTAGATTACCACAGTGATGGGAAATTTCTTTTGATTCATACAATTGTATATAAATTTATACTTCTATAAAGAATCAGATAAACAAGCCCCAGCATACCAAAACTACATTACTAAAAGTAATTTTCACAAAACACATAAAAATATCTTAACTTTGATGCTTTATAATGTTTCTATACTACTTATAATCCAATGCATCTCTCGTTTGCATCAGAAATGCAAAACCAAAATTCAAAAAACTAGAATATTCTAAAAGCAAGCTTTACTCTAATTTGGTTTTCAATCAACTATTTCCTTGTAATTCAACTTTTTTTTTGATTGCATGTAGAATCAAAGGTTAACATTGATCCATAGAAAATAAAATGCAAAAAGAATAATTGACAACTTTTGGCATATATTATTATGCAACATAACTTACAAAATTATCTCGAAGATAGTAGCCAACATATTGAGGATTGTCCTAGATAAACTCATCTCCCATGAACAAAGTGGATTCACTTTGGGAAGGAGAAGTATTTATGGGTCATCACATGGCCCATGAGATGATTCACTCCATCTCCTTAAGAAAAATATCCATGCTATTGAAATTGGGCATTGGGAAAGCTTATGACAAGGTGGATGGACCTATTCTTTACAAGGTTTTGGAGAAGTTTGAGTTTAGAAAAATGTGGATTATTTATAGAAGAGGTTTCATGAAGCAATTAGAATCATCCATTATATATTACTTGTTGATAATTTCTTGTGAGTGTTTTGAAGGTTGTGTATTCTTGAGGATTGTTTTCTCTTGAGTTTGGTATCAATTTGCTCCTGTTGTTTAGAAAATTAGATCATCTGGAAGTGCAATCAATTTAGTGCTAAGGTATACTAAATTGGGTTATAAATTCAACCAGATTATCATAATCTACAATTATATGATCACTATTTCATGGAGGTGATTTTGAGTTGAGGTTTGATGGTAATCATCATTGCTAATTGAGCAACTAGCAATTCTTCCCTTCAACATTGCAATTCTCTTTTGATATGACACCCAAATATCATTGTGATTGATGTGTAAGGCCCTGCTGCTAAATGTATTCTTCCTGCACATTGATTGCATTATTGGCATTGTGGTGAGAAATATTATACCTGTAAGTCAGACACTTTCCTATTGAAAATTGGCATCTAAAGTTCCTCTTATTGAGGCAGCACTGGTTCTTTTCTCGGCCTGCTGTTTCATCATTCTCAGTCCCTATTGGGAAGCGTTGGTTTTCATTGGCATATGGTGTTGCATATTGGCCAATTTTTTACATATTGGGCATTGGTTTTTATTCATATCTGTCACTCACATTCTAGTGTGAGTCATTCTCTTGGTGGCGATTGCTTACAACCACATGTGGGGTTTCTCTCCAATGCAAATTGTGAGACATGATTTTTCTTCCTAGTGGTGTTTGGGTATTGGTGTTTTAATTATAGAGCAAGAAATTTCATAATTTTGATGCAAGTTTACCAGGTTCTTGTTGTAATTCTCTGTTAATTGAGCAATAGTTTTTGGTAACACCATTTGCAATAAATCATATAATTTAGTGAATTGGTGTTGCATTAAAAATTTCAACTTCATCTCTAGTTGTGATTTTTTGTTTTGCAAAGCAATAATCTACACATCTTTAATTGCAAGTCCTATTATATTTAGGTAGTTGGCATTATTGGATAGAGATAATTTCTTCCATATTCCAATATTTAAAATTGGTATTTTGGAAGCAAAGAAGCTGTAGTTTGTAAAGCATCCAAATTACACATTCCCTTAGTTTGGTAGGTGTGAGCAAGTTGGGTTCATTATAGTGGCATTCCATTATTAAGCTTCCTAATGCATAGAATCATGCAACACACATTTTCTTTCATGTTTGAAGACTTTTCAGCAGTGTCCTTCAACAGATCTCATTCCTATCTTGGAACAAATGCTTTTTTGTTGAGGATATTCCTCAGTGAAAAAGGTGTTTATCCTTAATGTGGATCTCTACCTTCCTTAAGATATCAACAAGACATTATGTTGACATCTTAAAGTGGGGGTATAAGGCCTCCTTGTTGCTTGTGCTTGGTGCCACTGCAGAACCCATTTTCCAATATAACAATTTGATGCACATTGGAACACCCATTTTGTAGTTACATTTTTGAGTTACCTAGCAAATAGAGGTTTTGTTTCTAATCTATGTTTGGTGCATGGGGTAGCACCCATTTGCAATCAGATTTTCAAATTATCCAACAAATAGAGATTTTATATTGTAATCTTCCTTAGCATGAGTCGACTATCATAATACACCATAATTTGAGGACTTTATAGACTTGGCAAGAGGGTGGACCCTGTGCGAGTCTCATGTTGGGACTCCCAAGCCCTTCGTCTAGACTCTTTGTTTGTAGGGAACACATAATGCCACTTAACATATTAATTATTTCATTTTCGTCATTTGTTATTGCTCAAAATAGGTCTGTAAGATTTGAAGGTAAGGAAATTGCAGTTTTTTGTTGTTTGTTATTGCTCAAAATAGCTCTACAGGGTTTGTTATTGTTTTTTGTAAAAAAATCTTTTTTTCTTTTACCGAGTCCAGTCTAGAGATTTTATTGAGCTTGAGTCCAATTTTTTGCACTTTCGAGTTTGTGGTGAGTCCTATTTTTCCAAATATGTAATGCACCTTGGTAGACTTGTTTGACTCTTCTTTCTCTAACATGATTCACCCAGCATAACAAACCTTGTTGGCTCGTAGAAATTGTCTCTTATCTAATGAATTGGTGTAGGTCCTTGTTCTGTCTATAGGTCCACTTTTGTGGAATCACCTCTAGACTTGCAGTCTTGCCTGCTTTCAGTTTTCCTTGGGATTTGTTCCTGAATTTGTCTTCATCATATTTAGTGTAGTTTGATTCATGTAACAGATTTTAAATTTGAATCTTTTTACTATTGTACTTAGTGCCTTGGGAAGTGTGCAAAATGGTGTCACTAACAAATATAATGCTTGAAAGTAGCCAAAAGTTCAATGGGAAGAATTAGAAGACCTAGAAGCAACATATACTAACTATTTTTAAGTATCAATGCCTTGATGCAACTATTCTGGCCACATCTACACGTCCTACCACTTTTGGAAAGGATCAAGACAAATGGGATGAGCACAACTAGGAAGCTATCATGCTCTTCAAATTCTCAGCCACTAATGACCAGTTGCCACAAGCATAGTTGTTATAATCACGAACTAATTGGCAATTTTCCACTAATCGCCATGTTTTTAACTCAGGTGAGTTTTTGGCAAATTTAATCGTAGAGTAAAAAATCTACTTTTTTTCATTTAATCATTGTTTAATTACGAAGGGTTGTGGGGTAAGACAAGGCTGTCTGCTATTCAACTTTTTTGGATAAAAAGATGGAACACAAACTTTAGTGGATGCTTTTTCTTCGGTCTTGTTGTGTAAGTTGAATATTTTTCGAAGAGATCATTCTTTTTTGATCAACAATGATTTTTCTTATTGCATGCCCACAATCTTAGCAGGTGCCTTGTCAAAAATTATTATTTTTGGAAGAATATAGGTTTTTAAATTTTTTTGACTTGTTAAGATATTAGCTTTACTGGCCTCTACAGTGCAAGATTTTCATGTAACCCTCTTGTTAATGATATGTTTCTCTCATGCTATTTTGTCTAGACTACCAATTATTTGTTCTAAACAAAGTTATAGGACGAAGAAAGAAAATTTTCTTGTTTAGATAGAGGGAAATGACAAGTGAGATGACACTATGCAGTCATATCAATTGAAATTCTGAAGCTCATGTGGCAGTTGTTTGTATGCACAACCTTAGATGTTTAGATTAGAAATGATAGATAGCAGCAAGGTTAAGCCAATGTACAACTTAATGCAAGTGTGCATCTATGCTCTAAAATATAAGAAGCAACTTGGTGGGAGACAAATATCCAATCTAAGGTGAGTTTGACTCATAGAGCTTGTGACTTGGATACAATCTCCTTAGTTTTCTATCTTCATCGCTTTCTATTGTTCTATAGATACTACTACTAGCATACTTTACATATTTAAAAAACTATGTAAAATATGTTGGGAGATTTAAAAAAACTTAAAGATTTTATGTCCGTAATCACATGATTGTAGATAACTGGAATCATGAAAAGAATAATGCATCTATAGGAAATCTCAGTTCTTTTCAAGCTTCGTAATCGATATATCTCTCAACATATTATAGTATTTTATATTTAACTACATATTAAGATAAAATCTCAAATTTATGATTAATAATTTTTTAAAAATAAAATTTGATGAGTGCTATCAAAAAGGGGATAGTGTCCGATACATCTGCACATAGTGCCAAATTGTAGATTCCTAAAAATCCCTCTAAAATTCTAAATCTATCAGAGATCAAACACAACTAAATCTATTAGAGCCCAAGACATGATCAATGATTTGTGAAAACACTGTATATTCCTACCAATTTGTTGCCAATCTCCACCATTCTAACACCATTTGCAACAGACAACCAATTATCCACCAAATCTAACAGCCTTTAAAGGGGAAAAATTATTATTGATCACTCGTATCTAGTATACCCCCAAGCATTAACAATGAAGTTCTTCTTTTCAATTGTAGGCCACTCTTTAGTAGAAGCCAAGGACTCAAAATTAGAGCCCATCTCATCCGTCATGTAGAGATCATTGTTAAAGTAAAGACCTAGAATACAGATGGAACTTCTCTCATACAGATCGGTGATTGCATTTACAAAATCTTGAACCAAACCATCAATCTTCTCAATGATGCTTTGTTTCAAATCAATGACATCAGTTAGTAAATAGAGGAAAAACCATCACACCAATGAATATTTCCTCCCAGGAAAACTTGAACAAGTTCCTGAATCTTCCTCACATTATTTGAGTGGCATTAAATAATATACTACATTGGGCCAAGAGAAATTCTTCCCTACACATGTAGCTCAAAATGGAATTGGTTCACCATCTTCTTACATCCTCACTGCACTCCACAAACACTACACTCTCTGGATTGGAATGTTACCCTATCATCTCTTTATAGCACATTCAAGTTCATTTGTAACACTTGATAAACTTTGCCAGACCTATTTTGGCACCCAATTTGACACAAAATTCAGCCAAAGATAGATTTCAGCTTGAACCATCACCAAAACTGGAATCAATCAATAGATTGGATGCCTCGAAGCATATTTGGAATCTGCAACAATCTTACCACTTCTACTCTGTTTCAAGCAACAATATTCCTTGTAGTCTAGGCCACAATAATATCCAAACCTAAAACTATTGATTCCTCTTGAAAAACTCCAATAATAGCATGCAGATCTGCAACCTTATTAGCCTCTCTGTATGTGCTTTAAAGTAATGACTTCAAACTCCAAAATAATATTTTCTAGCAATTTGGACCCAATTACTTAGCTTCCAATTATGAATTGAACCATAGATCATTGCTTGGATACAAATTTGTGAATCTCCCTCTATGTCAACAACTCGACTACCTTTATCTCGGCACAATCTTAAGCCCAGTATGAAAGCCTCAGATTCAACTTCATTATTGGAAACTACACCTAATATTTTTGAGGATGGTCATTCACACTCATAATTCCAATTCTAAATGATACATCCAGTGCCTCCATATCCCAAATTCCCTTTAGCTACTGCATCAATGTTCGATTTCCATCTGTGGAATTTGGGGTAACACCATACTCCCTGCATATGATGAATCATGTTTTTGGACAGCAGAAATGCAGCCCAGTTTAAATATACCCACTCCTTCTGAATCCATTCTTCTCACTTGGAGAACTTGGTGTCCTTGATTTTAATTCCAGCATTGGCCATCTCTACAATTTCCTAAATAATTTTGGTAATCAGAGCCTCCCAAGACATCTCTTTCTCTTAAAAATTCTATGGTTCTATTCCTTCCAGTTATTCCAAATGAGCGAGAAGGAGAAATGGTCCAAATGGAAGCCCAAATTAAATTTCTACACATTAGACCATCCTTGTAAGAACTATAATAGGCATCTAGGTCTAGGCTCGATCCATATCAATATACTTTGAAGCTAGTTCCAACACTCGCCAGTGAACTCAATTTGAAAATAAGTGATCAGCTGGCTCCACATCCCTTTTACATAAGACACACCAGGAGGGACCATGAATGCCCACATTATTCAGCCTATCCATGGTTAAGCACCTTTTTATGTATCACCATCCATTAGAATGTATGAGCATTAGGGAGAGCTAATTTATCCTAACATAAAATTAGGGCCATTCCAATTCTCTTTCCTGCTCCTCTTGTATCTTGTATTGACTAGGTTTGGCCCCACACCAAATAATTTCATCCTCTTGATTACATGGAATGCACTTATGCCTCCAAGTTCTATTGTAAGCTTATTTTCAAGATCATTCAAGAGATCCAAAAGCTTGGTATCTATGTATTGATGTGAGGTTTGTTCCACTACAACATATAGAATATATTAGATTGTGATGATTGATCAGGGAAATCTTTTACACTCTCCATAATTCCTTGACGGAGTTCAAGGATGGGCCAAACCCCAAGAAATTTTTTTGGGGCTATTTTATAGGTTTTTTTGGGTTGACATGTTGTAACCAATGCTAACCCTAAAGTGGAAAATATACTTATGGACATCCTAATAAAGTGACACAACCCTGTGAGTGACGCTTTGTAACCCCCAAATAAAATATATAAAAACATCAATCAGAGAATGGGATAGGTACCCACCTGCAAAAAGGTAGGAAAAATAAGTTCATGGGCAATGATTAATACTCACCGAGCATTTGAACTAATTTTTCCACCAGCAAGGAATACATGTGCTTACATGGCTAGGATCTATTAAAGTCTCTCATATACATAATACATATAGAAACTATATTCAAACATAAAGAAGGAATATGTGCAGATATAAAGGAATATGTGTAGATATAAAGGAATATGCTGACACAAATTGAAAAGGAAATTTGATGCAAACTTAATAGAGAAGTATAAAGAGATGACAAAGTTTGAAGGTGAATCAAGAGAGAATTAATGGAGAAGAAAGAATAGGAAAGTGATTCCTTCAAAGGGAAAGGTTGTGTCTCTCTCAAAAGGTGGTAATTGAGAAAGGTTGCGACTCTTTCATAAGGGGGTAGTTATGAAAGGTTGTGACTCTTTCAAAGGGCATAAAGGATGAAGAGTTGTAATGATGAAAGGTTTTGAATATCCTATCATGAAGATATTAATAGGGGGGAAAGACTTCTTTTGAAGGTATGGAAGAAAGGATAATCATAAGATAACCATAGTAAATTCTAGCCTAAGATATAAGACAATTCTGATATGCATAAATGGAGCATAGGAATTAAGGAAGGATTGATAGAAGAAGGGAGGGGAAGATAGTAAGGAAGTACCTTCATTTGGTCAACAATGATGAAGAGTTTGACCTTATTTGAAGGGTAGTAATTGTGAAAGGCTGTGACCAATGCAAGGGGCACATGTAGTGAAGAGAAGTGACTCTTACATTGTAAGATATAAAGAAGAGGTTTCATTTGAGGAGGGCATCCAAGGAAGATAAAGTTGGGGAATAACATATTAATCTAAAGTGGTGATTCAATTTTTATGACAAGTGTTGAACCTTCCGCAACTATTATATAAAAGAAGAATTTTTTTTTATGATCATTTACCAATCACCACTCCTCAATTTATGAATTACAACATTCATTTAGTCATCATTCACTAACTACCAAATTGTCAAATCAAAGGAAATCATTCTATCATTCATCAAACATCAGTTGGGAATCAAACAAACTTGCAATCAATTCTTCAATTAATTTAATTAGTCTATAGTAATCATTCAATCATCCTAAGTGAATAAAGAAATATAAAAGACAAGAAGACCATATGATTTAGATTATTGGGTATTCTTATTTGGTCTTTGTGTACATTTTAGGAACATAAATTATAATGGGTAATTTTATATGTAGATTGTATACATTTCTATATAATTATCTACATCTGTATATCAATGATCTTATATGCATTTTATAACTATTTGATTTAGCAATAATAGGTATATTGATGGTATAATGACTTAATATAAAAAATATGTAAAGATGTTATGTTCCTAATTGCTATATCAATAAAGGTCAGTAAAATGAGGTAGTTTCCTTTAAGAGAATGGTAATGTAGTCACCCTCTAAGTGGACCACCTCATGGTTGTGACTGGGTAGTCCCCATGAGGCGAAAGGGGGACAAGTGGACTACCTTTTGACTTAGGAAGGATAAAATTTTGGGTTACTATGCTATATGAAGGCCAGAAGGCATTAATCATGCAAAATTATAGAAATATGCAAGGGATGGAACACACATTTGAAAGGCACACACACGCACAGAAGTGCAATATTGGCCTGCTTGATTCTATTTTTGGGAGAGTTTATAGATCCCTTTCTTAGCTCTTCAAATTTCTTTGAATAGAATACATCTTATTGTTATAGCTTTACCTTGTACACCAACAAGATCAAATCTCTGATGCCAATTGTGATGTCTTCTTTTGGGATTACCCTTAATCACAAATTCAATAAAAATAAGAAACATATTATAGTTCGAGATATAACTTATCGTAAAGAATGTAAAAGCAGGATATATCCTTGTTGAAATCTTGCAATCATGCTAGATGATTATTGAAGATACAATTTATAATTTTTTATATTAGTTCTAGGGTCCGAGAAAATATATTTATAATTTTCTTAATCATATAACATATATAACTTATTATGTGTTTAACCACAATGGGGCTTGGATACAAAGACATGATAGGGTGCTTGAAATGATCATCTACCCTAGACCCAAGAGCAGATATACTATCCCTCTTGAACCTCAAGTGACCTTCTATCCATCCTTCATGAGATGGGGTAGCTACTGAACCCTGTGTTAGTTTAACCCCTTGTATTTCCTCCCACCTTGCTATGATTGATTGTTACCATTTAGTGAATAAGCTAGAAATTCAACATCTTTGCTTATATCTAACTATATATGATGTTATGCATCAAATATATTTCTTTTGTACACATATTATTGCTTATATTAATAGCTGAGGAATTGTGCAATTGTTTCACCATACTAAGTATTGGTTCTATCTTATATCTCCTCTTAAACTATTGTAAAAGACTTAGCGAAATAGTAGTTGAAGTCATCATATAGTGATCCATTTTGTACAATGTGAGTCATATGGGTACAAAGTGGAGAGTGTCACCACTCTATACATATATGGGTGTCTCATACACTATGAAGTGGCAAGTACGTGCAAGTTGAGGTGAGTCCTACGAGGTATTGTTGTATACTGCAAAGTAGTCATATAAGAAATATCACCCACCAGTACATCACATATTGCATTGGAATACCAGGTTCAATTAATCTTATGTGGAATACATCAAGAAAATATTAAAGATATATCCATCCACACCAAAAATGAATGATAGTGCTATTGCTTGCAATAAATGTTGGTTTCTGATTTTGATTTTGATCGATGTTATGAATTGTTTTGATCTTATTAGCACCAATGCTTATTAGATTTCTTTCCTTGATCCTTTTCCCATTGTGGTCTTCTACCATATATATCTTAATATCTCCTTGAAAGTAGACATCTTTTTGGAAGTTGACTCTTTTTCAGGCATAGGTACAATCTTTAATAAGTTGCTGCCCCCTCAGTATTGATTTTTATTTTAATTTCAAAGTAATAACATTTAGCCATCTCTTTAATCCTATGATTATAAGTTATAATACTTTGTCAAAATCACTACTATATATATTAATATTGATTGCTGTCTGATTTGCTGTTTCTATTCATTGTTTATAATTTATAGAACAAATCAAGGCAAGCATGGCATAACAAGTCTCCCAGCAATAGAGATTACTTATATTTTCCTCGATGAAGGTGGTCAACCATAAATATAAGTTAGTTTAAGACATATTCTCCATGATACAAGGGTAGTTGGATCTTTAAAATGCTGATGATTTCTGTACTTCTTCAAGCTTAATATAATTGTTCCTCCTTATACGATGATCCTTCCTCATCTATCCATAGCTTCCTTATGATAATTGCTTCTTCATTTAACATATATTTCACTTCAACATTCAGATATATTATTAACAAGGACTGTAATCTTCTATTTTCAATGTTTGTTAAGGGCTTCCAATCCCAGTTTAGCAGAGCATAACAGTTTGCCTTTACAAGATTGCTTGTCCATTAAGCAATTTTAATGTAGGATTATCATGGACAACTTTAAATAGGAAAATTTTTGGTGTATACAAATTTCAACTTTATTGGGAGTCTAATTTGAAATCCATATCTTTGCGGAGCTACTATGATATTATATCAAGCTGCTAATTTGAACTAGGATATGTCTGCATGTACAATAAATGGAGGTATCTCAATGACAATCAAGAGTTGGATCTTGGTAAGGTTCAAAGTTACTCATCCTTTAAGAGGAAGGATAAAGTTGCATTACCTGATTTTGATAAGAATTGATTTGTTCATGAATTAAATAAATTAGTTAGATAATCATGATGATGAGAGACACAAATATTGTGGAGATGATCAATGATGGAATCTGGGAAATCTTGATTTTGGAGTGATTTCTCATAGTTCCTTTGATTTTGGATAATGGTAAGGAATCATATTATTGGCAGTAGTTGATCCCTTCTAGGCCTGATGCTTAATATGATGAGCTTATTCAATTTCATGTAACGCCCCGCCAAGGGATCCAAAAGAATTAACCTAAAGTTTCACTAAGTTTGCTAAACACATTTTTTTTTTTTTTTTTAAATAAGAAAGTATGACATACACATCAAACAAATAGTAGCGGAAGCAATAACATGTAATCATCGACAAACATACATTGCAAGTTACATTTCTTAAAGATCCCAAGACGTTGAGTCACGTTTAAATTTAATTAATTCTAAGTCTAAAAACTATCACATACATATGAAAGAATAATCAAAAAGTCCCATGTCCATAATATACATTTGTTCCGAATGCTCCTTGGCAAATTAATTCGGAATGCTCATTCATCCACTGTACATGTCACAGGGTATGAAAGGCTTAAAAGAATATACATATGTAAAGATCAAGATACAACATCCTCAAATCCATGATACAAAGTACAGTAAAAATATATGAAACTATTCACCATACATGATACATCCATACATCCATAATGATAAAACATCTATCATAAAATCTAACCATCCATCATACTAATCCAAGAACATAGTGTAGATAATTGCCAATCACAAAATCTCCAACCACGGTGACCACGGAACGGATCTCAATGGTAAGAGTAAAAGCACTACCACCCGACCGCGTGGAACCTAAATGGTCCACTCCCACCGCGCTGAGGAGATAGTCTCAAGTCCCAAATAGGATAACAAAACCTATAATCATAAATACTCTCTAAGTCCAGGAAATCCTATAAGTATGCTAACTCAAGGGTCCCTAAAAAGATCGACATCTAAATCCTAGAGGTACCACAAGACACGTAGGAAACCTAATATGCAAGCGGGAAAGTGTCATCGCAAAAGTCATGTAGAAGTTACCCGAGCAATCCCTTAGGAATCCCGGGTCCCTACTGATCCTGCGGCCACTAGTATCCTCTCGTACTGATGAGGCATACTATGGAATGCAAGGTCGTAACCAAGCGTCCTCTCTACCCCATCCTAGTCTGTACTAGCACTCATGGCATGGGAGAGAACATACAATTATCTTGTTAGGTTCATTTTCTCTCATTTAGTGTAAATGTTTTCACTTATTAAAAATGACTTACAATGGGTTTCTCAAGGCAGCCTCTTAGGGCTCCGACCCCCATTGCAAGCCACTTCCTGACTCTACACATAGATAACCTACCCTAGCTCATGAACTCGTAATCAAAGAATCATAATAAAACCATCTCAGTCCTATATGAGCAACTGAAAATATCATAAAAAAAGATAATCCACAAAATATATCAGTTCTTCATGAGCAACAGATAACATCAAATAGTAATCATGTAATCACGACAGTTCTCTATCAGCAACTGAAGGCATCAATAATAAGTCACAAAATCCAATGGTTCTCTAATGCAACCAGAAAGTAATACAAGTATAACTGATCGAGACTCAGAAATGGTTATCAAATATAACTGATGGAGACTCAAAAATGGTTAAGTTAGGTATTCTCAAATACATACACCTCAGCTTCACACAAGGAAACTGGAAAGCAATAACAAACAGTAAACACAATCATGTCATAGAGCACTTCATCACATTACCATGGTCAGGTTAAGAAAGATCGAGACCAAATCATCAAGACATCACATTCACAACCCCGAGCCTCTGGTAACAACCTGAACTGGTCAACGCTAAACCAACCCCAAAACATTCAAAGTACAAAGACAACATCAAAGTCTCAGAGATTGGATCTGAAAGTATATTATTTAAGTTAAGGTAAGGTTTGTGTTTTAGTTTAATGTCGAATTCAAGTAACAAAGTTTTCACAACTACCCTTTTTCGAATAACCCATTTCTATAATAACTTTCATTAAATCAATATCCAAATTTATAATTTAGTCAAATAAAATTCATTATTAATTAACTTAATTAAACTAATTTTAATTAAATTAATCAATATTCATTAGATCTAATTACTTATTTTAATCCAACTAACAATTGTTAATTTATTAATATTTAAGCAAAATTATTAATAAATTAAAATTTACAACTATATCTATGCAATTAATATTTATTTATTAAATATTTAATAAGTTTAATCTATTATAAAAATTGAATATATTATAATTTTTATTATTTAAAATTTTTAAATAAATAAAATTCGTTTTTAATAATTTTAAAAAAATTATAAAAAAAAAAAAAAATCGAATACAAAGTTCACCCACGTTTATAGCCCGTCGGCTTTGGCCGCAGGCCTGCGGTCGCAGGGCCTGCAGCGGCAGGTACTCTGTACTTGCCGTCGCAGTACCTGCGACGCAGGTACTGTCGGCCTGCCGACAGTGGGGGGCGGGTACGGGGTGATTCCCTCCCCCCCCACTATATTATATTAATATATATATATATATATTTTTATTTTATTTTATTTTATTTTATTTTAATAACAATAAAATAAGTTTTATTTTAACAAAATTAATTTTGTTTAATCTTTTTAATAAAAACAATTTCTTCCAAAGGATAAATATGTAAAATATAAATATATATATTTATATATATATTTATTCTTTTATTTATTTATCTAGAACTTTTCAATTTCATTAAAACAAAACCCTTATCAAATTAGATCTTAATTTCTAAATCGAGAAAATAATGGTTCTAATTAATTCATCCAGTCTCCATGGATACAGAAATTATTGACGAATAATTAATAAATTCACAATATTGAAAGCTTAAAACTTTCATCACAGAGAATTCAGATCTACAAACCCCAGACACGAAGAAGGCAGGAAGGGATAATTGCATATTTAATGGATAAAAAACACAAGACCCTACCTAATCCTGATGCTATTATGCAATCTCCAGGAACTGTATGCAAATTCGCTCCTCTCAATAACCTTCCCCTTCAAGACTTTCTTCGTATCAGCCTTCTGAAATTTGCTTCCAAAAATTGTCTTCCCCAAAAATTCTCGTCCAAATTCGTATCCCACAAAAATGAACCCCCAAAGTTGTGATAAGCAAATTCTCCTCAATTCGGGGCACTAATTGTGCGTTTACCCGAGAAGACTCTTTGCACCACTCAGTTAACTCCAAATTAACTTTTATTATCTTTTCTAATTCTTTTGCATTCAACTTTCATGCACATTAAGTTAAATGATTAAATAACTTTATTTAAAATTTCACTTGACTTCAATTCTTAATTAATTTATTATTTTAAATCTTATGTGCACTTTTAAAAAATTAAAATAACATTATTAATTTTTATAATTTAATCTTTTAATTTAATTCTTATATTTAACTCATGTTTAGATCATGCGATCTAGAATTCTTAATAAATTAATATCTTTCAACTTTTTAATTTATTTTAGAACTTAATTGATAACATATTTAATTAATTTAAATAACAATAATATTTAGCATTTATTTAAAAATGAACTTCAAATATATTATTATTAAATTAAATAAATATTATCCTGTTCTAAATATATCTTGAACTTTAATCTCTAACATTAATTCTTTTATTTAATTAATTAATTAATTAATTAAATATAAAGATATCATAATAATTTCTTATTAAACTAAATCATTAATTAGTCTTTTTAATTAGACTTAATTAATAGAAATTACACCAAGGACTCATAAAGCAACATACGAAAACCCATCATAGAAAAATACATACCAAATCAAACAAAAGGGTTATAATCACAAAATTACATCATTTGATGCATTCGGAGGGTACTTAACTCAGATACTTGTCCTAATTATCAATTAGGACAATTGGCTAAAGGGTTTAGGATTTGGACTTAAGAGTTTATCTCCCCTCTCTTACCATTGAGACAGTGCGATAGGGTACGCTCATCCTGACAATTCAGGGAAGTCGATACCCGGTGCTTGCAACCTGCATAAAATCCACCATGTACAAACACAATATTCTAAGCTAAACAGGCAATGGCAGGAAGTGGTGCATCGTGTAGATCCCGACTAGCAGGTGACTACGACTCCCTTCCTTAACCATATCAGAAACACCATACATAAATAAAATAGCATGCACACCATACACATGCAGTATGGGGTAAGTATCCATAAGAAACACATGGAATAATGAACCATCTAACTAATCATCATCGATAACTGAAACCATTGAATAATCATCATACATGCATGAAATATAGAGTACCAAGTAATCTCATCATATAATAAACTGAGTGTAAACATCATCTGATAATCTCTAAAATAATAATACTACTCATCAAACATAAATTGGCCTAAAAGAGTTTTGCAATCATATCATAAATGTAGCTCGAAAAATGTAAACTAGGGGCTGGCACTACATTTCATACCACATATCTTGCTATTATACTTAAAACTGCTAGTTAGTATTGTATGATGAACCTTTCTTGATCACCCATTATCTCATTTTCTTTTCATTCTTGAATGAATTAATCAAATGGATACCACATCTATAAAAAAAAAATTCAACTATAAAACAAATCTATAAAACAAAATTTCAATCAAATGTATTATGATTAATCAAATGTCAATCTATAAAACAAAACTTCAACTCACCTTTGTAATGCTAGGAAGGAGACTCTTCAACATTTCTAGCTGTTATTTAATCCTTTCACACCGCCTTGTTTCTAAAATCTCTTTCAATGGATCAAATTTGAAGCATTCATGAGCTCTCCTCTACTACAATCAAGCACCAAAGAACCCAAGATGTCAAACCCTTTTGGTGCATACTCCTGGCCACAAAACTCAGTGTAGAAAATGGTTGAGTGCACAAGCTATCTTCTGGTTCATGTAACAATGAGATTAGGGAAGCGAAGAACACTTTTTTCAATTTTCACATAGTCTCACATTTAACAAAAAGTATATGTTGCCTTGCACATTTCGACCAAATTGACCCCAATTTATTAGTGTTAGGAATAAGGTGTCTCAACCTTGTATTATTCCTATTCTTATTTTTTTTTTTTTTTTTTGTAAAATGTATTTTTGCAAATAATAAGTAAATGTGAGTGTACATATCTAGTTGGCATGTTGATCACTTACATGTGTCGGCATCTTGAAGTGTGTGAAGGAGATCATGGCTGAAATGGTTATGATGGATTCCTATGATGCATAAGAGCTATTTAAGGAATGAGCTATGACAGGTGTAAGAGCATCTTATGACATGAGGCCTATTTGGGCACCCAAGAATGAGTGGTTGGTATGTGTAAGAGAATATGCCAAAAATAGGTTGGTATGATGGATTCCCTTACACTTCTCTTGTGACTGCTATTTTTGGTAGATTCTATGACAAGCTGTCATTGTCTATTTAAGGGATGGATGCCCTTTTCTTGGTATTGGATGTACATGTGGCATTGTGCATGTTTCTTGGTGGTTGAGCCATGAAAAATTCCCAACTCCATTATGGGCATTTTGTTGGGTCTTAAGATGTTCATAAAATGGGTATTGCATGTTGTAATGTAATAGTGTGATAGATGAAAGTTTGCAGGTACTGAGGTGTTGATGGAGTCTTCTATTGTTGATGTTGAACTTGCATTGCAAGTGTATTGTAATCTTGTGTTGAAAGATAATACATTGTGTAGGTTCTAGAGGGGTGGGGTTGTTTTACTGAAAGGTTTTTCCCCACCGAAAAATCTTTGTGTTATGTGTTCTTTCTCTATCTAATTTCTGTATGCATGGTTGGCTGCAATAATGTTATTTACATGATATTGAATTTGTAAGTGTAGAATATTTTAAAAGGATTTTCACCATACTTTCCTTATGAGATTAGTGTAGGAAGCTGTATCTACACCTGAGTTTCCTTACAAGTGGTATCAGAGCTTGATCAACTTTTGATCCTAGTTGTTGGGTAGGGTTTTTTGAGCTAATCTCAAGTTGAGTGGGAGTCTTGTGTAGAGCATCCTGAATATTATTTGCAGATTGAGATGGCGAGTTCATCATATGGAAGAATGGAGGTGGAGAAATTTAATGGCACTAATTTTGAGTTGTGGAAACTCAAGATGGAAGACATGTTGGAAGATCATGACCTATGGGAAGTGACTACAAGTGCTACAAGACCAGCAACTATAACTCAAGAAGATTGGGATATGAAAGATCGTAAAGCTAAGGGTCTCATAAGACTCTGTTTAACTGATGCAGTCCTTCTGAATGTTTTAGATGAGAAAACTGCATATAGTTTGTGGGAGAGACTTGGGGCCGTGTATCAGGCCAAATCTTTGGTGAACAAGTTGTTCCTGAGGAAGAAGTTGTATTCTCTATGAATGGAGGAAGGTGGATCCTTAATGGATCATTTAAATGCATTTAATCTACTACCTACACAGTTGACATCTACTGGTGTCAAGTTAGAGGAGGAGGATCATTGCTACACACTTTTGTGTTCTTTACCAAATTCATGGGACCATCTTATGATGGCTCTCAGAAGCACATTAGTCACCTTCAAAATGGATGATGTGGTGTCTTCACTACTATTAGAGGAGATGCGGAGAAAGGCTTCCATTTTAGAAAAAGAAGCCCTTGCTATTCGTGGGAGATCCATGGAAAGAGGAAAGAAAAATGACAATAAGTCTGACAATAAGGGTAGATCCAAATCCCGTGGGAAGTCAAAGACTTCCAATAAGTCCAAGGCAAAATGTTGGAACTGTAAAAAGACTGGGCACTTCCATAAAGATTGTAAAGAGCCTAAGAAGAAGAAGAAAGCCTCAGATTTTAGTTCTAAAAACTCTCAAGAAGATGGCGATGCATTCATCATAGCTTTGGCAGCCCATGCATATGATGATGTGTGGTTGGTTGACTCGGGTGCATCTTTTCACATGACCTCTCATCGAAACTAGTTCTCAAGATATGAAGAGTTCAATGGTGAAAAGGTGTACTTGGGTGATGATTCTCACCTGAAGATAGTTGGACGCAGAAGGGTCACTATGAAATTTCCTAATGGATGAGTAAAGGGAATCAATGGAGTTATGCACATTCCAGGTATAGCACGAAACCTATTATTTGTAAGTATGCTGAACAATGTAGGTGTGCAAGTTGTTTTTTTGAAAGAAGGATGTAAGAAGATTAGAGGATCAATGGTGCTTGCTAAGGGTACTAGGAGAGGTACTTTGTTTCAGCTAGATGCATGTATTCCTCTATGTAATAGTTCTTTATCCTCACCATCTGAACAAGCAGTGAAGAATTCTGTGGTTATTGGTTCTGATGGCAATGCAAACACTTTGGAAGGAAATCTTCCTACAGAAAAGACAATGTTGTGGCATATGAGACTTGGCCATATTGGTGAGAAGGGTCTCAGAACCCTGAAAAAGAAAAATCTCATTGAGGGGTTAAATGATTGCAATCTCAAGTTTGACTTCTGTGAACACTGTGTATATGGTAAACAAAATCGTGTTCAATTTTACTCTAGTTCTCACAAATCTTCTGATATTTTGGATCTTATTCATTCTGATGTAATTGGTATTGTAAAAGTTCCTTCAATCTCCAAGTCTTTATTTTTTGTATCTTTCATAGATGATTATAGTAGAAGGACATGGATTTATTTCCTTAAAAGTAAGACACAAGTCTTTAGTCGATTCAAGGAATTTAAAGCCCTTGTAGAGAATCAGACTAGTAAGAAGATTAAGTGTGTGAGAACTGACAATGGTGGTGAGTTTTGCTGATCAGAGTTTGAATAGTTCTGTAAAGAACAAGGTATCGAGAGGCATAAGACAACTCCTTATACCTCAGAGCAAAATGGAGTTGCAGAGAGAATGAACAGGACACTGATGGAGAAGGCTAGGAGTATGCTTAGTGGAGCTGGTTTAGAACAAAGGTTTTGGGCTGAAGCTATGGCCACTGCTTGCTATTTGGTTAATAGATCTCCTACATTAGCTCTTGTTGGTAAGACACCTATGGAGGTGTGGTTTGGTAAGAAGCCTTCAATTAGACATCTTCATGTTTTTGGTTGTGAAGCTTATGCATATGTTCCAAAGGAGAAAAGATCTAAGTTGGAAAACAAAGTTGTTAAATGTATTTTCATCAAGTACAGTGCTGGTGTGAAAGGATACAAGCTTTGGGATCCTGTGACTAGTAAGGTGTTGTATAGCAGAAATGTTATTTTTAGAGAGCTAACATCTTCTCCTATTGTGCTACAACTAGATGAAAAAGAAAAGAAAAAAGATGTTGTTCAGTTGCCTCCTACCCCTGACAAGACTGAACAGAGAGACCATGTTGGGTCTAATGATGAGGAGAGCTCTAGTAGCTCTGATAGTTCAGAAGAAGAGGAAGAACAACCTCAACCTCAGCCCTTCAGGAGATCCATGAGAGAAAGAAAGCAACCAAAAAGGTTTGGTTATTCTATGTTAGATTCCAGTTGTGCTTTTTGCTTGATTACTAACACTGATAAGCCTAGATCTGTGAAAGAGGCTTTGGGCATGGAAGATGCAGGTTCCTGGATTGAGGCTATGGATGATGAGATGGCTTCATTAGAGAAAAATAAAACATGGGACTTTGTACCTTTTCCTAAAGGGAGAAAACCTGTTGGCTGTAAATGGGTGTTCAAGAAGAAATTTTGTGCAGATGGCAGTGTTGAAAGGTACAAAGCTAGATTGGTTGCAAAGGGGTATTCATAGGTAGAGGGAATAGATTATGGTGAAATATTCTCTCTTGTTGCAAAGTTGACATCCATTAGATTTCTGTTATCTCTTGCTGCATCATATTATTTAGAGATAGAACAGATGGATGTGAAGACAACTTTCCTTCATGGTGATTTGGAGGAAGAGATTTATATGTCACAGCCTGAGCACTACATTGTTAAAGGTAAAGAATCCTTTGTTTGCAGATTGAAGAAATTTCTATATGGTTTGAAGCAATCTCCTAGGATCTAGTACCTTAAGTTTGATGCCTTTGTGTTGTCAATTGGATTTGTAAGATCGAAATTAGATCATTGTGTTTATTTCATAGTTGAAAATGATCGTCTTCTTATTGTTGCATTATATGTTGATGATATGTTGCTGTTTGGGAAGGGTAAGGGTATGATTTCTAATTTTAAATCTTAGTTGTCAGCACAGTTTGAGATGAAAGATCTTGGGGCAGCTAGGTACATCTTGGGTATGGAAATCAGTAGAGACAGGTCTAACAAAAAAATTTGGTTGAGTCAGAGTAATTATGGGAAGTCTGTATTGGACAGGTTCAGCATGGCAGATTGTAGACCACTATGTGTTCCTATTTCTGTGGGAACAAAGTTATTTGTAGATGATTGTCCAAAATCTCCTAGTGAGGTGGAGGACATGAGTAGAGTACCTTATGCTAGTGCAGTTGGCAATATTATGTATGCTATGGTATGTACTAGACCAGACATTTCCCAAGCAGTGGAAGTCCTAAGCTGATTTATGGCTAATCCTGGATGGATACATTGGGATGCAGTTAAGTGAGTATTCAAATATTTGAGGGGTACATAAGATTACTCCATATGTTATCATGGTAACTCTTCTAGATCTTTGCATTTAGTTTGTATTCATGGGTTTGTGGATTCAGATTGGGTAGGTGATATTGATCGCAAGAGATCCACCAGTGGTTATGTGTTCACTATGTTTGGTGGTGCCATCAGTTGGATGAGTAAGCGACAACCTATGGTTGCTTTGTCCACTACAGAAGCTAAGTACATGGCTGCTACTTATGCTTGTAAGGAAGCCATTTGGCTTAAGAAATTGTGTTCTGATGTTGGTGTTGATGCAGAACAGATTACTATTTGGTGTGACAGTTAGAGTGTTATTTTCCTTGTGAAGAATCCAACTTTCCATGCCAGAACAAAGCACACTGATGTGCAGTTTCACTTTGTGAGAGATATGGTGGAAGGTGGAAAGGTAAATTTGGAGAAGGTAGATACTATGAAGAATGTTGTAGATGCATTAAGGAAACCAGTGGGCACTGAGAAGTTCAGATGGTGTTTGGAGTCTATGGGCTTTTCGGCCTATAGCGGTTAGTTCCTGTTATGTTCCTGATTACTCTTACAAGGTGTTCAACAAGTGGGAGAATGTTAGGAATAAGGTGTCTCAACCTTGTATAATTCCTATTCTTATTATTATTTGTTTTGTAAAATATATTTTTGCAAATAATATGTAAATGTGAGTGTACATGTCTAGTTGGCATGTTGATCACTTACATGTGTCGGCATCTTGAATTGTGTGAAGGAGATCATGGTTGAAATGGTTATGACGGATTCCTATGATGCATAAGAGCTATTTAAGGAATGAGCTATGATAGGTGTAAGAGAATCTTATGACATGAGGCCTATTTGGGCACCCAAGAATGAGTGGTTGGTGTGTGTAAGAGAATATGCCAAAAATAGGTTGGTATGACGGATTCCCTTACACTTCTCTTGTGACCGCTATTTTTGGCAAATTCTATGACAAGCTGTCATTGTCTATTGAAGGGATGGATGCCCTTTTCTTAGTATTGGATGTACATGTGGCATTGTGCATGTTACTTGGTGGTTGAGCCATGAAAAATGCCCGACTCCATTATGGGCATTTTGTTGGGTCTTAAGATGTTCATAAAATGGGTATTGCATATTGTAATGTAATAGTGTGATAGATGAAAGTTTGTAGGTACTGAGGTGCTACTAGAGTCTTCTATTGTTGATGTTGAACTTGCATTGCAAGTGTATTGTAATCTTGTGTTGAAAGATAATACATTGTGCAGGTTCTGGAGGGGTGGGGTTGTTTTACCGAAAGGTTTTTCCCCACCGGCAAATCTTTGTGTTATGTGTTCTTTCTCTATCTAATTTCTATGTGCATGGTTGGCTGCAATAATGTTATTTACATGATATTGAATATGTAAGTGTAGAATATTTTAAAAGGATTTGCACCATACTTTCCTTATGAGATTAGTGTAGGAAGCTGTTTCTGCACCTGAGTTTTCTTACAATTAGATGGTCAAAATTTTTGGTCAAAAATTGGGGGAAAATGTACTAGTGAATAGTTTGACCATGAATCATGATTTTCCCTATGAAAGGCCTAGGAGATTTAATTGAGATCACCTGTTAAGATTTCTCAACATAGATCTTGTGATTGGCACTAGCTTGCCTAATTAAAGATCAACTTTGGACAATGTCTTCTTGATCTTTTATGATCAAATGTATCAATGCTATATCCTTCTCTATGCTTTGTTCTTCTCTAACTGATTCTACAGCTCACTCTCACTACTAAGTCACCTTGAATCCTCTATGAAAAAGTTCAATCATTCATCCCTTGTTACCTTCCTGTAACTTTATAAAAAATTTAGGGCTTTGTCTTCATTATAAAGACTTTGGTGGCTTAGGGTTAGGTACGAATCTATGGTTGAGATTCATCCACATTTTCCACTTAACCCTTCCTATTTTTGATTGGTTGCATGTAATTACATAGGGAATACAAATAGATTTATCCTTATCTCTAAAAGATCGAGATCTATCCATAATTCAGCTTGGAAATAGTTTACATAGTTGTTTGTGCAATTAAAAAAAAGGTGTTAAAACTGTGTCACTCAGCATATGAAGTCACTGATGCTCGACATGTATTGTATTTTTGTTTTTGATTCAATACCTAGGCTACTTGGCATCCATTATTTAATCAACACTTGAATCACTCAGCATGGTCTATCTGCTTGGCACTTGAGTGACTCAGCAAATGAGTGACTTGAAACTCATTGTAACTCAGCATAGTGTAATATTTACATATTGTGCTTGACTTGTATTACTAGTTTGGAATGAACTAAGTAAATGACTTAAGTGTGTTGACACTCAATTATCAAAGCTAAACTGACATCAACAATCTCCTCCTTTAACATGAGTGTTAAAAATACTTAAATATACATAATCAATTTTAATTGCCTCGAGCATAATATTTCCATAACTCGGCTTATATACAAAACTTCAAAATTTTCAAAATTTTGCAATAACCTATATACCTCAAAATTGATAACTCCCCCTGAGTTAATGTCTCTATTTTGTATCCAAAATCTATGCTTTCTTTGACTTCAATGCACTATAACTTATACTCTTTCATTTGATATCCTCTATTATAGAAGATATCTCTGTATCTATCCTTTCTCTACTCTTTTCTTGCTCTAGTGTGTTCTCCCTTATTCACCCTTTTTCTTATCTCCTTTCATGGATATCTCCCCCTTTTTTTTTTTCTCTCCTCCTTGCTTTTTTATTCTCTCCATTTTCTTTATAGTGTATTTTTCAAAAAAAGATTCATAGACTTCCATGATGATTTTAAGAGTTTCATACTAGTTGTCATATAGAACATCCAATGACTTGAGTTGGATAGCAAGCTCTGCTACAAGGTGTACTAGGCCATCTAGAGTAGAAAGATTGGGGTCTTTCTTCACTAGAGTTTTTGTATAACTTAATTCTTTATGGAGTATTTCCATGTGTGGGGTGAGAGATGCCTAAATCTTTGTCAATTTGGATCTTATGTTATCCTCTTCTACTATTAACACAACTAATTGACTTTATGATTGAAGTAATGTATGAAAATACTTCTCACTCTGAGATGGGTTTTGAAGTATCTGTGTACCTGATATGTTTAGATTCCTCTCTAGGCTTAGAATTCTATGTTTGGTCTATTGGGTGAAGAGTGTAGGGTCACACAATTTAGTGTACATGAGAAGATATTCTCAAGTACCTTATTCACATCCTAAACCTTTGTTGCTAGTGCAACTTGAGTGAGTGCTATGTCACCAGATATCTTTTCATTCACTTTTCTCTAGAATTTCTTTTCAGACCACTCAAGAAGTTTAACATTAGTATCTAGGTTTCCATTATTTATATTTTCCACAATATTTGACAATTGTTCTAATAGTGGCTTTTTCCCTTCAGGAGTAGGTAAGCTGAATGCATCTAAAAAGATGTCTTTAATGTCTTAAAGAGCTTGTTTCTACCTATGTTCCCTCTTGAGTATTTCTTGATGCTTCTTTTTCTCTAATGCTTGTTACAAAATGTTTATTTTCTTTATTGTCATTGTGTCATAGTCATACTTAGGAATAACTATCTCTTCATCTAGAGTGATATCTCCATAGTGAATTACCTTTCCAACTTTTGATGAGCTTGATCTTGACAATAAGATTTGCAATGGTATAGCTTTTGTGCTCAAATTTTGAAGAATTTTTGTAGAAGTTCCATATGTTGGTAAATTTACCAATACTTGGATGGATTCTTACTCCTTAACCTTGGTTTTTTCTCATCTTCTTTAGGCTTATCTTGATCTATGACAATCACTCAACTTTCACCTTGTGCTTGTGTTTCAGGTACATATGAATTTATTTGTCTTATTTGCTTTGCTATTGTCCCTTTTTCTTTTGTAGTCATCTCAATAGTATCATCTTTAACCTTTGTAGACGTGTCTACTTTTTTTTGAATTGAAGGTTGATCACTAATAACTAAAGGTCTGGTAGAAGATGGTTCTTGCGTATTCACCTTATCCCTTGTGATATCAGTTACTAGCTTTTGAAGTTCTTCTACATTGATTAATACTAGATTCTCACATAACTTCACATGTAGTGTAGGTTGGTCTAATATATTTTTCAAATCATCTGTAATCAATGGATTGATGTTTTGAGCTGAAACATCAAAGACATCCTTGACAATTATAATTTCTACAGTTACACTCATGTTATGTGGGGGACTGACATTCGGCATTTGTGTGTCTTGCATACTCTGTTCTCCTTATAGCTATTTAGCTATTGCTGTGTTGGTATCTATCTTTTCAATCACCCCCTCAAATTTATTATTTGCTTCTTCCTTGCTATCTTCCTTGTCATCTTCTTATTCATCATCATTTTCACCCTCTAAGTGATCCTCTTCTCCTTGTTTCACAACTATTAATCCATAGATTAATTTCCACATTTGGGTGAATTTCTTTACATGTTCAATGTTATTTTGAAGAATCCTAAAGGCTCTATACTTTGGTACAAACTTTCCTCCATATTTCTTGTTTGCCTTGGCAATCTACCCTTTTGTTTACTCTTTCATTACCTAGGCTAATGTTGATTCTCTTATCTGTTTCTCCAAATTTAAATAGTAATGCCACTTTTGTTCCACAATGTCATACAAACTCTTTGGTATAGTGTTGTCAAATTCAAGTGGAGTGTTCTTGAATTTAGACATCATTGCATAAAATGCCTCTTCTATTAGATTCTTCTCCTCTCTTCCAAGTTTTTCAAAATCAATATTCTTTAAACTAGATAAATCTAAATTATTTTTGATATTATCAAACATGTTTTCAAGATCAGAAAGTGGTGTATGACTTACCACTTTGAATTGGCTTGTATCCTTTTATTCAATTCTCTCTTCATTTGAGTTAGGTTGTGTAATATATTTTTTTCTCTATTTCTTCTACACTTGACCTTCTTGATTTGTAGCCTTAGTCTTCTCTTTGGCTTTCTGTGTATTTGTATGTGTGCTTTCTCTAGTGGTAGGAGTAGTAGGCTTGGCTGGGCTAGATTTGACAACTTTCTTTTCCTTAGCCTTTCTCTTCTTTGGCTTGGCATTTTTTGGTGCTTCCTTGGCACCCTCTTCTTCATCCTCACCCATACCTTGAGTCAGTGAAAGAGGTTCTTGTGTTTGTTCTTGTTCTTCCTCTTCATCTTCTTCCTCTTCTTCCTCACTTGCACCTTTACCAAATTTAGCCTTAAGTTTCTTTACCAGCTTATCCTTCTTCTTAAGTGTGGAGATAGTCTTCAATTCCATTTCTACCTTTAATTTCATCACATCATAGTTTCAAAATATTTTTGCATTGTTAATCAACTTCTTCTGCTAGGAGTACTATGATTGCTACTGAGGATTCATCAACATTGATTTCATAACCTAAGGGTCTTAGCCATCTTACCCTAGGTGTAGCATCTTGTATATATGTGTAATCAATGTCCACAAGAAAACATATATCATTGTAGTGTTTTTCAACCAAAGAAATAGGGATCCTGAGTCTTTCCTTCATAGACTTCTTAAAGTCTTCAAAATAGATTGTCATGATAATTTCAAAAATTTCTCCCATTTGTTCAATATACTCATTTATTTGCACATGAGAAATTGACCTGTTTGTCTTCCATCCTACAGTGCCAAAATATGGGAATGTATTATGTACATAGAACAATATGCAAACTATAATTGATCCAAATTTTCATTGTGCACTCTTAGTCTTTCTTACTACTCCAAGGTTTTCCATCAATTGATGTAGTTGAAGTAATTTGTGTGAGATTACCCTAATAGAAAAGTTCAGTAGTGGTTCAGTGATGGTATCAATTTTCATACCTCTCTTGTTCCATTTTGCTCCTGTATTCTTCTCTATTACTTCTTTGGAGTCACTTCATAGAGTCTTGGGCCAATCTAGGGTTGGGTAGTCATTTAGCCTATGGATAATTCATTTGGTGATCTTTATTTTTCCACCTTCTAGCCATAAGAATCCATCATGTATTTGGCTCAATATAATCTTAATCCATTCAGTCTTGAAAACACTAGGAAAATCTAGGGCACACGTCAAACTCTTCCTTTCAACAATTTTGAAATCTTCTTTCAAAACACCGATTTCACATAATCTATCATAATATTCCCTTATTTCCATGTCACCTATTCCTTCTATCTTTCAATTGTAACATTTTCTAACATCTTTAACCATTATAACAATTGGGGGAATCATGGACAACATGCCTGAAGGATCTTGTGTATAGGCTGTATCTCAAATTTCCTGAAAATTTGGTTGTTTCACCTCATTAATAACTAATTGGACATTCAAAACCTCTTTCCCTTCTATATTCTTCAAACTAGATGCTGTTGTGAAAAACTAGGGTTTATGCAAATTTAAATTGTGTAACTCAACTTGTGATAAATACCTTAAATTTTTTGAAGAACTTGTGATCAATACCTTGCATTTAATGCTTAGTGCTTACACAACTATAAAATCAGCATTAATCTTTTCCAAATTCACTCAGCATCAACTAATATTTCCATCATTTAGCAGTTATAGCAAGTTCAACATCAACTAACTAGTTTGGTAACTCAACATCGGCTAGCATTCTACTCAACATACACAGGAAACATTTCATGCTAAACAACAATATGAAATACTTGAAGATTTGACTTGAACATCTTGCATCTTTATTTATGCTAATGTATTCTTTTTAGTACTATTTTCTTTTGGAACTGATGTATGATATAAATCTTTGTATATTAATCCCACATACCTCTTGATTGCCTAGTTTGATGAGTTGTGACCACTTGACCCATTAGGTGAAGTGATCCCTCCATTTGATGTACTGCAATCATCTCTCTTTTTCCATGTCTTCTTCACCTCACCTCTGATGTGTTCAACATCTGTCTTGCCTTTTCCTTTGTTAAGTTCACAACTTGGTGCCTTTGACCTAGTTGGACAATGCTTACTGATGTGATTAGTCTTTGTTAGAAATGGAAAAAGAAATCTGTAAATAAACAATACCAGGAAAGAATCTAAGCGAGTAAATGCATGAAAAGATATTACCATAAAATAGGAGAGAGAAAGCTTCAAGCTCCGACACCATGAGACAAGATATTTGGAAAGGGGAAAGCAAAGAAAACCCCTTGTGATATTATGAATGAGGCATGAAAAGCCTAAGAAGGAAGAGAGAGAGATAGAGAGCAATGCTCATACAATAATTGAGAAGAGGAAGAAACCTCATTGTTGTTGAATGAGAGAGGAGGGTCATCTCTTAAATAGAGATGAGAGAGAGGAGTTAAAATGTAACTCCCATGTCTATGAATGCCACCATTCATAAGTGTGTGAGGCCAAGTGTGAGATTCCTCTTAAGGAGGAATAATCTAAAATTAGAAATTACAATATATATTTGTCCTCACATATTCCACTAGATGAAAAAATAAGATGTAGTGGAAAAAGGACAAAAAAGAAATATATTAGGATACCTTGGCTTATATCCTAATATATTACAACAATAAGTAAAGAAGGTCTAACCTTGGTTTATAAATACACCAAGGAAAGATTACAACTTCTAACACCCCCCTTTAAGCTTTACTTGGGGTAATTACATCAAAGGGTATTAAACCCATAATTTTTACAAAAATCTGAAACTTAATCTTCAATATGAAGTAATTTGATTGTCTTCAAGCCATATGGTACATTTGTAGATCCAAGAGAGGTACATGAGTCTTTTGAATGTGGAATCATAGACACATCTTCAAGAAGGTTCCTTGATGGATTACCTGAAAAAAAAAAAGAACAACAAGACAAATATCCACAAGTAGAATGCCATCATATATGCAAATTCAAAATCCTTTTGAATAAAGATAATAAAATTGTCATAGAGAAACAATGAGTAAAACATGTTACCACAAAACAATGGAGATAACCTGATATCAAGATAAAGTATATGCTCAAGAAATTGTCAACAAGGACAAATTGAGTAAAAATAAATGAATGTGTTCACCAACATGCAATGGAGTTAACATGATATCTAAAATAAGTCATAAGCTCAAAAATGAGCATAATATGGGTCAAAATGACCAATCTTTATGCAATAAGTCTCTCATGAAAGAAACATAGTAATGCACTAATGAACATAGACAAGGCCAACTAATGATACTTGCATCAATCTTGCATCAATCACGTGGATATAGACAATCCACTTAATGAATCATCCCACTGCAGGTTAATGGGTGATCAATCCATAACATGCATGACTCATGATCTAAGCAATAAAGTATGCAGATCATTATCACATTAATATATGAAAATAAAGTAAAAAGAGAGACATGTTGATCAAATTAGAATTATCATGATTTGTTAAGATAATCAAAAGAATGGATTATGAGGATATAACAACATATTGCCTTCAAATTGGATCAAATCATCTGAATTTGGAGAGAAAACTCCAATAATAACATCCTCTTCATGGAGGAACAAAACTAGAACAACATGGAGGGAAACTCCATAAAAATATTATCCTATCAAAATGGAACAGATAGGATCAAATGGAGGGAAACTCCATATAAAATGAGTGCATACCAATATAGGATGGAGGGATACTCCATGGGCCAGATAAGGAAACTATGTATCAGTTATACTGAGGGGACCTACATAGTTAACCTTGAAAAAATATTAAGCTCCCTATGCAACTCAAAAAAAATTCATATAAATCATGTAGCTCAATGGTATAAAACCATAAAGTGCCAACATGGGCATAGAATGATACTATAAAAGCATAGAAGTGCAACTATGGGCACATCAAAATATCAAAATGAAGGCAAATGTGTAAGATTACTCATAATCCAATTAAGTAAAATGATTTAAGGAAGATCAACTAAATATAGATATCAGGTATAAAACTCCATTAAGGGTAAACATGGATATGAAAATTATAATGGGTGGTATATTTATCTTGGTATATATGTGTGCACCCATATATACTTGAATAAATATACTTAAAATATCATAGTATGAAATCATACAATTACAATTATTAAATGATAGCTTGATGCTAGAAAAATGATTTCCCCTTCCTTTTTTATGTAAAATTTGTTACAACTAACCCTGCAAAAAAGGTTAGTAAATAATGATAGAGTTTAGAGCTGGCAGATAAGAGTATACTAAAAAGAGTTAAAAACTTTTCTAAAAAAAGCTTGAGAGATAGAATATTACACTTGTCTGACAATGAATGATTACCTGCCAAAAATAGGTTGACAAGAGGCAATGATAAAAAACAAATGATGCCTCTATCAAGAGCTAAAAAAAGAAAAAGAATCTTGCATGAAAAGACCAGAAAAGTTACCTCTGAATCTAAATATAGAGAGATTAATCTAAATCCCCCATTGCAAGTGGGGCAAACCATGTCCTGCCTGCCATCCAGGTGAACGATGGCATGGCACTGGTGGCATCAATACACAATTGACATCTCCGATCAAGAGAATCTCGAATGATTCCCTAAATAAACATGTGAGCCTATAATAGTTGAATCAAAACATGCTGGAATTACAGTGAAACGAACAGTCTAAAAGATATGAAATAACTAGTAGTAAGAACTCAAATAAGAAGATGTGCAACTCCAGCTAAAAATAGACTCGTAAAAAAAATGTTGTATCATTTGTCATGATATAACTCAAGCACGGCATCAACTCTGACAGCATTATCATATCCCTGATTCCTCCTATTTCTTCTGACCAGCTGGACTTGCTCTGCCGTGGCTCTGGCAACACCATTTCTACCAATATCAATTTCCCTTCCTTTGGTAGAGGTTGATGATAGTTTTTTTCAGAATTTTTTCACACTCTTTGTCTTCCCAGTCATGCAAAATTATCTTCATAAATATTTGAAATGCTAACAAACAGGTGCGCTAATTTCAACGAAAAGGTAGGTTTGTTTTCGATACAACACAGAGCAGAGGCAAGGTGGGGAGAAAACAACCAATAGGAGTAGAAAGAAGATATTTTGGTGAAGGGAGAAATCATAGCAGAAGCACTTGTACTGCGCGGCACAATGGAGGGGCATTCAGACCATGTGACGACCATTGCGACGCCCATTGACAATTTGGACATGATTGTATCCACCTCGTGAGATAAAGCCATCCTACTATGGCAGCTCACCAAAGACACGAGCTATGGTGTTCCTAGGCGTCACCTCACGGGCCACTCTTACTTCGTGGAGGACGTGGTGATATCATTTGATGGACAGTTTTCTCTTTCGAGCTCCTGGGAGGAAAAGACGGAAGATTGGGGGCAAAAAAATAGAGTGTTCAGAAAACTTTAAAAGATGTGGAACTTCTTCATTTTACTTTGAGAGATCCGAGGCTAAACACACACATGCACATATGGTATCATTTCAAAGCACAACAGTCACAATTCAAAGTCTTCAATGTCGAGCATGGGCAACACATGGCTCTGCTTCAAGATTTCCAAAAAAAATTGCACACCTTCTATAGTATTTACAAAGAAATCGTCGGCTGCATACCATTTGAAGGTAACATCTTGTACAAACCCTTCAAATTCTTATTTGCAGAGTAGTGTATGGTCTGGTGGTCATGGAAGTAACTCTGTTAGGGAGCCTTCCGGCCTTTGACAAAGTATGACTTTTCATCAGATCCATGGTTTAAAAGCCGGGTGGAAGACTCCCAGCCTGCTGTGAACACAAAAACCAAGCAAATCCCTCCTTATGGAAAGAGATCTGGATTTGTGCCTCGCAAAGCTGAGGATTTTGATGATGGTGGTGCATTTCCTGAAATCCACGTCGCGCAATACACTATCAAAGAGTTACAATATTTTTCGAGCAAGAGTAGTTATGCTAATATAACAAGGATATCAAACAAGTTACGCAGAGTTAAACGCCCTGTACGAAAGAGGCTCAAATTCAATTTCGATTGTGCGAGAGGGCAGGAAAATATGTCTAATTTTGAGCATCATTTCAAATCGAACGCCAATGCAGGAGCCTCAAAGACTTACCCTCAACAAGCGGGGACAATCTGCAAAAAATGGATACATCGCCATAAAAGGCAGGGCTTGCAAGGTGGTTGAGGTATCTACCTCAAAGACAGGCAAACATGGGCATGCAAAGTGGCTTGTTGGAGGGCAGTATAGGGAACAATAAAACACAACATAGGACACCCAAAATATTCTCTCTTGCTTACATTCATACTGCTCGCCCAAGAATTCAATTATCAGGCTTCGAGTTTATCCCGTAACTATTAAATAACATGAGCAACAATAAACCTTCGGAAGAAATCAATGAGCGGTGATGTAGTTTTTTGTTTTTGGAGAAATTAAATTTAAAACAACTTTGATTTCAAATTGGAGAAAATTGATTAAAAAAAACTACAATTTGTTCAAAAGTGGATAAATCCGTCTTGGCTAAACTAGGCTAGTAAATCTGCAGACGTGAGCTGAAGATAGCCGACATTTAAGTCGACGAAGGTTTTTTTTACTTATTTGCCAGGCGAGTCGTTAAGGGTTGGAAACCTAGGGTATTGTGGCGAGGAGGATTTTTCTCCGTATGCCCATGGGAAAAATCGTTGCCCTGAGGATTTTTGGAGATTTGCCAACGGTAGCTACTCTGAAGCAAACAATCGAAGTAGAACAAGGAATACCTTTATGTGTCCAGAGGCTCATCTTTGCTACGAAAAATTTGTGGGACTCGGATTCGAATCTCCTTTACTATGGGATAAGGGATGATTCAACAGTCAATGGTTGTTCCTCTAAGCGGAGGTATGCAGGCATCAGTCCAACCGCGGCCCAGGCTGGAATTTCTCAATACGAAGCCCCTTGCGAATTACGTGGCTAGTCATTTGCAGAAGACACAACAAAGCTGAAATCCACGCTGCCTGCAAACTTAGCGCGCATTTTGAATGAAATGCAGTACGAAAATACTCCAATGTTAGAAATTGCTTTCAGCGGTGAAACTACACCAATGTTGCGGGATCAAACCCCAGCGGCGACAAAGCCTAGATAGGAAAACCTTGATGCTTGAACATAAAAGCTCGATAAACCCAGAACAAGAGTATTAAACAAAAAAATGAAGATTCGGACAAGAAACCTGATCCAGAGGGTTTCGTGAGGAAAAAAGCTGAAATTTCGTTTCCAAGAGCAATGATACAAAACACAGTGCATGCAAGGCATGCAGAAATAAAAGTAATGATTAAGCAATTAAAAAACGTACAAAGATACTTCTGCCAAATAATGCACAAGCGAGCTTTGTGCTTCCGCCAAATAGATAAAACCATCATCCAGATGAGTAGTTCATGAAAAAAAAATCCATAAAAGCATGATATATAGTTAGAGAGCCATTTCTTAAGCAAAAAAAAATTTAGAAAACAAACTGTGAATGCTTTGGCGGCAAGCCTTCCAAAGGAGTTAGATGAAAACTAATAGAAAATAAGAAGTAACCTGCACAAATTAGAGCAAATAGAAGTTAATCAGGTTTGGCGGTAAACCAGCCAAATTCAAAAAAAATTCAATTTCTTCCATCTTAAGAAGATTAAAGAAGAAATTAGTGAAATCTCTCTGAAGAGTCTCCTTCGAATCGTACCTTCATGCAAACACTCAAAACAAAGATTAAACTGCTCTGATATCATGTTAGAAATGGAAAAAGAAATCTGTAAATAAACAATACTAGGAAAGAATCTAAGTGAGTAAATGCATGAAAAGATATTACCATAAAATAGGAGAGAGAAAGCTTCAAGCTCCGACACCATGAGACAAGATATTTGGAAAGGGGAAAGCAAAGAAAACCCCTTGTGATATTATGAATGAGGCATGAAAAGCCTAAGAAGGAAGAGAGAGAGATAGAGAGCAATGCTCATACAATAATTGAGAAGAGGAAGAAACCTCATTGTTGTTGAATGAGAGAGGAGGGTCATCTCTTAAATAGAGATGAGAGAGAGGAGTTAAAATGTAACTCCCATGTCTATGAATGCCACCATTCATAAGTGTGTGAGGCCAAGTGTGAGATTCCTCTTAAGGAGGAATAATCTAAAATTAGAAATTACAATATATATTTGTCCTCACATATTCCACTAGATGAAAAAATAAGATGTAGTGGAAAAAGGACAAAAAAGAAATATATTAGGATACCTTGGCTTATATCCTAATATATTACAACAATAAGTAAAGAAGGTCTAACCTTGGTTTATAAATACACCAAGGAAAGATTACAACTTCTAACAGTCTTCAAATAGCTAAAACATGTAGTTTGACTCAACCATATTTTGTAGTTACCTTTGAAGTGTGTTCTAATGCAATTCTCAAGGATATGTCCATATTCTTGACAATAATGACAACTTTTTCTAGTGTTGTAATCCCAATTATAGAAGTGTCCATGACTTCTTTCCTTTGCTGACTTGTTTGATGAACACATAGACTTAGATCTACACTCAAAAGCTCTATGTCCATACTTCTAACAATTGTAGCAATATCCTTCAAATCTTGGTGCATTCATGGTTCTAGTTTTGTATTCATGTGCATGATGACCTTGTTTGTTGCACTTATGACAATGAGTCATATTCTTGGGATTGACATGTTGATTTGTATTCTTACTCATCTACACATTAGCAGTATGTCCTTTCTTACCACAATAATGACAAATGGGTTTGGAGTTCTTAACTTTAATGTTTCTTACTTCAAAATCTTTGGATGATTGTCCTTCTTCAATGCTTGTGTAGCCTAATCATACTGTATTATTGTTGGATCTAGGGGATTTCAGTAATTGCTCAAAGTACTTGATGGATTCATTTGGCTTGTTCAAACTTTCAGCAATTTCTTTTTATCTTTTCAGGTCATTCTATAGTTGTTCATGTTGATCTTAGATTAGT
The DNA here is from genome assembly GCA_028749045.1 of Cupressus sempervirens. Classification (NCBI taxonomy): domain Eukaryota; kingdom Viridiplantae; phylum Streptophyta; class Pinopsida; order Cupressales; family Cupressaceae; genus Cupressus; species Cupressus sempervirens. The sequence goes on along the minus strand of CM053784.1, from coordinate 155,413,017 downwards.
TTTGACAATTGAGTGTCAACACACTTAAGTTATTTACTAAGTTCATGCCAAGATAGTAATGTATGCCAAGTATAACATGTAATACATAGATACCAAGTTTCAATGAGTGTTGAGTCACTCATGTGCTGAGTAAATAGTTGATGCCGAGCAAGTTCAAGTTTTGAGCTAGAAATAAAACTACAGTATGTGGTGAGCATCAGTAATATCAAGTGCCGAGTAACATAGATTAGACCTAGTTGTTTGTGATGGCACAAACAACTATGTAAACCATTTTTATGCTGACTGATGGATAGATCTCGAAGCTTTTAAGATAAGGACAAATCTATTTGGATTCCCTATGCAATCAACATGCAACCAATTAGAAAATTGGAGAGGTTAAGTAGCAAAACAGATGAATCTCAGCCATAGATTCATACCTAACCCTAAGCCACCAAAGTCTTTATAAGAAAGACAAAGCCCCAAAAGTTCCATATAGAATGCAAGAGAAGAGCATATAGAAGGAAAGGGGAGAATAGTTTTGAGAGCATTCAAGGTGACTTAGTAGAGTGAAAGACTTGCAGAATCAGTTTGCAAAACAAAGGATCAAAGAAATAACATTGTTATATAAGATCAAGAGGATCAAGGAGGATAGAATTGAGATTTTAAATCAACAAGACAAAGTTGTAAGTTATCAGATACTATTAATTTCTAGAAAATATATCAGTAGGGTGAAATCCTTTGGACTAAGGTTGACTTAACAATCATTGAAAATTCCTTTAACAGGGTGACATTCTGAGTGTATGTTCTAAAGTCCTCTAACCAAGAACACTTCTAGCAAGGCAAGACTTAATAATCTCTTGTAATCCTTTAATAAGGAAAGCCTTTTATAGAATAGACCATGGTTCATGGTCAATACTTTGTAACCTTGATAGGTGACACTTTATTCCTATAGTAGTGAAGAATTGTGGGTGCCATCACCACCTTAATTTTACCTTCTCATTTGGAGGTTTTTTGGGTAATCATATTAGGTGTAAAGTGTGTGCATGCTTATATTTTTTGATGCATTTTCTTTACATTTAATTTTAGTTTATTTTTAGATTACGATAAAAGCAGGTTTTGAAGGGACCCCGAAACCCTTTAACAAAAAGAAAAAAGATAAAGCATTATAGCCCAACAGGAAAAAGAAACCTACAACAAACTATAGAACAGTATCAAAATCAAGTTTTACAGGGACCTGAAACCACTAGAAAAGTCCAAAAACAAACTAAACTAGGTTTTATAGGGACCTGGAACCACTAATAGTCTAAACGAGAAAAACCAAAAACTAGGACCAGAGACCCCAACCAGTAACCAGCACCAGACAGGAACAAAAGCAAAGGACCTGACCTAGAGCCACTATTGTAGCTCTATGATCATTTTAGTAGCTTCCTTACCAATTGATATAGTCTCTTGAATGGTATCAGCAATTGAGGCAGCAACAACTTTCATTGCACTCTTCCTTGAGCTCTGCCTTGTTCTTTTGCTCGGACCCTCAGTTGAAGTGATTTCTTCATTAGCCCTTTTTCCCAGGCTTGTAGCGGCCACACATATACTCAAGGTGACTTGTTCCATCTTAGTGCCACTCTCCTTGATTAATATTTTGAGGTTCTTCTCATAGTTGTTAATATTTTTAGGGATGTCTCCCATCTGCCCTTCCAGTTGGCTAAGTTTGGCATTGGTAGTATCCTAGTTTTGTTGCAGAATTTCCACCTTTTTCTTCAAACCCATCATTTCATTATAGATCTAGGAATCTACTTTGAGTATGGTGTTGGCTTTATCCTTTGCAGAGTGTAGGAAGGTGAGCATGATATCCCTCTACATTGAATCGCTATCATCTTCAGCAGTCTCGTGTGGGGGGGAGCGGACATTGTCATTTTTATCCTCCATTTTTGTTTGATCCTCCTTTTGAGCCCCAGTAGAGTCCTCTATGTGAGTAGAGTCCTTCCTTTTTTCTTCCTCTATCTCCTTAATAGGAGAAGTAGTCTTAGCCGTATGGTCCTCCTTATTCTTCTCAACAGGGTTCCCGAAAGTGTTATCTTCCACTTTATCACCCCCACTAGATATAGCCTAGTTATCCTCATTAACAGATTTACTCTATTCAGAATTACCTTCACTATTAGATTTAATTTTAGTTTATTACATGCATCTAATGAATAGTAAAAATGTTTTAAGTGCTAAAATTTGAACTTTTGATTCACCCCCACTCTCAGAAGTGTATTGTTCCCATTCGTAATTCCAAAAATTGGTATTAGAGCTAAGTTCTCATCAAGGGAAGCCTTACAACTTAGAGAAAATATCTTGAAATGGAGGTCTACAAACTGGGAAAGGTTATTGAGAACCAAGGAATTGAGATCCAACTCATTCTGCATTCACTGGATGAAGCTAGAGAGGAGTTGAAGAAATCCTTAAAGAGAAGGAAAGAGACAGCCATTGCAGAAAATGACACACAATACAAAGAGATTGACACCACCAAGTTATTTTCTAATGGAGACTCAAATGAGTTTGATGCAGCAATTGTAGATCTAATGGAAAAAAATAGAGTACAAGTTGAGGAGATTAGAAATCTCAAGATTGAGCAAGAATCTCAAGCCATGATGTTGTGCGAAGTAACTAAACAAAAGAAGAGAGCCATAGAAAACAAGCTCATGATTGAAGAAGACAAGAGAAATCTAACAAACAAACTAGAAGTAAAGTCAACTAAGCTTACCAAAATCTCCAACATGTAATTGGATACCCTAAGATAGATGATGAATGCTCATCATGAGTTGAATGTCAAATACATTGAGATCACTACATTGAAATTACAGAATGAACAATTACAAAATGATCTTAGAAGAGAGAGAGATTTCTAAAAGTTTTAACAAGCCAAATGAAGTCATCAAGTACTTTGAGCAACTACTAAAATCCCCTAGATCCAACAATGATACTATAGGACTAGGCTATACAAGCACTAAAGAAGGAGAATCATCCAAGATTGCTAAAGAAAAGAATGAAAAAGGTAAAGAATCCAAACCCACTTGTCATTATTTTGGTAAGAAAGGACATATTGCTAATATATGCAAGAGCAAGAATGCAAATAAGCATGACAAACCTAAGAATATGGGTCATTGTCATAAATGAAAAAAGTAGGGTGATCAAGCACATGAATGCAAAACCAGAACCATGCATGCACCAAGATTTGAAGGTTACTACTACAACTATTAGAAATATGGACATAGAGCCATTAAATGTAGATCCAAATCCATGTAGCCACCAAACAAGTCATCAAAAGAAAGAAGTCATGGACACTTCTATAACTAGGATTACAATACAAGGAAAAGTTGTGACTATTGTCAAGAGTATGGACACATCCCTAAGAATTGCATTAGAACACACTTCAGTGGTAAATACAATAGATGGTTGAGTCAAAATATATGCTTTAGCTATTTAAAGATTGGTCATATCAGCAAGCACTTTCCAACAAGGTCAAAGAAACCTAATTGTAAATTCAATAAAGGAAAAGGCAAGGTAGATGTTGAACACACTAGAGGAGAGATGAACAAGACATGGAAAAAGAGAGATGGAAGCAACACATCAAATGGAGGGATCACTTCACCTAATAGGTCAAGTGGTCACACTTCATCAAACTAAGAAAAAAGGAGGTATGTGAGACTGATATTTAAAATGGTTTATCATTCATCAGTTCCAAAATAAGTTAGTACTAAAAAGGATAGATTAGCATGAATATAGATGCAAGATGATGAGGAAAGCCCATGGTTAAAATTTCAAATTTTCATATTGCTACCGAGTATGAAAAGTCTTCCTTAGATGGCAAGTGAACTCCCAGTTAGTGCCAAGTTGTCAGCCAAAGTCAGTTAGAGTTGAGTCAGTAGTAGCTATTGAGTAAAGGTAATGCCAATAGCCATTGAGTAAAGATAATGCCAATAGCTACTGAGTGAAATAGAAATTGTGAGTTTATAGTTGTACAAGCACCATGCAATAAATGCGATGTTTTGAAAGGTATGAGGTCAAGTTTCACCTATTTTTTGTCATAACAATTTCAAAGCAAGAAGAAGCAGAGTGAAGAAGCAATTCAAAAACCAGCTTGAAACATTTGCAAAGATCAAACACCAATTCATCAAATTATAAAGGTATTCTTCATAAGCTAAGCTACACAGTTTAATATTTGTTAAACCCTAGTTTTATAGAATGGCATCTAGTTGAAAAAGTGTGAAGTCCAATTAGTTAGCAATGAGGTCAAACAACACAATTTCAAAGCTATACCAGACATTTTCTACAAGCAAGACCTATCAGGCATGTTATCCATGATAATGCCTAAGGTTATAATGGTGCAAGATGTAAGAAAGTGTTATAACTACAAAGTAGGAGGCATTGGGGACATGGAGATAAGATAGAGATATGATAAATTATTTGAAAATGGTGAATTAAAGGAGAAATTCAAGATTATAGAAATAAAGGATTTGACTTGTGCCCTAGAATTCCCTACGGTTTTAAAAAATGAGTGGATCAAGATAGTTTTGATTATGATACATGATGGATGTTTGTGGTTAGAAGGTGGACCTATCAAGATTTTGAAGAGAATTTTTCATAGGGTTACTGATTATCCAACCCTAGATCAACTTAAGACACTGAGAAGTGACTCAAAAGAGGTCATTGAGAAAAATACAGGTGCTAAATGGAATAAGTGTGGAATGACTATTGCCACTATTATAGATCCACTTCTTGATTTTGAAATAAGAGTTATTTCTCACAAGTTCTATCAATCAAGCATGTTAAATAGTGCTCCCTATATAGCTATTGATGTTGGTTACAAAATTGTCAAGAGAGATCATACTTATGATCCTGCTGAGCTTCAATTACAACAAATAATGGAGAATCTTGGAGCAATTAAGAAGTCAAAAAGTTCTCAATGCAAGTTTGGATCAATACTTGTATGTATATTTTTCTATGTACAGAATAAGTTTCCATCTTTTGGTAAAATTAGATGGAAGACAAATAGATCAATAGCTATCCAAATTAATGAATATATTGAACAAATGGGAGAAACCTTTTAATTAGTGATGACAAGCTATTGTGAAGACTTCAAGAAGTCTATGAAGCAAAGATTGAGGATTCTTGTTTCCCTAGTTGAGCAATACTTTAGTGACATATGCTTCCTTGTAGATATTGATTATTCTTTCATCTAGGCTATTGTACCTAGGGTTAGATGGCTAATACCCCTAGTCTATAAAATAAATGTTGATGAAGCCTCAGCTACCATTACTAGGCTCCTAGCAGAGGAGATTGACAAAACAACCAAGATATTTGGCAACTATTATGTAATGAAGTCAAAAGTTGAAATGGAGTTGAAGACAACCTCCACACTAAATAAGAAAGACAAATTAGTGAGGAAATTGAAGGAAAAATTTGGACAAAGGGTGGGAGATGAAGAAGAAGAAGATGATGAAGAGTAAGAAGAGGTACAAGCTCAAGAACCTTTAGCTTTAACTCAAGGCATGGGTGAGGACCAAGAAGAAGAAGGTGCCAAGGGGGAAGAAGCTGAGGAAGAACCAGTACAACCAAAACCTAAGAAGAGAAATGTCAAGGCATTGGCTGTGGCCAAACCTAAAGTAAAAAGGACTTCCAAGCCCAACACAACAAAATCTAATAGCTCCAACAATAAGGGAAAGTACAACGACCACTGCACAAAAGGACAAAGAGCAAGAAAAAGAGAAAACAAAGGCCACTAAAACAAAAGGGCCTAGTGAAGATGAAACAAATGAGAAAATATATTGCACAACCTGAAACAAATGATGAAAGAATAGAGTCTGAAGATACAAGTCAATTTAGAGTGGTATGTCATACACCTAAATTTGATCTTGAGAATAATTGTGATAATGTTAGGGATAATGCAGATATGATAGGCTTAAAGAATATTGATTTTGGAAAGCTTGGTAGAGAAGAGAAAAACCAAGTAGAAGAGTCAATTTATGTAATGATGTCTAAGTTCAAGAATACTCCTCTTGAATTAGACAATGCAATGCCAAAGGAGTTGTACACAATTGTTGAAAATAAGTGGCATTATTGTTTGAATCTTGAGAAACAAATAAGGGAATCAACCCTAGCCCAAGTGATGCTTGAACTGACAAAAGGAAAAATTGTCAAAGCTAATAAGAAATATAGTAATCAATTTGCACCTAAATACAAGGCATTCAACATACTTTAGAACAACATTGAAGATGTTGTGAAGAAATCCACTCAAATGTGGAAATTAATATATGGCTTGACAAAAGTCAAAGAAGGAGAAGAGGATCCCTTCAAGGGAAGGAAAAATGAAGAAGAAGATGAGAAAAAGGAGAAGAAGATAGAAAAAGAAAAGGAGAACACCATTGTGGAGGAGATACAAAAAGAATCTGGTGACATGGTTACAACTGAAGAATAGCAAGAAGAACAAAGTGTGCAAGACACATAGATGCTAACCATGAGCCCTCCACATGACACAAATAGGCCCATAGACACAATAACTATAAAGGATATTTCTAATATCTCAACTTAGAACCTCAACCCATTAACTACAGAAGACCTAAAGAAGATACTTGACCAATCCACACTGCAAGCCATATTGTGTGAGAATCTTGTATTGGTTAGTGTTGAAGAGCTTTAGAAGGCAATAGCTGATATAACAAGGATAAGGTGAATACACAAGAACCACCTTCTGCCATCCCTTCAGATACTAGTGCTTAACCTTTAATACAATCAAATGATACATCTACAAAGGTTGATACAATTGTCAAAGTTGATATGGTTGAACAAACTAAGACTGCTCAAGAAGAGAAGACTACAGTAGAAGAAATAGGATAGATAAATGTGTATATACTTGATGCACAAACACAAGGTGAAAATTAATTAGTTATAATTCACCAAGGTAGATCTATAGGAAACCAAGGACATACTAAAGGAGAAGGAGCAAGAAGCCATTCAAACAATGGTAAATCTACTGACATATGGCTCTCCTAAAAAAGTCCTTCAGAGGTTGAGCACTGATGCAATACCACTATAGATTTGAGCACCAGGCTCCTGCTCATCCAAGGTTGCTAAGGTATTTCACTATGGAGATGTAGTTATAGATGAAGAAATAGTGATACCTAAATATTATTATGCAACCATGACATTAGAGAAAATAGGTTTAATGCAACAAGCCTTAGAAAGGAAGAAAAATCAAGAAATACTTAGAAAGGAGTATAAATAGAGGCAAGCATTACAAGATATTAAAGACATATTTTTAGATGATTTATCTTGCAAACACCTAATGAATCAAAGCTAATATTAGAAAAATTATTTGAAATTGTGGAAAAAGTGAATAATGAAAACCAGGAAACTAATGTCAAAATTATGGAATGGTTAGAAAGAAAATTTCAAGGAAGAGTCAATGAGAAAATATCTGGTGACATAGCACTAGCATAAGTGGAATTGGCTACAACAATTGAGAAAGTGAAGAAGGTACTTGAGAATATATTCTCATTGTACAAGAAATTGTATGATCCCACACTCTTCACACAAGAAACAAACCATAAAATTATGAGTCTAAAGAATAATTTGAAACTCTCAAGTATGCAATTACCTAAGAACCCAACTCAAAGTGAGAAGCATTTCCATTCATTGCTTCAAACAAAAAGTCAACTAGCTATGTTAATAGTAGAAGAGGCTAATATAAGAGCCATGTTGACTAACATCCAAGCCTCCCTAACCCCTCATATGAAGATACTCCACAAGGAACTAGGATATGTAGAAACATTGTTGTAGAAAGATCCTAATCTTTCAACATTAGAAGGACTAGTTCACCTTGTAGCAGAGATAGCAATCCAAATAAAGTCATTAGATGTTGCATTGGACAACTGGGATGGTGCTTTGAAAATTATAATGGAAGTCCACAATTTTTTTTTGGACAAATACATAAAGGGGGAGAATAGGGAATATAAAAAAGAAAGGAGGAGATATTAAGAAAAGGAGGAGAATAAAGATAAATAAAATAGGGGGAGCACACAAATAGGGGGAGCAAATAGAAAAATAGCAAAATAGAAAAAGAATAGAAATAAAGTATATCAGATAAAGAGTATCAGTATTTCAATATTTTTGAAGCCAAAAAGTATTAGCTAGAGACAAATCTACTTAGAATGGAGAACAAATTTTGGATACAAAATAGGCACATTAACTCAAGGGAAGTTACAAAATTTTGAGGTATATAGTCTATTATAGAAATTTGAATTTTTTTGGAGTTCTGTATATATGCCAAGCTGAGGATATATTATACTCGAGGAGATTAGATTTGTTATAAACAATTAAGTGTTTTTGAAACTCATGTCAAAGGGAGAGATTTCTGATCTCAGATTGGTTTTGAAAATTTAGTGTCAACACACTTAAGTTAATTACTAAGGTCATGCCAAGCTAGTAATGTATGCCAAGTATAATATGTAAATACATAGGTGCTGATTTGCAATGAGTGCCGAGTCACTCAAGTGTTGAGTAAATAGTTGATGTTGAGCAATTTCAAGTGCCAAGCCTAAAACAAAACTACAGTATGTGCTGAGCATCAGTATTATCAAATGCCAAGTAACACAGATTGGACCTAGTTGTTTGTGATGGCACAAACAACTCTGTAAACCAATTTTATGCCTACTTATGGATAGATCTCAAATCTTTAAAGATAATGATGAATCTATTTGGATTCCTTATGGAATCAACATGCAACCAATTAGAAAATTGGAGAGGTTAAGTGGAAAAATGGATGAATCTCAACTGTAGACTTATACCTAACCCTAAGCCACCAAAGTCTTTATAAGAAAGACAAAGCCCCAAAAGTTTCATGTAGATTGTGATTGAGGAACATACAAAAGGAAAGGGGAGAATAGTTTAGAGAGCATTCAAGGTGACTTAGTAGAGTGAAAGACTTGTAGAATCAGTTTGCAAAGCAAATGATCAAAGAAACAACATTGTTATATCAGATCAAGAGGATCAAGGAGGACAAAATTGAGATCTAAAATTAGCAAGACAAAGTTGTAAGTTATTAGATCAAACATTCTATTGTCACTTTCTAACAACTATATCAGTAGGGTGAAATCCTTTGGACTAAGGTTGACTTAATAGTTATTGAAAAATCCTTTAATAGGGTGACATTTCGAGTGAATGTTCTAAAGTATTCTAACCAAGAACACTTTTAATAGGGTGTGAAAATCCTTTAATAGGGTGGGACTTAACACTCTCTTGTAAGCCTTTAACAAGATAGGCCTTTCACAATGCAGACCATGGTTCATGGTCAACATTTTGTAACCTTAACAAGTGACACTTTATTTCTATAGTAGTGAAGAATTGTGGGTATCATCCCCATGCTAGCTTTACCTTCTCATTTGAAGAGTTTTTGGGTAATCATATCAAGTGTAAAGTGTGTGTATGCTTATATGTTTTGATGCATTTTCTTTACATTTCATTTCAGTTTATTACATGCATCTAATGAATAGTAAAAATGTTTTAAGTGCTAAATTTTGAAATTTTGATTCAACCCCCCTCTCAGAAGTATATTGTTCCCATTTGTGATTTCAACAGTTCATTTTGCAACTTCAATGTAGTTATCTCAATGTCTTTGACATTTAACTCATGATGAGCATTCATTAGTTGGATCAGGGTATCCAATTGCATGTTGGAGATTCTGGTTATCTCTATCAACTTTTCTTCCACTCTAATTGTTAGAATCCTTTTGTCTACTTCAATCATGGCCTTGTCTTCTATGGATCTCTTCTTTTATTTAGTTACCTTACATAGAATCATGGCTTGATATTCTTGTTCTAGCTTGAGATTTCTAATCTCCTTAGCTTGTACTCTATTCTTTTCAACCAGATCTGCAATTGTTGCATCAAATTCATTGGAGTCTCCATTTGAAATTAGCTTGTTGGTGTTGATCTCTTTATATTGTGTGTTATTCTCTACAATAGCAATCTCTTTCCTTCTCTTCAAGGATTTCCTTAATTCCTCTCTAGCCTCTTCTAGTTGATGTAGACTAACTTGTATCTGAATTCTTTGATTCTCAATAATCTTTCCCAATTTGTAGACTTCCATTTCAAGATCTTTTCCTCTAAGCTATAAAGCTTGTCCTTCTAAGACCTTAGTTCTGATACCAATTGTTGGAATTACAAATGGAAAGGTAAACTTCTAGGAGCGGGGGGAATAATCAGTAGTTTAAACTTAAACCCATAAAACTTTCACCATTCTTACATGCATAAGTAAATTGAAATAACATGTAAAGTAAATGCATCTAAGACATGTAATCAACACACACATAATACTAGATATGATCACCCAGAAACCATCCATATGAAAAGTTAAAACTAGGGTGGGGATAACATCCACAAATCTTTACTCATGTAGTAATGAAGTATAGCCAATTAAGGTTACATAGTTTGACCATGAATCATGATCTTTCCTATTAAAGGCTTATGGAGACTATTAAGTCCCACCTTGTTAGAGGATTTTAAAACCCTATAAGAAGTGTGCCTGGTTAGAGGACTTTAGGTCATTTACTTGGAATGCCACCCTATTAAAGGATTTAATACAACCTATTAGGACTACTCCACCTAGGAGATTTGATTGAAATCACCTGTTAAGATGTCTTAGCATGGATCTTGTGATTGGCACTAGCTTACCTAATTAAAGATCAACTCCACACAATGTCCTTCTTGATTCTTTATGATTAGATGTATTAATGCTATATCCTTCTCTATCCTTTGTTCTTCTCTAACTAATTCTACAATTCACTCTCACTGTTAAATAACTTTGAATTATCTATGAACAAATTTGATCATTCACCCCTTGTTACCTTCCTGTAACTTTATAAAAAGTTTAGGGCTCGTCTTCCTTATAAAGACTTTGGTGGCTTAGGGTTAGGTATGAATCTATGGTTGAGATTCATCCACAATTTCCACTTAAACCTTAATATTTTTTGATTGGCTACATGCAATTACATAGGGAATACAAATAGATTCATGCTTATCTCCAAAAGATTGAGATCTATCCATAAGTTAGCTTGGAAACTGTTTACATAGTTGTTTGTGCAATTACAAACAAATGTGTTAAAACTATGTCACTCAACATATGAAACCATTGATACTTGACATGCATCATATTTCTAATTCTGACTCAACACCTACATTTCTTGACATCCATTATCTACTTGAGAATTTGAATCACTTGGCATGGTCTATCTTCTTAGCACATGAATGACTCAACACTCATTGCAACTTGGTAGAGTCTAGTATTTACATATTATGCTCAACATGTATCACTAGTTCAACATGAATTGAGTGAATGACATAAGTGTGTTGACACTCTATTGTCAAAACCAATATGAGATCAACATATCTAGGAAAGATGAGGCTTTATAATGTAGATAATTCCCACAAATTCCCTTTGCATTTGACTACAAGGACCAAACTAGGAGCATGAGTCTCCAAGGTTTAATTTGATCCTTTAGGGTGGAATCCAATCCCCACTTATTGAAAATAATTTATACAATTAAATACTGCAACTCCACAATCCTTATCCCAAGTTTTGACACATTTGACAAATTCTATCCTACCTTACTATGAGCGATACAAGGAAAATTACTAGCAAGTTGATCTCTAGGGCTTCCAAGGACTTGACCAAGTCCAAATCTAGGTTCAATAGGACCCTAAAAACTACCCTCAATTATCTCCAAAAGAAGAATACTAGATCAATCTTTCGACACTACTTTTCCTTAAAATTGGCAGTTAGGAACTAGGCCTAATTAGGGCTAGTTGAAAAAGGAAGTATCCAACCAACATCCCCCTAGACAAAAAAATCACTTGGAACATGTCAAGGACAATGAAAAAGTCTTAAGTCTTTGTTTTCAATACCAAATTCTGCCCCAAACTCATTTCATGCACTGAAATGTACACTTTAGGATAGTCACACAAAGATGCCTATCCCAGGGTTTTTTGGATTCCTCCCATGAACTACATTTCCATAGTTTGAAACTAATGCAATCTTAAAATAAATCCTCATATCTTTCAAAAGACCAAGGTTTAGAATTTTTCCATGGTTGATTCACAAGATATGGTCAAATTTCTCTTGAAATCCTAGGAGCGGCCTATAATGCTATAACTAGTACAAAAATGGTTGTATCTTTCTTGAAACTATAGATGAAACCTTAAAACCAAAATAATTAGAGTGGTGATTCAACCCTCTATCCAACTATGTCAATCTTACACAAAAATTAGACTGTATAGATCTATACAATGCCAAAAACTAGTGAAAATGCTTTAAAAATATAGTTTTCTTTGTTGTAACAATATTTCTTCTGTAAAAATAATCTCTCCATCTATCTTGGGACATCACTCCCATATCCATTTGATAAATCACAATATTTCTTGCAACCAAAAAGTGCTTTGGATAAGTTTTTCAACAAAATTTGCAAATTTGCAACTTAACAACTTTTGCCAAAAAGCCATCAAATGAAAATTGCCGATCAAGAATTGATTCTAGAATGCTAAAACATGCTTAAAAACTTATTAAGGTCTCCTAACACCTATTCTCCTATTCCTAGGATGAAAACTCAAGAAAGTGTTCTCTTTAATCAAGATGGATGTCAAGGTTTATAATTGCACCTTGTGTCCTTGGTCTCACAAATTGGGCTTATTACATAAAGGAAAATGAGAGTTTGAGATGTCATATTCCTTGGATGGGGATTTTTTAGAGTGTGCTCCTACACAAAGGGTATTGGGTGGGTATTGGAGGGGGTGAGAGAAAAAGAGTGAAGCAATATTTCTTGAAAATAGGTGAATTATTTAGTATGCCACATATGCATGTGCTATGATTCAAGTTCACTAAGTGAATCCTTTTTGACTTCTTCTTAGGGTTATGTTTCTCATAGTTAGGGCATGGTCTTATTCATTAGATTATGAGGGTCTCCTAATGTATTTGATTCTATTCTACTTGTCACTTGGCCATGGATTGTTCTCTCTCACATCATAAAGGTACTTCCACTTGCTAGAAGGACACTAACAATGATCACCTTATTGTTCTAGCTTTTGATTCTTCCTTTGGTGACTCTTTATATGCTTATGAAAATTCCTTCCATGATGATTTTTTACTCATTTTTTTGGTATGAACTCCTCAGTCCTTGCAGATCCTATTCAACCTCTTACCTTTTATGTGGCCCTCTATGGTTGTGTTGACTCTTTTCTTTCTATTTCTCTTGTTGTGCTTCAATATTTGGTAGATGATAAGATTCCTTGTCATCATTAGGCTCCTTGTAATAATAGTCTCACTAAGGGGTTTCCCCACTTGCTATCCATGGTGATGGTGTTCATAATGATATTTTTGTATTGATTGTTGTTCATCAATAAAAGAAAGATCCTTCTTCCTCCTCTTCCCAAACTCTTATCGAGTCGTTGGTGAGATTTCTACTCACCCTTGATGCAGATTACTAGTTTTTCTGCTAATGTTATAGATGGTTTGTATGGCCCTTTCTATTGTAGGCACCTAAAATTGTTCTTTCTATCTAATATTATTTTTTATAAATATTTTCCCTTAACATTATAGTTTATTCTATTAATTTACTATATTGTTACATTATTCTCCTTATTTAATTAAATTTAGTTTAATTAAATAAATTTATTATCCCTTTTGTATTTAAATTCTATTTAAATGCCACCTTTTCAATATATTAAATTTATTTTAATACATGTCTCTTCCATTTTCTTTGTTTAAAAAAATTTAATTTATTTAATTTCCTCCACTTGGCTAACATTATTCTAAACTGTTTAGATTAAATTTTATCCTATTCATTAATCCTTAATCCTCTTCTAGATCTTGGTTAAAGTGCATCTAAGCTTGTATTATCTCCAATGATGTGCACAATCACCTTTTCCTACATGGCCACCTCTTCATCTCTATTCTCCACCAATCATTTTAGATTTCAACTTTTTTTTGAGTTTTGAATGTTTTTTTTCTCTTAATCCTAGCTACTTACTCCCTTTGCCTCTTAATCTTAGCTTATATCTTTTTTTTCTCTTTATCTTACCCCTTGGTTATGTTGGCTCCTAATTTAACAATGATTTTAACTACCTTTTATAATCTCAGAGAAACCTAGGAATGAGCTAAAAACCATCATCAGTATTCTAAGAAAAAAATAAAAGGACCAACTAACAGGACCTTGTGATCTTCTCTATTGAAATAACTTAGATTGTTTTTTCAAATGTACTTTCATTTCCATTGTAATTGATGATTTTCAAATGCAGATTTTGATCTCATTTATGTATAATATGAGAGGAGGAGACATGTCTCTTCAAGAAACATGAAGAGACATGTCTCTATAGTTAATCACCATTTAGTTTATAAATAACTATATGCATATCTCATCTTATATATATAATATTAATATATTAACCATATATGTAATATAATATAATATAATATAATATTATTATATTATTATATAATAATATATAATACATAATATATATAATACATATTATATTACATATATATTCTATATTATATATATAAGATATATAATGCATAATATATAATATATATTATATTACATACATAATATATATTATATATATAAGAATCACCAATAAAAATTTATCTAAAAAACATAAACACAGATTAATATATAAAATAGTCAATGTTTTACTTCTACTGATGCTAAAACATTAACACCCCCTCTTTAGCAAGGGAGAAGCAAAACATTATTAGATTAGAATAAGAATCATTATGTAATAAAAAAAATGTATATTAAAATCTCTTAGCAACATAAAGTATTTCCTATGATCTCTACTTGCACTTAAGCAATGTCTAGAGATGTCCATAGTGATTAAAATTTTCATGATCTCTACTTGCACTTAAGCAATGTCTAGAGATTTCCATGACACATTTGTAGTTCATGATCTCTACTTGCACTTAAGCAATGTCTAGAGATGTTCATGACACACTCATGATCTCTACTTACACTTAAGCAATGTCTAGAGATGCTCATAACACACTCATGATCTCTACTTGTCCGAAAACAATATCTAGAGATGTCCATGATAACATGACTATCATTTGTAAGATTTTCATCTTACAAATATTACCTTTTATTTGTTATCATGGTGTCTAAAATATTTTGGCCCAAAGAACCATGATAATAGGCCTATCATATGTAAGATTGTCACCTTACAATGATTACCTTCTATTTATATATGCTAATGAGAGATCGTCACCTTTCATTACATATTTGAAATAAAAATTATCTAACTAGATATAGATTGAAATAAACATATCAATTTTTACCTTTTAAATATTTCAATTTAACATTTCCCTTTATAACTTCTCATAGAGAAGATATCATCCATAAGTGATTGCATCTCAAAATTTCTCCCTCTGAATATAGATCCTAGGATGTCAGGTCCTCTTATTACTTCCTAAAAAAAAACTCTCTTTTCCCAAGGATGCTTGACAAACTCATCACTCCTTCATGATATACATAGGAGTAGGCGCATCACCATCATGTAGTCACCCACATGGATTTCTAGACTCCCTCTGAGTATCAATCTTCTAACCTCTAGCATTGCCTTTGAAGAAGTGTCACACTCCCTCTTAATGTAGAAGAATCTCATAATCTCAATCATCAAAGATACGTGTATCAAGAGCCACACTTTATCCATCTTGATCATTAGGTTCTTTGGAACTACTATCATTAGATTTAGTTTGTATAATATTTGGTAGCATATTGAAGTACCAACCTTCTTTTCCTGTAAGAATATCCTCAAACATAAATGAAAAGATCAAAGAAAATGACCTTTATAGTATGTATAGAATTACAAATAAATGGATAGATAAATGTAAAAGATATAAGTACTTATCTACCCATGAGCATCATGGAATATCTCCTTCTCTAAGGATGGTTCAAGTGGGAATGAAACATTGTCTATTATTCCCCCTCACAATGTAAAGTTACCACTCTTATATTATTGAATACTTTCACATCTCATCAAATTTGATGACTTCTTTCTAAGTTCCATCTTGATCTTTTATCCATTGAAATTCCAACCATTCATTAAGATTAATACTAGAAGCTAACATAAGCTCATCCACAATACACCAATATCTTGATTGAGTATTATTGTGTCACTTGAATGACTCTACAATTCATATGTCAAATATCGTTTATTATTTATCGTAGATGATTAAGATCACATAGTTGCATGATTTAAGGTCCTCTTGACTATTAAAATTTATTGATCATTGAAGATTCTATCACAACATGGTTTACTCCCTCTGAATCAATATGATTGAGATCACTGAAGATTGATTGAATCACATCCCCTATCTACTCTCTCTCTTTTAAGGTTCTCTCTAATGAAATGTCAGACTCCCTCTAAATCTCAATCTCCATCTTCCTATAGTAACAATCTCAGAGGAAAACGTCAAGGCACATAGCTCATATAGAAATAGGAGGATAATACTCAAGGTTAATAAATAATTCTACAAAATTATCATCCCAATATAATATAAATAAATGTGTATACTCTAAACATAAAGTATATCTTCCATTTTCTATATATATATATATATATATATATTTATATTATGATCTATATTTTAACATATTGAAATACCAAAAAAATTTGATTAGAATGTTAGTAAATTTATCTCATATCTATTACTAACAACATAAATTTTTATAACACAACTCTTTATTTTATATTTTCAATAATAGAAATAAGAATACTCAAATCTTTACCTTCCGCACTCCCAAGATAAATCTCTTTATAGTTAAAAAAATATTATATCAAATTATTAAATATTATTTTGAATGAATGTATACATACATACATACATACATATATATACACACACACACACAAACATATATCTATATATATATCTATCATCTTTCATAATATTCCATACAAAATATATTATATTACTTTGTAATTATATATTATTGAACACATATATTTTCAATTATAACATTTCATATGATATAGAAACTAATATAAAATGCCTAAAATCATACTTGAATGGGTCAATTCGTACCCTTACCTCCTTATAGTGTATTCCCTTCATTCCACCTTTAATAAGCTTATATGCAATAGAACTCACTTCCATTTTAATCGGTTTCCTATATTTCAGTCTCATATATCCTCTTCATGCACAACCACTTTTATATCTATAATTAACCAATTATGCTGGTCCACATTTTATAGGCATCGTGACTTTACACTAAATCTCTATCTTCCCTTTATTGATAGCACTTAAGAGGTACTTGCATGTCACTTGCCTCTTTTCACTATATGAATTGATTTTCATGCACAATATCATGTGAGTTTATTGTCCTCCACTTGTAGATTCCATAGACATTAAATCTAACAGATTGAGGAAGTTTGATCAGACTCCAAAACCTCTCCATCAAACCATAGACAAAAGGTTGTTGGAATATTAAAATGGGAAGAGTATTTCTAAGAAGGGGGGGGGGGGGGGGGGGGGGGGGGCGGGGGCTTGAATCAGAAGTACCACAATTTAACCTTTTCAAATCCTTTAAAATAAATAATTGAAAGTAAACTACACTGCATGCATGCAAACATATCAAATAAGCATAAAGTAAACACATTCATCAACACACATAACACCAGAATTTTGGTAACCCAAAAACTCTCTAGGAATAAGAAGGTAAAACTAGGGTGGGGATGATACCCACAAAATCACTGCAACAATAATTGTTTGACCACTTCTGATGGTTTTTCATGTGAAAGGTCTACCTTGTCAAAGACTTTACAATATGTCAATAGTGACTTGGTTAGAGGATTTACAAACACTTTACATGAAGTGTCACCCCGTTAAAGGATTTAACCACCTCTTCAAAGGATCTACAAAAATAGCTATTAAGCTAACCTATTATCATAGGATTTCACTATCTAATACAATTGCTAGAGAGTATTAGAAATCTTTGACCTGATTGCTTACGATATTCAATTGCTGATTTCAGGCACTAGTTCTACTCATTTTGAATTTGATCCACTGAGATCTGATATCTATTCATAACCCTCATTCTATTCTGATCAACTAGATATGTAATTGCTTCTCAATTTACTAAGTTTGTGATGCCCCTGCTATTTGCCCTGTTCTGTAATTTTTCTATTTTCTTAGCAACTTCCTTGATGTTAGGATTAAACCATGGATAGAAATAAAAATTACATGGAAATATAACCAATAACAAAAAATAATAGATCACATAGAAAAAAAAATGACACCAAGATTTAACATGGTTCACCGAATCCCTGGGCTACATTCACCAAAAAACAAGTTTTATATTATTACGATCTAGTAATTATAACCTAATTACAGTTCATAATTCCTTACAACTCAATACTATCACAAGAACCAATTTCACATCACAACATAATGAAATTACCTAACCCTAGCCCTTTTATACAAGTAATTTTATGTTGCTTTAGGGTTACAACATGTCGGCCATATGTTGGCCACAATGTCGACCATGGCCCAATTTTTTTTTTTGAGGTGATGCCTCGAACCCCAAAGAATTTATGAAGTATGTGCAGTACTTTCCTAACCAATTACCAAAAACTAACAATCTCCCACTTGAGGACTGATCAAACTCCACACTCAACAACAATCTCCCACTTGGAGACTAATCTTGTAGCTATGTTGCTACTCTAGGAGGCTCCCACTGGATCAAACCACCATAGACTTTGTTGTTCTTTTATTCATGTTCAGTCTACAAGACCAACTAAAATTGAAGAGGAGGTCAACTTCTCCCTTGTTACTACCTTTGTCAAGATATCTAATAGATTTTCATTTGTATGTATCTTCTCTAGCTTTAACTGTCCATCTTCTAATACTGACTGAATGAAATGGTACCACAACTGTATGTGTTTGGTCTTTGAATGTAGATCTAAATTCTTTGCAAGATGAATGGCACTTTGACTATCAGTGAACAAATAATTATCCTTCTAAGAATGTTCCAATTCTTCCAAAAAGAATTGAAGCCATATCATCTCCTTGGCTATCTCTGTAGCATCAACATACTCTGCCTCTATAGAGGATAGAGCATTAATATTCTATAACCTAGAAACCCAGCTCATGGCTGCCCCACCAATAGTAAAGACATAACTTGTAGTACTTCACTTGGTATCAATATCCCCTGCCAAATCTGGGTCAACATAGCCTTGTAAATCAATAGTAGAGCCCCCAAAGTGTAAACACTTATTGGATGTAGCTCTCAAATATTTGAGAATCCATTTGATTACATTCCAATGCTCAATTCCTAGATGACTCAACTGAAGCATAGGGTACCTTAGACATCTTATCCTCCTCTTCTTGTGTCTTTGGACACATCTCCTTAGTCAATTTCAAATGACTAGGTAAAGGTGTGCTGACAGCTTTAGCATTCTCCATAGAGAAATGTTGCAACACCTTCTCCACATAAATAGCCTAAGATAGCATCAATTTTCTATTTTTCCTATCTCTACAAATCTTCATACCAAGGATTTTTTTTTCTGCCCCCAAATCCTTCATAGAAAATGCATGTGCTAATTGGCATTTCAACCCTTTAATATGATCCATGTTAGACCTAGCTATAAGCATATCATTAACATATAAACATAAAATAATGTAGCTGTCATCATCCAACCTCTTAAAATAAACACAATGATCTAAATGACACCTATTGTATCCATGCTCATGCATAAAATTGCCAAATTTTAGGTACCATTGCCAAGGTGCTTGCTTCAAGCCATATAAACTTTTCTTCAATTTGCACACTAAGTTCTCCTTACCTTTGACCTCAAATCCCTATGGTTCAGCCATATATATCTCTTTATCTAAATCACCACGAAGAAAGGTTGTCTTAATATCAAGCTACTCTAAATGCAAATCTTTAGTAGCCATAATACTTAAAATAGTATAGATAGAAGTCACTTTAACAACAAGGAAAAATTCTCATCAAAATCAATGCCCTTTTCTATGCAAATCCTTTTACAACTAACCTAGCTTTAAATCTTTTCTTACCTCCTTCCTCATCTTTCAACTTATAAACCCACTTATTTTGTAAAGCTCTTTTACTTACAGGCAACTTGCACAAATCCCATGTCTTATTCTTTAGCAAAGATTCCATTACATAGTTGATTGTAAACTTTCACTGAATCTTAGTATCCACCTGCATAGGTTCATCATAACTTTTAGTTTCACTAGCATCAGTAAGTAAAATAGAATACAAAGAGGGAGAAAACCTTTGTGGAGGTCTAATTTACCTTATTGATTGTCTAACATTCACTAGTATGTGTGGTATTTGTTGTTGCAGTTGTTGCACATCATGAGGAATGACTGGAACATCAGCTTTTGGAGTATCATGCATCACTACATAATCATCTTCTTTTTTCTCATGTTGCTGCAATAGATCTTTGTACAACACTTTCTCATTGAATATGACATCCCTACTTCTTACAATTTTATGATTTCTAAAACCCCAAAGCTCATAACCAAATTCATTAATGCCATATCCAACAAAAAAAAAATTTCTTTGACTTAGCTTCCAGCTTGGTTCTATTTTTAGAATCTATGTGAGCAAATGCTTCACAACTGAAGGTTTTGAGAAAAGAATAACTCAGCTTCTTACCAGTCCATACTTCCTCTAGAATACCACAATCCAAAGTAGTAGAGGGACCTCTATTAATCAAATATAAATTAGTATTGATAACCTCCACCCACACGTGTAAAGGCAACCCAACAGACAACTTCATGCTCTTTGCATGTTCCATTATAGTCCTATTCATGTGTTCAACCACTCCATTTTCCTATGGAGTCCTTGGAATAATTTTCTATCTATGGATACCATTAGCGGAGCAATAATCTTCAAATTCATAACTGCAATACTCACCACCATTATCAGATCTGAGACATTTTAATTTCTTACCAGTCTCATTTTCAACCAAGCATTTCCATTTCTTAAAAGTTTGAAATACATCAAATTTTTGTTTAAGGAAATAAACCCATACTTTTCTAGTTTCATCATCAATGAATGTAACATAATAATGAGAGCCACCAAGGGAAGATACCTGAGCCAGTCCCCATACATCGGTATGCACAAGCTCTAATTTCTCCTTTTTGTTTTCCTTCCCAGTCTATACAAAACTCACTCTCTTTTATTTTCCATACACACAACTTTCATAGAAATCCATATTAACACATGTTAGACCTGGTAAAACTTTCTTTGAATGAAGAACTTTAATACCTTTCTCACTCATCTACCCAAGTCTATTGTGCCACAATGCTATATTAGAATTTACAATAGTTATTTGTTCTCCTAGCTCAACTGCAACAATTGTTCCTAAACATTCATTTTTCTCTGAAACAATTAAAGTAGAAGGAACAATATGAACTGTACAAAGATATAAGGTGCCTACTTTCACACTTTTTGCTACTAAAAGGGAACCTTTTGAAACCTTCCAATTTTTATTATTAAAAGTAACTAAACAAGTTCAAAATCCCCTTGGACATAATCAATGAAATAACCTTTATGGCGTGTAGCATGAAATGAAGCACCAAAATCTAAAACCCATGAATTATCAACACTTTCTAAAGACAGAAGAAAAACATCCTCTTCAGATTTGTTACTTACCACATTTTCCTCCTTATCTCCATCTAGTTTATCTCCTTCATTTCTCTTTCAATTCCAACAATCTTTCTTTTTGTGCCCTGGTTTCCCATAGTACTAGCAGTCATTTAGTCCTCTTGATTGTGACCTCCTCCCTTTTGACTTCCTCTTGATTTCCCATGATTTCAAAAGTTACTTCCTCTCTTAGTCATTCTGCCCCTACTTTGTTCGTTCAAAACACTTTTTGATGTAGATCCACTTGAGGTTTTCCTATGATTTTTCTCACTCAAAACAACACCGATCACATCTTCACATTTTAGGGTACTAGATCTAAGAACAAAATTACTCATAGCCATTACCAAGCCATTCCAACTTTCAAGAAAAGAGCAAAAAATCAAGAGAGCTCTAATTTCTTCATAAAAATTGATACCCACAGAAGATAACTAACTAGTAATAGTATTAAACTCATTTAAATGATTTGTAGTAGATCCACCTTCTGCCATTTTCATATTAAATAAAAACTTCATGAGAAATAACTTGTTTGAAGTGGAGGGCTTTTCATATAGTTTCACTAGGGTTTCCATCAATTCTTCTATTGTCTTCACTTTTGTAATATTAAATGCCACTGATGGTGGCCAAGCATAATTGAATGCTTTCAAGTTCTTTTCTATCTAAAAGATCCCATTCATTATTTGACATAGATCCCTAATTTTTGGCTTTACCTTCCAACAACTTCCATAAATCCTTCTTATAAAGATAGTCTTCCATTTGCATCTTCCATAACTAGAAGTTTTGTCCATTAAACCTATCAACCCTCAGCTTACCCTTGTCAGCCATTTCTCCCACTCAACTATGAGACTTTCCTGTAGAGGATAACCAAAAAACAACCTTGCTCTGATACCACTTGTTAGGATTAAACTACAGACATAAATAAAAATTACATGGAAATATAACCAATAATAGAAAATAATAGATCACAAAGAAAAAAATATAAGACACCAAGATTTAATGTGGTTCACCCAATCCCTGGGCTATGTCCACCAAACAACAAGTCTGATATTATTACGATCTAGTGATTATAACTTGATTATAGTCTATAATCCCTTACAACTCAATACCACTGCAAGAACCAATTTCACATCACAACATAATGAAAATATCTAACCCTAAGCCCTTTTATACAAGTAATTTTATGTTTCTTTAAGAAGTATGTACAATACTTTCCTGATCAGTCACCACAAACTAACAATCTCCCACTTGGGGACTGATCAGGCTCCACACTAAACAACACTTGACTTCTATTTAGCAACATGAAATTGTGGGATCTAAGCCTTCTTTTAAAGGCCTCATAAAATTAGGGTTAGGTATGGATCTAAAATCCATATTGAATCTTTTATTCCCACTCATTCCTTGCACTTTTCTCATTGGTTGCATGCCTTTTCCATTTTTCTTATTGGTTGCATGCTGATTGCATAGGAAATATAAAAGATTCATTCTTATCCTTATTATCCTTCAAAATCCTTCTATGTTGCCTCAAAAGATGGTTTACATCCGAGTTTGTGAAGGAAAAAAATCATATGCTAATTCTATGTTACTTGACACATATTGGATTACTGGTGCTCAACACATGTTTGATCTTGGTTTGCTCGGCACCTATTACATTCTGTCTTGCTCAACACATGTATAGTTTTGAGTCACTTAGCACATGAAGTGTTTTGACTTTCTTAGCACCAATTGTGACTTGGCACCTATATATCACTTGGCACCTGTATAATGCTCATCACCTATTGGAATTCTGGCTTGGCACATGTAGTTTACTCGGCTTCTATGTAGAAAGTGGTTAATGTAGAAAGTGGCTAAGTGTGTTGACACTCAAATGTCAAAACTATTCTGAGACCAAAAATCTCCCCCTTTGACATGAGTGTAAAAAACACTTAACTAAACATTATTGATCTGACCTTATGAGTACCCTAAACATTTTTCTTTGGATATGTACAAAATTTCAAAATTTTGTTCAAAATTTTGTAAGGAACAAAATACCTTACTCCCCCTAAGCTAATTGTGCCTTGTCTATTCTTTTAACCAAAATTATATGCTAAACATACTTGATACTCTTTTCCTTTGCCCTATTTCTATAATTTGTACCTATGCTTTGTATTCTTGTATTTTGTATCAGAGCTATCTTCCATACAATTCCAAAAATTTTGTATATCCCCTTTTTGGCTATCTACAATCTTTTCCCTTTATTTTTGAAAAGAATGAATGAAATAATCTAATTACTAGAATACTTAGTATTCTCCCCCTTAAACATATCTTCCTTATTGTTATTTCTCCCCCTAAACATTATATCTATCTCCCTTATTGTTATTTCTCCCTCTTTTTGACACTTATGTCAAAGGGTTCTAAGAAGTAATACCATATTAGCCAAAAATGTATTGTTTACCTCCATTATCATTTTTAGAGCTACATCCTAGTTTTCCAAAGCAATTTCAAGTGACTTATGCTGGATGGAAGTCTTTGCAGCAAGATGTACAAGCCCATCAAGTGTAGAAAGATTGGGATCTTTCTTTAAGACAATTTTAGCATAGACTTGCTCTTTGTAGAGGACATCCAAATGTGCGGTAATGGAGGACTATATCTACATCAATTTGGCCTTTGTATTGGCCTCTTCACTTGTGAGTGCAACTAATTCTCTTTGAGTGTGAAGTGATTTGGCAAAATGCTTCTCACTTTGAGCTAGATCTCTTGGTAATTGCATGCTAGAAATCTTCAGATTTCTCTCCAAGCTCATTATCCTTTGGCCTATCTCTTGTGTGAAATTGGAAAAATCACACAGATTTTTGTACAATGAAAAGATATTCTCATGTACCATTTTGACCTTTTCAATCTACTTGGCCAATTAAACTTGTTGGAGTGCTAGGCCACTTGATAGTTTCTCATTTACCTTTCCTTGAAACTTCCTTTCAGGCCACTCCATAAGTTTGATGTTGGTATCTTGGTCTTCACTTATTACCTAGTCAACTATATCTGATAATTGTTCCATTATAGGCTTTAACTCATCTGGTGGCTACAAGTTGAAGGCATCCATAAAGATGTCCCTAATATCATGTAGTGCTTGCTTATGCTTATACTCCTTTCTAAGCATTTCTTGTCTTCTTCTTCTATTTAATGCATCTTGCATCTCTATAATCTACTCCATGGTGATAGTCTTTGAGTCATAAGAAGGTATTACTATCTCTTCATCTAGCTCAGGGTCTCCATAGTGAAGTACCCTGGCAATCTTTGTAGAACTTGAGCCTGGTGTGGAGATTTTCAAAGGTATGGCTTCAATGCTCGGCTTATGAAGATTTTTTGAAGGAATGCCTATTTTTGGTAGCTCTACCAATCTCTGAATAGTGGCCTACTCATCTTCTCTTGATGTAGCCTCCTTCTCATCAGACTTCCCTTCTTTTGCACTCAGCTTCTGAATGGTGTCACTTGCTACTATTGCAATTGTTGGAGATAGTGGTGGAAGCATTAAAATTTGAGTGCTAGTAGCTGTATATATAAAAGGTGGTTCGTATGGTTTCATCTTGTCTATTTTTGGTTCTACTACTACCTTCTATAACTCATCTATACTCACCAATATAGGATTTGTGCATTATTGTGCCTGTAGAGTGGATTGGTGAAGGATCTTAGAGAGATCCTCTACAATTAGGGGATTGATGTTCTGAGCAAAATTGTTAGAAACATCCTTGATTGTTATAGTGTTTGCAAGTGTGATGATTACATGAGGAGGGCTAGGGGGTGGCATTTGTGTGTCTTGCACACTCTGTTCCTCTTGCTTCTATTGCTCAACTGTTGCCATGTCTTCTCCCTTTTGTGTTTCCTCCTCTCCTTATTCTTTATCCTCATCATCTTCCTTTTCTTCTTCTCTTTTCACTTCTTGTTCTTTTCTTGTTTTTTTATCCTCTTCCTCTTTCTTCTCTTCTTCTTGCGTCTCTTCCTCTCCTTTCTTCTTTTCTTCTTCTTTTGCTGATTTCTTTTTCTCCTCAACTGCTTTGGCTTCCTTTTCCTTTTCACTATCTTTAGTCTTATTTGCTTCTAGATCCTTGTCATCAGTCAATTTGTAGATTATCTTCCACAATTTTGTGGACTTATCTACTACATCCTCAATTTTATTTTGTAGGATGCTGAAGGCTCTGTATTTTGTTGCAAATTTTCCACCATGTTTGTCATTAGCCCTTGTTATTTGACCTCTTGTTAGGTTAGGCATCACTTGTGCTAAGGGAGATTCTCTGACCTCCTTTTCTATTTTTAGATAATAATGCCATTTGTTTTCAACTATCTCACATAGCTCCCTAGGCATGGTATTGTCTAGCTCTAGATGTGTGTTCTTAAATTCAGCCATCATGGCATATACAGATTCCTCTATTTTGTTTTTCTCTTCTCTACTTATCTTATTGAAATCAAGGTTTTTTAAATCATTCAAATCTACATTCTTAATATTTTCACAGATTTTATCTATAGCAAATTTGGGAGGATAGCTTACCAGTCTAAATTGGCTGATATCCTTTGTCTCAATCTTCTCCTCCTCATCAGATTTTGGTTTTGCTACATATTTTTTTCTTTCCTTTGGCACTTCACTAGTCTATTTAATGGCCTTCTTCTTCTCTTTTATTTCCTCCTTGGCCTTTTGTGAAGATTCTCTTGTGATAGCTCTAGTTGCTAGTGACTTTGGTTTGGCTTGTGTTGTTCATGTAGCCTTCTTTGCTTTAGGCTAGGCTAGAGGCTAAGTTTTAGCCTTTCTCTTCTTTGACTTGGCTTCTTCTTCCTTGAAACCTTCCTCCTTATCTTCTCCTAAGCCCTAGGTCAATTCCATTGGGCCTTTCCCTTGTTCTTCTTCTTCAATCTCACCTTCTTCTTCTTCTTCCTCTTCAGCACTTGCAGCCCCTTCAATATTTGCACCAAATTTTTTCTTTATTTTCTTCACTAGTTTATCCTTATTCTTTAGGGTGGAGGTTTTTTTAAGTTCCATATAAACTTTGGAATGCACAACATCATATGTTCCAAAATGAGGAGCCTCCTTATCAATCTCTTTTGCAAGCAATGCTATGATTACTGCTGAGGCTTCATCTACATCAAGTTCATAACTTAATGACCTTATCCATCTCACCTTCGGAATTGCTACTTGAATGTAAGTGTTGTCAATGTCTAGTAGGAAGCATATGTCATTGATATGTTTTTTCACTAAGGAAACTAGTATTCTTACTCTTTGTTTCATGTATTTCTTAAAATTTTCAAAATAGCTTGTCATTTGTGCTTCAAAGTTGTCACCCATCTGATCAATGTACTCATTGATTTGAGCGATTACAATTTTGTTTGGATTCTAATTCACCTTTCCAATTGAAGGAAACTCTTCCATGACATAGAAAAATATTCACACAAGAACTAAACCAAACTTGCATTGAGCAACTTTTGACCTTCTTATTGCTCCTAGGTTCTCATTTATTTGCTGCAACATTAGTTCTGCTAGATCATATGTACAATCTTTCTTTACAAGCTTATAGGCCACATCAACAACAATACATGTTACACTATTTAATCTTTTGGATTGGTAAAATTTGTGAGATATCACTCTCACAACAAAATCTAGAAGAGGATCTGTTATAGTATCAATTGTCATACCCCTCTTATTCTACTTAGCCCCTGTATTCCTTTAAATAACTTCTTTAGAATCATTACGCAGGGTCTTGGGTTGATCTAGGGTTGGGAAACCTATAACCCTATGTACTATCCTCTTTTTTATTTTAACTAGTCCTATTTCTAGCCATAGACAACCATTGTGTATCCTACTTAAAACAATTCTTATCCATTATGTTTTAAAACTTGTAGGGTGAACTAGGGCATGGGTTAAACCCTTCTTCTCAACTATCTAAAATTCATCCTTCAATATTCTGTTGTCACATAGTTTATCATACACTTGAAAGATTTCAAGGTCTCCTAATGCTCCTATTTTGTAGTTGGAACACTTCCTTACATCTTGCATCATGACAACCTTGGGTGGAATTATGGATAACACACTGATAGGGTCATTTTTATAGGCTACCTTGGGAATGGGTCTAAACTTAGGTTGTTTTACTTCATTACTAACGAGATGGACCTCATGAATTTCTTTTCCCTTAGGGTTCTTATAACTAGAAGCCATTATATCGATCTAGGGTTTCAATATTAAAATTTTAACACTACGTAGCTTAGCACTTGATAAATATCTTAGATTAACAAAATTTATGTTGAATCACTATTAAAATTGATGCAAATGACTTCAAGGTTGATGTTTGATTACTTCTACACTCTTCTCATCTTTTCTCTATGTTTGAATGACATAAAAATGATCAAAATTTGACCTTATACTTTTCAAAAGCTAGCATTAAATGCTTAGTGCATACAACTATAAACTCAGCACTTGAAGGTTTCGACATGACTTGGCTCCCATTAGATTTCATTCACTCAGCTTCCATTGACATTTCTCAACTTGATACAACCATCAACTCGATCGCTATTAGCAACTCAACATCCAATGGAGCTTAGCATCTAAGGACAACTCAATAGTATTTTCAAAAACTTCAAATTTTGACTTGGCATCTTTTCTCATGCTGATTTCTTCTTTACATTAATTATTTGTCTTGGGAAAAATGTATGATATAAGTTTTTATATCAGTCCCATACACCTATTCATGCTTTCTTGGATGAGGTGTGATCACTTGACCTCTTGGGTGAAGTGATCCCTCCATTTGATGTGTTGTACTCATCTTTCTTCTTCCAAGTCTTGTTCATTTTCCCTCTAATTTTTTCAACATCTACTTTCACTTTTCCTTTGTTGAGTTCTAACTTGGTTGCCTTGGACCTTGTTGGGAAATACCTACTAATATGACCAGTCTTCAAGCAACTAAAACATGTGGTTTGACTCAACCACCTACTGTAGTTCCCTCTAAAATGTGTCCTTATATTCTTAGGAATGTGCCCATACTCTTGATAGTAGTGACATCTATACTTGGTATTGTAGTCCCAATTGTAGTGATGACTATGGTTATTTCCCTTTGTAGGCTGATTAGATGTCCACATAGGCTTTGATCTGCACTCA
Source organism: Cupressus sempervirens (assembly GCA_028749045.1). Classification (NCBI taxonomy): domain Eukaryota; kingdom Viridiplantae; phylum Streptophyta; class Pinopsida; order Cupressales; family Cupressaceae; genus Cupressus; species Cupressus sempervirens. Next base: position 155,384,224 of record CM053784.1, on the reverse strand, counting down.
AAAGCTCTATGTCCATAATTCTTGCAATTGTAGTAGAGACCATCAAATCTTGATGTTCTAATAGTCCTAGTCTTGCATTCCTATGCTTGATGCCCTTACTTTTTGCACTTGTGATAGTAGCTTACATTCTTCAGCTTATCATGTTGATGGCCATTCTTGCTCCTACATACATTAGAGGTATGTCCCTTTTTATTACATAAATGACAAGTAGATTTAGTGTTCTTACCTTTGTTACTCCTTTCTTCTATAGTGTTGGTGTAACCAAGTCCTAAAGTATCATTACTAGCCCTTGGTGATTTTAGTAATTACTCAAAGTACTTGATAGCCTCATTGGGTTTGTTGAAACTTTCTGCTATCTCCTTCTCTCTCCTCAATTCATTCTGCAATTGTTCATTTTTCATTCTCAAGGTGGAGATCTCACTATCCTTCATGTTTAGCTCATGATGAACATTCATCATCTGGCCTAAGGTGTCAAGCTACATGTTTGAGATTCTTTCAAACTCAATTGTCTTCTCCTCTAGTCTATGGGTAAGATTTCTCTTATCATCTTCTATCATGGCCTTGTCTTCAATATCTCTCTTCTTTTGTTTAGTCACTTCACAAAGCATTATGGCTTGTGATTCTTGTTCAAGCTTAAGTATTCTGATTTCTTTGCTTGAGCTCTATTCTTCTCCATCTATTCAGCTATTGCTATATCAAATTCCTTGGAATCTCCATTAGATAACACTTGTGTGGTATCAATCTCCTTGTAGTGTATGTCATTTTCAGCTATGGCTATATTCTTCCTTCTTTTCATGGACTTTCTCAATTCCTCTCTAGCTTCCTCCAATTTGTGTAGAGCGAGGTGCACATCAATCACCTGATTTTCTATGATCTCCCCAAGTTTGAAGACTTCCATCTTTAGATCATTTCTCTAAATTGTTAGGCTTCTCCTTGTGAGAACCTTATCTCTGATACCAATTGTTGGAATATTCAAATGGGAAGATTACTTCTAAGAGGGGGGGTGAATTAGAATTATCACAATTTAACCTTTTCAAATCCTTTAAAACAAATAACTAAAAGTAAACTACATGCATGCAAATATATCAAATAAGCATAAAGTAAACACATGCATCAACACACATAACACCAGAATTTTGGTAACCCAAAAACTCTCCAGGAATAAGAAGGTAAAATTGAGGTGGGGATGATACCCACAAAATCACTACAGCAATAATTGTTTGACCACTTTTGATGGTCTTCCCTATGAAAGGCTTGCCTTGTTAAAGGCTTTACACTATGTCAATAGTGACCTAGTTAGAGGATTTACAAACACTTTACATGAAGTGTCACCATGTTAAAGGATTTAATCACCTCTTCAAAGGATCTACAAAAATAACTATTAAGCTAACCTTTTATCATAGGATTTCACTATCTAATACAATTGCTAGAGAGTATTAGAAATCTTTGACCTGATTGCTTACAATATTCAATTGCTAATTTCAAGCATTGGTTCTGCTCATTTTGAATTTGATCCTCTGAGATCTGATATCTATTCATAGCCCTTGTTCTATTCTGATCAACTGGATATGTAATTGTTGCTCAATTTATTAAGTCTATGATGCCCCTACTATTTTCCTTGTTCTGCAATTTTTCTATCTGCTTAGCAACTTCCTTGACTTCTATTTAGCAACATGAAATCATTGGGTCCAATCCTCCTTTTAAAGACTTCATAGACTTAGGGTTAGGTATGGATCTATGATCCATATTGAATCTTTAATTCCTACTCATTCTTGCACTTTTCTCATTAGTTACATGCCTTCTCCATTTTTCTTATTGGCTACATGCTAATTGAATAGGAAATATAAAAGATTTGTTCTTATCCTTATTATCCTTCAAAATCATTCTATGTTGGCTCAAAAGATGGTTTACATCTGAGTTTTTGAAGGGACAAACTCATATGCTGATTCTATGTTACTCAACACATACTAGATTATTGGTGCTCGACACATGTTTGATGAAGGTTTGTTCGACACCTATTACATTCTATCTTTCTCAACACATGTATAGTTCTAGCTCACTTAGCACATGAAGTGTTTTGACATGCTCGGCACCAGCTATGACTCAACACCTATATATCACTCGACACCTATATAATGCTTGGCACTTGAAGTCACTCAACACTTGTTTGAATTTTGGCTTGGCACATATAGTGTACTCATTTTCTATGTAAAAAGTGGTTAAGTGTGTTGACACTCAAATGTCACAACCATTTTGAGACCAACAAAGGTTTTGTATTACTATAGCCACTTGTAACACACAAATAATCTCCAACTACTACAAAATGCTACACAATGTCAGGCTACACTGCTATTGCAAAACCTACCTTTATTAATTTAGGACACATTGAGGATGATATTCTTGTCATTTCCTTCCAATTCCATTTTGACCTCTCATCCTTAGTTAATTCCCACACTATAACATAAGATTTCATTCCACAACAACCAAGATCAAAGACTCATATGGAACCAACTCCACATTGCATGTGTCTATGTCATCTTCATGAATTGAATAATGTTCATCCATTTGAATTTACATGTTACTCAAGTTTCGTGGAAGGATGTCTAAGATTTGAGGCAGCCAAACTCTAGTGTTTGACTTAGTTTGATTAATATTATTTGATGAAGCATCTATTTAGTTGCAAGATTTGGTTCTATCATTGGAAAAAGCTTTGATCAAGATTTGGTTTGTAAAGAAGAAAGCAAGATTTCAAATATCAATGAAGCATATGTATCCCTACTATTTGATTGTTTTACTATAGCTATCTTCTATTCTCCTAACTAAATTCTTGATTGAAACTTATTTTTGCTATGTATTCTTTTGTTCACTGATTGCTATGAGATTGACTCTCCCATTTCCAAATTCTTATGTTTCCTTAGTTTATTTTTTGAATACCCAAATAGAGAAATAATTTAATTCAAATGTTGGCCAATTCTTATCTCTATATTATCTAAATGCAATGTTAGGTGTGTTAATTCTGATTTGGTATTTTTTTGAAGTCTACATTCATTATTTCCATCTGCATGAAATTTTGCATGTGTATTAGAAGAAAGTAGGTTCATCTCCAGATGGTCAACAACAAGCAATAGGAACTAGTTTAGTGTATAGTCCAACACACCAAATAGATATCATGGTTGCAAGAATTCAAGGAACCTCCTTTCCTTATCCACTTGGATCCCCAGGCATGGGACCTCCAAAATTGCAATTGCCATCAAGGAGTACTCACAAGAAATCATGTTTGTTAAAGGCCTAGTGAACTCGAATGCCAATTCTATATGGCCTGTAAGATTTTTTGATTTCATTTTTTATTTTGATCTATTTTGTTTTGGCATTTTTTGCTTAAATTTGGGAGTGAGAGTCTCATGCATGACTTTCTTAATGTTTGGTGGGATATCTACTTGTTCGGCTTAACATTAGAGTTTATATCAAACCAAAGAAACATAATCACATGGAGACAATGTATTGAAAAACTCTTGGTACTTTCTAGGGCTGACTAAATTTGATATACATAGCATTGATTGCAGGCTGAGGATATTTTCGATATCAACCTCTCTAATTTGAATCATTCAAATACAAATTTTATTGATCCATGTGTTATTCTCTAGCTATGTCATTGTTTTGCCTTTTAATTGCTTCTCATGTGTGATATAATATCTATACCTGTGTTTTTCTCAGATCAATAATCTAGTCTTTTTTGTCCTTTCTTACATTTCTCGTTTTGGCTCTGATACCATGTTGAAATAACTTAGATTTTTTCTGCAAATGTATTTTCATTTCCATTGTAATTGATGATTTCCAAATGTAGATTTGGATCTTATATATGTATAATTTGAGAGAAGGAGATTCAAGAGACGTGAAGAGACATGTCTCTATAGTTAATCACCATTTAGTTTATAAATAACTATATGCATATCTCATCTTATATATATAATATTAATATATTAACCATATATGTAATATAATATAATATTATTATATTATTATATAATGATATATAATGCATAATATATATAATACATATTATATTACATATATCATATATATATATATATATATTATATATAAGATATATAATGTATAATATATAATATATATTATATTTCATATATAATATATTATATATATATATATATATATATATATATATATATATATATATATATATATATATATATATATATATATATATATATATATATATATATATATATATATATATATATATATATATATATATAAGAATCACCAATAACAATTTATCTGAAAAACATAAACATAGATTAATATATCAAATAACCAATGTTTTACTTCTATTGATGCTAAAACATTGACATTCTCCTCTTTGAATTCCGTGAGATTTAGGTGGGTTTTCCTAGGAATTCTTTTTTATGCACTTTGTATTCAAATTCTCAATATAAACTCCAAAAATAACTGATGATTTAGCATTTTCTCTTTTAACTCTAGAATAGTAAAGAGATGAAAAGAGCTACTTTATCAAACCCTAAAAAATTCACGAGTCAAGCATAAGCTGACATTTTAAACTTCAATAAAAGAATGGTAAAATATTAATTGCTATGAATCTTTACATTATGTAAGGTATCCCAATTAGATAGATTCCTAAGAATGACCAATGCCTTATCTATTGGACTATGAACTCACAAAGATTATACACCTACTCCTAGATCTTATCTTTACACTTTGTGCAAATATTATCAGCATTCATTTCTAGATCTCATACTTATCATATCTTTTCTGAAAACCAAAATGTTCCTTTAATTTACATTAAGCATTTACATAATCCATTGCATTATTAGCAAAATAAAATTGAAATATAATTCAAAATGAATTACAACTAAAACTTAATAAACTTTGCTACTTGATCTTAGATAATAGGATGAAAATAAGAAAAGGGACAAGATGTGGGATGAACAACCAACTTTGTGTATTTGTATTAATTTCTTTGACATTGTATACAATTTAGTGATTATCCCTATTAAAAAGTAACACTAATAGACCAAAAATTATTAATTTTCATATTCAACTTTGGAATAAATGCATAGTATGCATGGACTAACTCTGAATAAAAAGGTAGTGTGAAAAAAAGAAACTCAGACCCTCCTTTAGCCTTGGAAACTCATTTATATAGTGTGAGTTAAAACAAGCTTTAGGCATAGAGGAAAATGACAATTGTCCTTGGAGAAAAAAGGTTATACAAAAGAAAAAAATGTCACTTTCAAACCTACAAGAGAAGAACCAAAAGCTTGTGATCTTTTTCTTGACAACATAATGACCCCTTCATTGTTTTCTTTGTGGTGAGGCCAATTCTATTTTGGTAGTTTCCCGATCCTCCACTATACTTGATGATTGATCTTCTTCCTTTTGTTGCTCATTAGACTATGGTTCTACCTTTTCCTTTTTTGTTATACTTGGCTCTAATATTTTGATATCTGAAATAGGTAGTTAATCACTCTTTTCCTCAACAACTATTGGCACAATTCTTTTAATTTCTTATGTTATTTGGGAACCACCACTTTTGTCTATAATAAATCATCAACTATCTGAAAAGCTTTATCAAAAAACTTTACAATTTTAGTAGATGTTGATTTATTTTGTAGTATGTCATCTATTGATGTTATTGAAGGTTTAATTCTTGGTGCATATTTGGCCAACCATTCATCATATGTTGCCTCATCAAGAAAATCATATTTGATAATCTATTTCTCTGTATTAACAATATCCTTCCATTCTCTTTTGAGCAATTTTTCCTTAAATATAAAATATTTATAAAACTTTCTAGCTTCTGCCAAATCTTCTATAACATCTACAAATAAATCATTTGCATCATAACTTATTATATAGCCTACTTTGTCATTTAGGACTACCAAAATGTCATCATCCCAATATGTTAAGGTTTTTACTTTATCTCCTTTTGTGAACAATGAAGGAAAGAAAGTGAAACTTTTATTCTGACATCTGGAGATGCATGACCTAATCTTTCTCTATAGTGACTATCTTTTCATATAAAAATTCAATAAACCTATTACTTGGTCATAACTCCTCTTAGCTATGTAGTCACCAGTCTCCTTATCAATTATTTCAATGCATACTTTTGTCATTACTTGCCCCCTAAGTATCCATTTATTCAAAATTTCTCTTAGTTTTCCATCATCATTACTAGGGGTTTTATGTATAAGGAGTACTTGACTAACCATGTAGTGTAGTCTTCTAGTATCAATGTCATAGACAAAGAAAGGCATTTCCTCCCTTACCTTCTTCTCATACATTTTCCATGTTTCTTCTTGTATAGTCTTGAGCCTAGCCTTTTCTTCCTCCATATCCTCTTTACTGGTATCTTCTTGATGTAGAGGGTTGTCAAGAATCTAAACTATGGGGCTAGTAGGCAATGGAGGAGCTGATGAGGAAGCAATAAGTCTTTGACACAACTCCCCAGTTTATGATATTCTAAATTATTATCCTTTATACTTAACCATTTCATTTTCAAATCTTAGCCTCATTTGAATTTCCTCATTATAAGATGCTAAGACTTGTTCATACTTTTCCTACAACTCCTACACAAATGCTTTTCCCTTCTTGAAGTGGCTAATGTGATGTTTGCTATTCCAACATTCAATATTGTTACCTCCTCAGTTGGGGTTGACTAGGAAGAAAAATAAGGTTTCCTTTCTTAACCCTAATTTTCAATGTGATGATCCAAATTGATTAAGCACAAGAGAGTGATCAATGCAGAAATGGATCATGTGATGGGAAATAGGGAGAGAGAAGGTTATATAATCTTTCTACTATGGGGGAGTATGTGCTTAAATCATAAAATAGATAAAAGACAAATACTAACCTTGAATTTGGAAAGTGTTATTTTTTGATGTCTGTATGTAGTTTCTAGAAAATCCATAATCCGTTCAGGACAAGAAATATTGAGATGGAGAAAACCCAAATATCTTATGTGTTGAAGTTGATGAAAGATCAACCCCAGAGCTCCCAAGAATCACCTGCACGCAAACACCTATCATAGAAAGAGAAGTAAAAAACTATGGAGGTAGGAATTACCATATCTATAGATGAGCAAAAAGATAGATTACTATAATAAAAAATGAATTAATCTCAATTATTAATTAAATGTTTACAATGAGAGATCCTCCTTATAAAGGAGATCAAAACCCTAAAAAGGTCTAACCTAGGTTGCATAATAATAATTAATAAAAGAAATTAATTATTAGATGCCTAAAGTTTGGCTTAAGCAACTAGAGTTAATTAGGAAATATCTAATTACTCTAACACCCCCCCTTAAGATAAACTTAAGGAGTAGCTAAAAACTTAGAAACTACTGCTAAAAGTAGAATTGGGTCTCGACAAACAAGGCTTGTTGAGATACCCAAGCACAAAAAAATCTCTGAAAAGAGGAGAAATAGAGAAAACCACATAGAAAAAACCCTACTCCAAAAAGAGATGGAAAAAATGCTAAAAGGAACTAGTGAAGGTTTGAATAAGCCTTCAATCTAGGGAATGTCCTAGAAGATAAGAACAAAAGATGATAATGAAGAACACCACTAAAGCATGTAGAAGCTGCAAAGCTCTATCAAAAGTAACTGCTGATTTGACGAACCTCTACTGAAATAGAACCTCACCAAGTAGAGAAGACTATAATCTACATCAAGTTAGGAGACACACAAAGGAAACCAACTAAACTAAAAAATATAGATGGTATGAAACACCAAGCCTGAAGAGATGATCAATTGAAATAAGGAAGCATAAGAAAAAACACAAGAAACTCCCTAATGTAGATAAGGGTGAGGTGATATGAAACTGAAAAAATGGGCCAAAAGAACTACATGCCAAGGACCCATGCTCAAGATGCAAACAATAGTATATATGTGTGTATTGAGGTGATCAATCTTAGACACATCATGAGGCTAATGTCATGGAAGAGACATTCATTGGACAAAGGAAGATGGAAAATAAAGGCAAAACATCAACCCCCCATGACATTTTTTCAAAGAAGTGCATGTTCAATAAGGAACAAGACATAGTGAATTCCAAGAATACAATAATCTGCACGAGTGTCCTCAAATGACATTGCTCAAATTAGAAGGAAAACAAAGGAAAACAACTGAAATGAAAATATAAATGTAGTATGGCACTTTATCTCAGTGCGTTTGCAAGAATGCATATAAATGCCATCTAAATAGACCAAAAGAGACATAACACTAATACAATAGATAGTACAAGTCATGAAAAATCATCTAAAGAATTTTTTTTATCCCTAGACCGAAAACAACCAAGTTATCCACCACAATGCAAAAATGTAGAAGACTGAATAGAATGTGCCCGAAACAAAATATGGAAAAAAAAACTAACATCACTAAAATATCCCAACAAGACCTTTCCAACAATATAAAGATTTCCTAAATTAGAGATTGGATCATCAAAACATGTCTCCTAGAATGGAAAAAAAAAATTGGACTTTGAAAATAGAAAAAGCCATCAAAACAACATCAAAACTAAAAACTAACTATACCACTATGATAGGCTTAGAACCAACTTTTTGGCAATATCTTGTTGACAAAAAAATGGAGTCCATATGCTTGAGATATGAGCAAAAATGTGAAGGTAAGTCCAGATAGAGGCTAAAGAGGTGACACGAAGTAGTGATGTAGTTATGACATGGTGCTGCCATCAGTAAGTGACAAGCCCAAATTTGACAATTAAACAACTGTCAAGGCAAAAAAATGCCATAAAATGACTATTGTTGGAAAAAAATCCAATTGCTAGAAACATAATAGGAGAAAAATGCACTATCACTAGATCAAAGGGTTGGTGTTGGATTAAAAATTGGTGGCCAGGAAAGGAAAAGTGTTTGCTTGGTTAGTATAAAAGCCATGGGCCTGCTGCAATATTTCATCCAACTTCACCAATAAAAACAAAACCACATCATTTTAGCAAGAGATGCCATAATAAATGGAAATCACTCTCAAATATTGAGACCTCGAAAAGCATTATGTATGCAAATCCCAAGGAGGACATTAGATCTCCTTGCATCATAATAATTAATAAAATAAAATAATTAATAGATGCCTAAAGTTTAGCTTAAGCAACTAGAGTTGATTAGAAAATATCTAATTACTCTAACATTTTGTCTTTTTGAAGGGAGGTAGGCCTTGACACTGATAACGGGGCACAATTGTACCCCCTAAAAGTTGACCTTGACCTACACTATTCTAACAAAATTTCTATTCACAAATCTCACAAGTTTGATGAAAAGGTTATCTAAATTTACTCTTCAATTCACTATTCCAAACCTGTATTTGCAAGAAAAAGGGTTTTTTATGTTTGGATGAGGGGTTTTCCTTGGTCAACCCGTGATTGTAATCAACCTTAATAATTAAATTGAAATAAGGAATGTTAGCAACTAGTAGAAGGAAATCTAACAATGAAGCTATGATATTCAATAGATATACAATTGTATTTGAAATGTAAAAAAGTATATTGATATGAAAGCTTGAATATAACATTAAAAAATGTAAATAAAAACCTTCATGATTGTATGCTTAGAATTCAACTTGATAGAAGAATAAATAGATCTTGAATATTAACAAAGGATCTTCAAGGAAGATCACACCACCATGATGGCTAGATCTAGGGTTTAAATGATGAATCTTGAATGCTTGAACCAAATCCCTTCAAAGGCTTGAATGCTTCAATCTTTGCTCTTCAATGGAAAAATTGAATTATTGATATAATGCTTGATAATATCTCCTTATGAATAGTAGGTAGTCACTCATAGATCATGAATAGATTATAGATATGCTTGGATGATTTTAGATATGCGTGGATGATTATAGATGTCAAAATGAGGGAAGAAGGCTTCATTATATAGTGATATAAGGCACTAAATATTAGAGAAGGTTGACATAGGAGTATTAAATCTCATTTAACCTTAACCCCTAGGATTAGATCTAGATTAAATGTAATCTAAGAGTCTACCATTCTGAAACCCAAAATAGCTGACCTAGAAGCGGGGACAGGAACTTTCTGAAGCCTAAGATCTCAAAACTCATAGAAATTAAAATGAGACTTGGGGTCAAGAATGAGGTCAACCCTACTGTAGGTTGGGGTCAAGGCCATCCTTGACCTAGGTTAGGGTTGAGGTTGACCGTGACCAACTAGGTTGTCCTTGACCCAAAAGTCAAAGTTCTCAATTTTACAGAGTAGGTTGTCAAAAATAGGATGGAAATAGAGAGAGAGAAGAAAAACAAGGGAAAAACTACCAGATCCTATTAGGCTTAACCTTAGATAGAAATAATAGTTGCATAAAAATATAACCAATATCAAAAAATAATAGATCAAAAATAAGAGAACACAAGACACCAAGATTTAATGTGGTTCATCCAATCCTTGGGCTGCATCCACCAATAGCAAGTCCAATATTATTATTATTATCTAGTAATTACAACCTAATTACAATCCATAATCCCTTACACTTTAATACTACTGCAAGAACCAATTTTCACATCACACATTATGAAAATCCCTAACCCTAAGCCCTTTTTATACAAGCTTTTTTTCACTTACAAAATTAGGGCTAGAATAATAGAAAAATAGTAGCTGACACCTTTGGGGCCACTGCCTCTTGACCCCATCTTGGGGAAGCTTCCCCCAAATCCCCATAGAAATAATTTGGAGGGAAACTATGTCGAATAAATCTCTAATTTTGATTAGGCTCCAAATCACAACAATCTCCCACTTGGAGACTAATCAGGCTCCACAAAAATAATAGATCCATGCAAAAACCCCTTCAAGTCACTTGACATGGCCCTGGACTACTCACTTGGAGGGATAACAACTCTTAACATAAAAGTGCTTCCATTTTAAGATGATACATTTAGGCCCCACTTTAGCAAGAGTATGAACTCAACACAAACTCTTGGTAAAGGAGAAGAGATGAAAGACAAGATCCAAGTGGATTCATAAGAAAAAAAAAGATTTGTTAGCTAAGGACATAATCCCCCAAACTAAGGATTATAACTCAACAAACATGCAAGAGAGTGTAAAAACAAAGAAAAGAACATAAAATAAAAGAGTTAGTACTAGACAAACCCAAATCAACTAGCACAAGAAACTTCACTAAGAAATATTTCTCATACTAATATCATATTTGGAAAGCTATCATAAAAAATGAATAATTACATAAGAAAGACAAGAGAAACACTATAAATAACATAGCTTCATGATCCAGTCCTACTAGCATGAAAGTGAAAAATAAAGAAAAGAAGAAGTGATTACCTCACCCAGTAAGATGCCCACCTTACCATGAATCACCAAAAGAGAGGGAGAGCCAAACAAGTGGAAAAACATGATAATTTACCCATAAACTATGCTTGCAACTATAAATGCATATTTTGATGGCTTCTAGAATACCCATATACCCACCTTCTTGTATCACTATGAATATGAAATGCATGTCTTCTCAATATTTAGCAACTTATGTGTGTTACATTCAAAAAATTTAGCATATTGGAAATTTTAAAATTGCGTGTCTCTTTAGGATTTAACAATCTATGTGCATTACCTTCCAAGGATTTAGCAATGTCCGTCTCTTTAGGATTTAGCAACTTATGTGCATTACCTTTAGAGGATTTAGCATATATATATATATATATATATATATATATATATATATATATATATACATATATATATATATATATATATATATATATATATATATATACACATATATATATATACATATATACATATATATATACATAGATATATATATATACATACATATATATATACATATATATATACATATATATATATGTATATATATATATATGTATATATATATGTATATATATATATGTATATATATATATATGTATATATATATGTATGTATATATATATATATGTGTGTATATATATATATATATGTGTGTATATATATATGTGTATATATATATATATGTGTGTATATATATATGTGTATATATATATATATATATATATAAAATTAGAAAAATATGTGTCTCTTCAAGATTTAGGAACTTGTGTGCATTACCTTCCAAGATTTAGCATATAAAATAAAAACTATAGTACTAGGGAGATCCTATTGTGGTTTTCTACTAGAAATGATAAGGAAGAAGAAGAGGATACCTACTTCATAATGTAAGGGTATGAGTTTATAAAGAAAAAAAATTGCAACATAAAGAAGAGGTGATGACCTAGGACAACAACCTCTTACAAAAATATTATCCATAGTCAAAACATCTATCAATATGAAGAAATAATATTGCAATATAAATAAGTACCACTAAGATAAGGAAAGTAGTTCCCTTGACAAAGAGAAAGAAAGAAGAACCTTTCCCCCATGGGAGGAAGACAAGGGATATATTTACACAAAAAAAGTGTCATAGAAAAGATATTAGGAATAGAACAAAATAAAGAATCATAGAAAAATAAATAGGAAGAAAGAATACCAATTAAGCCCAATAAAAACCTAATCGATCCTAGGAGACTGGATTAAAATATAACTCTTTCCCCCCAATCCAAAGACAAGAGGAGAATCCCTGATATCAAAATTATGAAGGAATTATAAAACTACATGAGAGCAAGATATAATTCCTAAAGTATCTCGTTTGCAAACCTAGAAATATTTTGTCTTTTTGAAGGGAGGTTGACCTTGAACTTGATAGTAGGGCATAATCCTACCCCAGGCCACAATTGTACCCCAAAATTTTGACCTTGACCTGCATGACTCCGATAAAATTTTTGTTTGTAGATCTTGCAAGTTTGACAAAAAAGTTATCCAAATATGCTCTTCAATTCACTTTTCCACACTTATGTCTACAAGAAAAAGGTTTTTTTTTTAGAAATAAGAGATTTGCCTTGGTCAAACCCTAGTTTGTAATCAACCTTAATAATTGAATTGAAATAAGGAATGGTAGTAAGTAGTAGAAATAAATCTAACAATGAAGCTATGATATTCAATAGATATGCAATTATATATGAAATGTAAGAAAGTATATGGATATGAAAGATTGACCATAACATTAATAAATATCAATAAAAAACTTCATGATTGTATGCTTAGAATCCACCTTGATAGAAGAATGAATAGATCTTGAAGATGAATAAAGTATCTTGAAGGAAGATCACACCACCATGATGGCTAGATCTCTGGCTTAAATGATGAATCTTGAATCCTTGGACCCAATCCCTTTAAAGGCTTGAATGCTTGAATACTTGATAATATCTCCTTATGAATATTAGGTAGTCACTCATAGATCATGAATAGATTGTAGATATGCCTAGATGGTTGTAGATATGAGTAGATGATTGTAGATGTCAAAATGAGGGAAGAAGGCTTCCTTATATAGTTATCTAGGGCACTAACTCTTATCGAAGGCCAATATAGGAGTATTAAACCCCATTTAACCTTAACCCCTAGGAATAGACCTAGATTAAATGTAATTTAAGAGTCTACCATTTTGAAACCCAAAATAGCTAACCCGAAAGTGGAAAAGAAACTTTCCAAAGCCTGAGATCCCAAAACTCCTATAAATTGAAAATAAGACATGGGGTTAGGGATGAGGTTGACCATAGCCTAGGTTAGGGAAGAGGTCAACCTTAACCCACTAGGTTTTCAATGACCCAGAAGTCAAAATTCTCAGTTTCACAGAGTAGGTTGTTAGAAATATGCTGGAAATAGAGAGAGAAGCAGAACAGGGGAAAACTACCAGATCTATACAAAAACCCCTTCAAGGCACTTGACATGACCCCAAACCACTCACTTAGAGGGCTAAAAACTAGAAAAACATGATCTTCACTATACTTTATACCACTTATTTCTTTATGTTTTTGCTCCTTAGTATTCATTTCCTTTTTTACAACATCAAAAACCATTGCATTTGCAATGTACCAATTAGGGAGAAGTGACACCCTAGCTACTTTAATCATTCTCCTTCATTCTTTTAGAGTTATCTTCTTAAACTCTTGCATCATTTCTTCTTTAATCTCACTCTTCACAATAGAGTCTTCTTTAATGGGCCATTTTGTTTACCTTTTGTTGCATCTTTCTTCGAAATTTGTAATGTTGATTCTCCATGCAAATAGATAGAAATCCCTTGATTTTGTAAAATTATCATCAGATAGAAATTCATGGCTAGCTTTTTCAATTACATGATCTAACTCCTTTCATTTGAAATCAGCCACAATCAACTCTAGGCTAGGAATAAGGGGTTCTTTTAGAGTTCCTTTCTCCAGCTTTGTTGTAGTGATGAAGACTCCACCTTGGAATCCAAGCTACTTTATCTGATCTATAGTGAGTTGTTCTTCTCCTACATGGAGGGGAGACTAAGATGGTGTGTAAATTTCTCCTTGAACCATAGGCTCTCCTTCAATATTTTATCTCTTTGATGATGAATCCAATGGCCTTTCTTGAAGCTAGGGTCTCTTTGAGGGAACACTAGTAATGGCTTTAATTTTCCTTTTTCCCTTAGTATCATCTTATTCCTTAGTCTTGACTCTATTGTGTTATAATTATTTAGAATAACTAATAGGTAGGGTGAATTAGTTATTTAAGGTCCAAATGTATAAATAAAACTTTTCTCAGCTTAATGAACCCATAAAACATTCATACTCATGTATGCATCCATTAGATTATGCAATCACTAAAAACTTGTAGGTTATCATCAAATCAACTTATAGAAATATAAAGCATGAAACATAACAGATTCATCAATGCACTTGACACAATGATGTACATGGAAACCCAATTTGGAAAAAACCACTAGTAATATGCTACACTTTTTAACTATTCTAAAGTGATGCCCTATGAAAGGCCAACCCTATTAAAGGTTACAATACACACTGTTAATGTGACCTAGTTAAAAGATTTCAATCACCCTATTAGGAATGAGCCTTGTTAGAGGACGTTAGACCATGTACTTGGAATGTCACCCAGTTAAAAGATTTACAAATGACTGTTAGGTCAACCTCAATCCAAAGGATTTACCCTATATTGATACAATTTTTAGAGAGTAATAGTAAGGCTTTGGTTTGATACAACTTACAACTTCATTTGTAGATTATAGATCATTGTTCAGTCCTTAATTCTACTTTGGTCTTCATTCATTGCAGTTCTAATAGCTTATTCACCTTTAAGCATTCATATTCTTAATCCTTCTTTCTTAGAATGCTAATGCAGTCACCTTCTTAGGTCACTTGATGAAGTAGAGCCTTTGACTTCCTATCTTTCTTAGGTTATTGTATACAACTCTCTCTCTCTCTCTCTCTCTCTCTCTCTATCACTTTGCTTCATGACCAACCATTCCTATAAATAGGAAATTAAGATACTTTACCACTCATTTTCCATCATCTAATTTAGGGTTCAAATGGATTAGGTAGGATACAATGTATCTACCGCATATTTCATCTTCCTTTTAGAAACTTCTCTTAGAATCTTCTTTGAATTCCCTTGAATTCTATGCCACCAACTCATCATCCTTATCTTCCACTTGGTTCACAAATTCCAAGAAAACAAATTTGTTAGCTTAGTTTCATTGAATCCTCAATCTTTCAAATAATTTAGTAGCTTGGCATTATCAACCTTTTGATGCTTGACACATATTGCATTGCTCGACATCCCTATAATATCACTTGGCATCAACTAAAGTTTACTAACACTTGACATCCTGATGGGGACACAACCCAAGAACAGAATGGACACAACAGAAAAGGGAAATTGTATTAACTGAAAAATAAGATAGTACATTCAGTACAGAGAAAATAAACTTCAAAACATGCCCTAAGGGCTTACAATAGCATAAATGTGGAGATAATTTCTCCTTTCAGTACCTCCTCTCAAACTCCACTCCGAACTGCCTTTTACAATGCCAGAAATCTCCTTAAATAGACCTTAGAGGGTTAAGGACTAGGAGTACATTCTATAAAGTTCTAGTAGGCATCCACGAACCAAATAGAAGGTTCCAAAAGCTGCGTTAGAAGTCAATGCAAATCTAGAAGAATCCAAAAATGATAACCAAACTTTCGGGAGGCATAACTTTTGAACCGTAGCTCCGATTGACAAACTGTTTACATTTTCAGAAAGCTCTTGAAGCGCTCTATAGCCCTATGGAACAGCTTTGCTCATCCCCCATTTTTAGCCCTTTTCAAGGTTATTTAATGCCCCTAACTTGACTTTGAAGCATTCTTAGGAGGTCTCCACAACCCAAAAAATTGCAATAACTTTCAAACTGTGGGGCCTTTTGACTTGATTCTTTTTTTGGAATGATCTAAATTACAATTACATTCATCTAGCCAATTTACACCTCCTAGTTCACCAAAATGATGGCTCAATTACATACTCTTATTTTTTTGAGATTTACACAAACATTGATAGTGGAACTGTGAGAGTTGGAACCTTTATTTGACCCAAATGGGTATCCAAAAATGAAAACACATGAAACAAAAACTAAGTCTAAGTATATTTTTTTGGGTGACACAGGATTGCCCTTATACCTTTGGATGCTCCTACATCAAACACCCAAGGTAGATTGAAAAGTGACCCTGTCACTTTATGAATGGTAGAGGAAATCCCAAATGGGAAACCTCAGCTGCTGAAATCCAAGTTGAGTCCTCGATTGGTCGTCCTTTCCATTTAAAAAAATACTCTTCATACTGCCTATTTTTGGTACTCCTACCCACACGATGATCTAGAATGTCTTCTATCTCCTCCTTCTTAGAAGCAAGAATTGGACATGGCTCTAACACCAGCTCCTCATCTGCACCATCATCATGATACTCTGTTAAATCTGCAATGTTGAAAATGGAAGAAATGTGAATACCATCTGGCAACTCCACTTCATATGCATTTCCTAAGTCATGTTTCTTCAAAATTTTGCAAGGGCCAAATTTCTTCATTTTTAGCTTGTTGTAAGTACCAGCTGGAAATCTTTCTTTTCATAAGTGCACCATGACTAGATCCCCTACTTGGCATTCCTTATATCTTCTCCTTTGATCAGCCCTAGCTTTATACTCTTGATTCATCTTGGTAATGTGTGCTTGAACCTCCTCATGTAGACGCTTGATATGTTCAACAAATTCCTCGGCTTCAACACTTGTCCTCTCCCCTTGTTCTATCTTCCTCAATTCTGGTGCAGTCATTGGGCTATTTCCATATACAATTTAAAATGGTGATTTTCTAGTACTCTTATTTATAGAGTTATTGTAAGAAAATTCTACTTGTGGTAGAATAAAATCCCATCCCTTGGGCTTATCCCCAACTAAACATCTCAGCAAATTGCCTAGACTTCTATTTACCACTTCTATTTGGCTGTCAGTCTGCAGGTGATGCATGGAACTAAATTTTAGGTCTGTTCTCAACTTCTTCCACAATGTCCTCCAAAAATATCCCACAAATTTAGTATCTCTGTCAGAAACTATACTCCTTGGAAGACCATGTAGTCCTACCACCTCTTTGAAAAACAAGTTCGCAATATGGACAACATCATGAGTTCTGTGGCATGGAATGAAATGTGCCATTTTGGAGAACCTATCAACCACCACGAATACTGAGTCATTGCCCCTTTGTGTCCTTGGCAATCCAAGAACAAAATCCATACTTATGTCCTCCCATGCCCTTGATGGAACATGTAATGGATGATATAGGCCAGTATTATGACTAAACCCCTTGGCAACTTGACAAACCTGGCAACTTTGTACAAACTTCTTCACATCCTGTGAAATTTGAGGCCAAAAATAATGTTCTCTAAGAATGGCAATGGTCTTATCTCGACCAAAATGTCCTGCCATCCCTCCACTGTGTTTCTCCTTAATCAGATTTTCCCTCATGGAACTCCTTGGAATGCACAATTGACTACCCTTGAACAACATGCCATCCTAAATCAAATAGTCTAACCACTTGGTTCTATCTATAGCAACAGGTTCTTTACAAGCTTTCCATGCTTCAGCAAAATCAAGATCCTCGGGGTACAATTTCTTGAGTTCATCAAACCCAACTACTTCAACCTGCATTATTGTAAGCAAAAACTATCTCCTACTTAGTGCATCTGCAACCCTATTAGATTTTCCACTTCTATGCTTCAACACAAATGTATAGCTCTACAAGAACTCTACCCACTTCATATGCCTCTGATTCAATTTACCTTGGCTATTTAGGTACTGTAATGCCTGATGATCAGTATACAAAACAAATTCCTTTGGGAATAAATAATGCTTCCATTTCTTTAAGGCCTAAACTATTGCATAGAACTCTTGATCATAAACAAAATACTTCTTCTTTGCATCATTCAATTTTTCACTAAAATATGCAATAGGCTTACCTTCTTGGCTTAATATAGCCCCAATAGCATTGCCACTGGCATCACAATCCACTTGGAAAACCTTTCTAAAATCTAGAAGTGCCAACATAGGCTATTCTTTCACCTTCTTCTTCAGCAATTCAAAACTTCTCGCAGCTGCTGCAGTCCATTTGAACTCTTTTCTATCCCCTCTTATTGTATCAGTTAGGGGTGCACATATGCCACTGAAATTCTTAATAAACTTCCTGTAAAAACTAACCAGACCATGAAATGATCTTACCTCAGTAGTAGACCTTGGAGTAGGCCATTCCAAGATGGATTTTACCTTCTCTGGATCCATTTTGAGACCTTCAGGTGATATAACAAACCCCAAATAGACTAACTCCCTTTTTGCAAAGATACACTTCTTTAGATTAATTAACAGTTTCTCTTCCCTTAGCCTTTCAAGGACACTACGAATATGCAATAAATGTTCTTCCAAAGTCTTGCTGAAAATTAAAATATCATCCAAATAAACAATAACAAATTTTCCCAAGAACTTCTTAAGTACCTCATTCATGAGCCGCATGAAGGTGCTTGGGGCGTTCGTCAATCCAAAGGGCATGACTAACCACTCATAAAGAACCTCCTTGGTCTTGAAGGCTATTTTCCACTCATCTCCTTCTCGAATTCATATATGGTGATAACCACTCTTTAGATCTATCTTTGTGAAGTACTGAGCTCCACTTAAGCAGTCCATAAGATCATCCATCCTTGGCAAAGGAAACCGATACTTGATGGTTATCCTATTTATAGCTTGAGAATCTGTACACATCCTCCACTCTCCATCCTTCTTTGGTGCAAGTACTGTAGGTACTGCACATGGACTTAGGCTCTCTCAAATCAAGCCCTTCCTCAAAAACTCCTGAACCTATCTATTTAGCTCCTTTGTTTCAGTAGGAGTCATCCTGTGAGCATCCTTGTTAGGCAAACTAGCTCCTGGAATCAGATCTATCTGATGACTAATTTGCCTTACTGATGGCAATCCATCTGGAGCATTATCAGAGATAATATCTCCAAATTCCCCTAGTAAATCTTAAACTTCAAGTGGTATTTCACTACTACCTTCTTTATCTTTCCTAGGAATCAAAGCATAGCACATATGCTGATGTTTCATGCCATCGAAAAACATCCTTCTATCAACAAGACAAATCCTAGCACTCCTACATACCTTTTCACCTTCCTTTTTCATGGGCTTCAATTTGTGGCGAACTTCATCCTTTGTTAGAGAGTATGTGTTTGCATGCCCATCATGTACTGCATGTCTATCAAACTGCCATGGTCTACCCAACAATAGATGGCAAACATCCATCGAAATAACATCATAGAGAACTTCATCATGGTAACTCCCAATTTTGGATTTCACTAAACATTGTTCACTTACCAGGACCTTATGATCATTTTAAAACCAAGCAATCCGATAGGGCTGGAGATGTTTCTCCCTCTTGAGCTTCAGCTTAGAGACCATCTCTTCTGATACCAAGTTATTAGTGCTACCACCATCAATGATCACATCACAACATTTATCCTCACACTTGCATCTGGTACAAAACAAAATCCTCCATTGTCCTAGTTCAATCTCACCACTTAGTAGGACTCTTTCATTTACCAAGGTCTCTCCTCTTTCTACATCCTCTGAATGTGATGATTGTGCATCCTCATCCACATGAGCAACCCTAGCTTGGCCCTCATCTCTCCTATCTGTCCTTCCTTGTCATTGGGGGCATTCAAAGGCACGATGACCTTCTTCATTGCAATGGAAATAGGTACCACAGAAGCATCCTCTTCCTTGTCCATGTCCTCTACCTCTTCCTCTCTGATTTCTAAAGTCTTGATCATGGGAGCGATTGAAACCCTCATTCCTCTGGTTCCTGCTAGTACCCACATCTTCATTTTTTTTTTTCGATTTCATTGTGGCCTCCAGATGATCTACCGCTTCCCCTTCCTCCTTGACTGCACTATCTTTGTCTTCCTTCAAACCTTTTATTCAGCTTCTCTTCAACTCATAGGGCAAACTGGTATGCCTCTTCAACACTGGTCATTCTTACTAGACTTAATTCCTCCTAGATGCTAGGTCGCAACCCACTGATATAACGAGCAACCTTCTCCTTATTTGCTTCTACATGCCCCACTCTAGTCAAGAGTCGATAAAATTCTTCTATATATTCTTGGACTGATCTTCCTGCTTTCTTTAACTCATGCATCTTCTTAAAAAAATCAAGCTCGTAGTCCATAGGAATGAACTGCTTCTTCAATTTGTCTACCATGCAATCCCATCTTGTGATCTTCTCCTTTCCTCTTCTATTTCTTTCCAATTTGACCTCTTGCCACCAAATTTTGGCATGGCCTTTCAGTTTGGCCTTTGCAAACTTAACCCTATCTGGGTCCCTGATATCCTCATACTTAAAGTATTCTTCCAGTTCATTGATCCAATCGATCAACTCATCTGGTTTCAGATTTCCTAAAAATACACCCACTTCAATTGTAGGTCTTTTCCCAAAATTAGTAATGGCCCTAAAAATCCTTTCCTCTACATGATTCACAACTTCCCCCATCAAATTCCCCTTCTGGTCCAATTTCATCTTCTTCGTTGTCATCTTCACTTTCATCACCTGCAGCCACAGTTGCTCCTCTACGTAGCTCCTCCTGCAATGCTTGTACCTACCTTTGGAGGGCTCTAACCTCCTCAAGATTAATAGCTCAGTCCCTTCCACCACACTCTCTTCATGGAGGCATCTTCTTAACTCAAACCCATAACCACACAGTCCTGGTGCAAACTGCCTCACAGTCGGCGCTCTGTCTACACACTCAAGAAAACCAGCTCTGATACCACTTGATGGGGACACAACCCAAGAACAGAATGGACACAATAGAAAAGGGAAATTGTATTAACTAAAAAATAAGCCAGTACATTCATTACAGAGAAAATAAATTTCAAAACATGCCCTAAGGGCTTACAATAGCATAAATGTGGAGATAATTTCTCCTTTCAGTACCTCCTCTCAAACTCCACTCCGAACTGCCTTTTACAATGCCAGAAATCTCTTTAAATAGACCCCGAAGGGTTAAGGATTAGGAGTACATTCTAGAAAGTGCTAGTAGGCATCCACCAACCAAATAGAAGGTTCCAGAAGCTACGTTAGAAGTCGACGCAAATCTAGAAGAATCCAAAAATGGTAATTGAACTTTCGGGAGGCATAACTTTTGAACCATAGCTCCGATTGATGAACCGTTTACATTTTCAAAAAGCTCTTGAAGTGCTCTATAGCCCTATGGACAAGCATAGCTTGTCCCCCATTTTTCAACCCTTTTTGAGGTCATTTAATGCCCCTAACCTAACTTTGAAGCATTCTTAGGAGGTCTCCACAACCCAAAAAATTGCAATAACTTTCAAACCGTGGGGCCTTTTGACCTGATTCTTTTTCTGGAATGCTCTAAATTACAATTACATTCATCTAGCCAATTTACACCTCCTAGTTCACCAAAATGATGGCTCAATTACATACTGCTATTTTTTTGGGATTTACACGAAGATTGATAGTGGAACTGTGAGAGTTGGAACTTTTATTTGATCCAAATGGGTATCCAAAAATGAAAAGACATGAAATAGAAACTAATTCTAAGTATATTTTTTTGGGTGACACAGGATTGCCCTTATACCTCTGGATGCTCCTGCATCACATCCACTAAAATTTACACAACATCCACTATTCTACTCAACATACAATAGAATGAACTTTTACTTAGTTCGAACTAATTTTCTACTTTGGTTGCACTGACTTTTCTCAGCACCTACAATCCACTCGGTCAAGCTTGGCAGACAAACGTTGTGTAACTTGTTCTAAACTTTCTTAGTGTAACCAACCTTTGTAACCTTAAGTAGACTATTAATGCATCATGTCATCACTATCTTAACTAATCCTTGTACTACATTACATAATGATAACTCAACCTTTCTTCTAGGTGCTATTGTTACATCTTTTGATCAAATCCTCTTCATCAATCAAATAAGTGATAGTACTTAAATCTTATAAGTAGTTGTCTTACCAGCAAATAGTAGGTTTGACATCAGCCACAAAACAATGATTGAAGCATATGTTTCTCAACAATATTTCTTTACAATCTCCCTCTTTAATTGGTTTCTTCAATCTATTTAAAAAAATCTCCCTCTTTGGCATTGATGGGAAACCAATTTGATCAACCAAGTCACCTAAATGGTAAAACACCATGTTTAACTAAATGGACTAGGTTAAAATAGTAAGATAATACCAATACCAAAAAGAAAATAATCCCTTGTATTGAAATCTCTCCCTCTATCAACAGCTTCCATCTTCTGAATAGGTTACCAACATTCTTTCTTATAACTCCCTCTGATTATGATCTATCTCCCTCTGATTAGGTAGATATTAGGATTTCTTCCTCTCTCTTGAATTTCTCTATCTCCTTCATTTCTCTTGTGTTCTCCTTTGATTAGTAACACTCTCCATATCTTTGACAATAATATCTTGATAGCTCTTTCTAATGATGATTAGAATTACTCTTTCTCCATGTGATGGTGATCAATTTTCAATCTTTCTCCCTCAAAAAATGACAAAGACATATCATCTTTTCATCTTAAGCATGTAGATATAGGATTTTGCAATTTCTTTAGTTTCTCCCTTTGTCACCTTGCTTGTGATTGTTTTAAAATTTCATCTTTTTAATTACTTTAGGCAGTTCCTAAAGTAAGATCCTCTACATCAACTTGTAATATTTGGTAATCAACTTGTTTGATGTAGGACACTCTTATTGCTTGGTTAGCCTTTGATAGGGGTATTGCCCCTAGTTTACCTCTTAGATATTCAAGAGCATCCTTAGGTAATTCTTTTGTGAAGATATTAGCAATTTTCTCTTTTGTGTTAACACATTCCATCTTCACCTCTTTATCTTGAACTAATTCTCTAAAGTAATGATACTTGATTGCAATGTGCTTAGTCTTTGTGTGAATCACTAAATTATTTGATATGTTGATAGAACTTGTATTGTCACAATAAAGTATCACTAGTTCTATGATCTCTTCCTTCATTCCTCTGAGTAGTTGCTTGATCATACAATGTTTGTGCAATTTATAGTAGCAGCAACATATTAAGCTTCAATAGTAGATTGTGAGGTACAGTTTTATTTCTTGCTAGTCCATGTAATTAGTCTTTTACCTAAGAAAAATGCTCCTCCATAGATGCTCTTTTTTCCATCAATGTTTCCAACCCAATCAACATCAGTGTAGGCTCTCAATTCAAATTTCTCATTCTTCTTGTAGTATAGACCAAACTCTTATGTTCCTTTTAGATATCTAATTATTCTCTTTATAGCCATTAAATGATTCTTCCTCAGATTTACAAAGAATCTTGCAACTATCCCCATAGATAATGTAATATCAGTTCTTCTATGTACTACATATTGCAACTTGCCAATCATAGACCTGTACAATGTTTGATTTGCCTCAGTTGAATTATCATTCTTTGACAATTTGTGTCATGTCACCATAGGTGTACTTACCGGTTTGAAATGCTTTAATCCAAAATTTTTCAATATTTCCTTGACATACTTTGATTGAGTGATGTATATACCATATTTCATCTAATATACTTGCAAACCTACAAAGAACTTGAGTTCTCCAAACATAGACATTTCAAATTCTAGCTTTATCTGATTTGCAAAATCTTTGCATAAAGCATCTTGACCTCCAAATATGATATCATCAACAAACGTTTTAGATAAAAAAATACATTTTCCTTTCTTTGTATTTATGTATAGATTGCTATTATCATCAGTCCTTTCAAATCCAATCTTCACAAGATACTTATGAAGTCTCTCATACCATGTTCTTGGTGCCTGTTTCAAACTATATAGAGCCTTACGTAGTCTAGATATCATATTCTTATTGTTAATATAAAAAAATCTTTCTTGCTATTCTATGTAAACTTCTTCCTCTAATATGCCATTCAGAAATGCAGATTTAACATCCATTTGATAGACTTTGAATCCTTTGTATGCAAAATAAGCAAGTAGAGTTCTTACTCCTTCCAATCTAGCAACAAGGGAAAATGTCTCTCCATAGTCAATTCCTTCTTCTTGTGCATATCCTTTGTAGACTATTCTTGCTTTTTTCCTTGTGACTTCACCATTTTCAGCTAGCTTATTTTTGAATACCCATTTGGTACCAATCACATTTTTGCCTTCTGGTCTAGGAACTAAACTCCATGTTTTGTTTTTCTCTATTTTTTTTAAATCTCCTTTTCCATGGATTTATTCCAATCTATATCTTCTAATGCATCTTTGACTGATTTTAGTTCTTTCATGCACAATAAACATGTATCATTTCTTAATCTATTTCTTCTCATTGGTCTATCATCTTTATCTCTAATGATTTGTGCTGTAGGATGATGTCTTTTGAAATATTTAGACAATCTTAGCTCATCTCTTGTTTCTTCATTTTGTCTTTTAGCATTAGAATCCCTATGTGCATCTCTATCAAGTAGTTCAACATCTCTTTCATGTACACTATCCTTAGAATCAAAATGTGCATTGACTTCTTTCTATAACTCAGTATCTAAATGTGGCTCAGTTCCTAAATGTAACTTGACATTCATGGGGTGTGACTCGACAATCACTAAAACTTGATGTTGGTTTGTAGCTAGATTTGCAACATCTTCTTCAATAGGCATACCTTCATAAAATGTTACAAATGATTTGCATTCTTCTAGTTCTCATAGGTTCAACCTCATGTACTTATATATATATATATATATATATATATATATATATATATATATATTCATCAAATTTTACATTCAGACTTTCCACAACTTTGTTAGTTTTAGAATTCAAACACTTATAAGATTTTTTTCTTGTGGAGTAGCCTAGGAATATACCTTCTTGACTTTTTACATCAAGTTTTTCATTCCTGAAATCTTTAAGAATGTAACATTTTCTTCCAAACACCTTAAAATATTTCACATTTGGTTGATATCCATACCATAATTCAAAAGGTGTTGAATGAGTACCTTTCTTGACTTGTACATGGTTCAAGGTATAGACAGTTGCACTTATAGCTTCTCTCTAGTATTTCAAAGGAAAAAATTTTTCCATCACGAGTGTTCTTGCATAGTCCATTATAGACCTATTCTTCTTTCAACAATTCCATTTTGTTGAGGGGTTCTAGGTGCAGATGTCTATCTTTTGATTCCTTTATCATTGTAGAACATTTCCAATTCATTTGATGTGAATTCTCCTCCTCTGTCAAATCTTAAACACTTCAGAATTTTACTTGTTTCCTTCTCAACTCTTGCCAAGTATCATTTAAACATTTGAAAAGCATCAGATTTCTATTTTAGAAACATGGCAGTCATCATTTTAGAATAATCATCAACAAACAACATAATATACTTATCTCCTTTGCAGCTTTGCACATCAATTGGTACACACAAGTTAGTATGAACAATCTCTAGTATTTCTTTAGAGGTGTAAGTTTTGCTCTTAAAACTTGAATTAGTCATTTTGTTTGACTAAAATTGTTTACACATTGTATTGTCAGGTTTTCTCAATTTAAGAAAACATCTAACTTTCTTCATCTTACTGATACTAACCAAGTTGTCAAAGTTAACATGACATAATCTCTTGTGCCATAGCCATACATAATCAAATTTTACAACAAGACAAGTAGCATCCTCCATGTCAAGATATAATAGATTACTCCTAGTTTGATCACCCTTTTCAATCAATTTCCCATTAGTGTCATATATCATAGAAATATTGTTTTTAGACTCAACTTACATCCCAAATTGTTCAGTTGTGACACACTCAACAAGTTATAGTTAAGTCCTTCAACATAGTAATCATTGTCACATATGATCTTATTTGTGACTTTGATAGAACCTTTTCCTTTTATTGAGCATGGTGCATCATTACCAAATCTTACACTATTTCCTTCATAACAATTTAAGAAAGTGAACTTAGTTTTGTCTCCATTCATATGATGTGAGCACCCACTATTAATGAATACATCATTCTTGTTCACACAAGTAAAAAGTGCACTTGCCTCATCTTCATCAAATTCATCCTTCATTGCAACATACATGACTTCATCATCATGTTCATTAGAATTGTCCTTTGTTTCCTCTTTAGCAATATATCAGGACTTCTTACCTTTGTTTTTGTAATCCTTGTTGTTTTCATCTCTTCTACCTTTGTATTTATCACCACCTCTGTATTTCTTCTTCTCCATACATCTAGAAACAATATGACCAGCCTCATTGCAATTGAAACAAATAATAGGTAACTTACCTTTGAACTTGCTTTTAGCTTTGTGGAATCTTCTTGCTAGTAATGCTTCAAGTTGTTCAACATCTTCCTCATTTGTATCACTATTACTAGACACATACTTCTTCTTTTTCTTTTTCTTCTTCTCATGAGGTTCCTTCAATGACTCTTTAGCTTTGAAAGAAGATTCAATCTTTTCAAGTTTGTAATTGTCAAAATTAGATTACTCAAAAGCAATGAGTCTACCTACCAAACCTTTAAGTGATAGATCATTCCCTTGAATACATCTTAGTTCTTGAATTGTAAAAATTCTAATAGCATATTCAAGTAATAGTTTCCTTAAAAAATTTCTTAGTATAGTATCATCATCTATTTTACCAGTAGCTCCTCTTATTGCATTAACATCTTCTTTTATTCTTGCAACATATTGAGAAATATTCTCACCTTCTACCATCCTCATATCATCAAAATTACCTCTAAGACTTCAGCTTTGGCTCTTATAAAATTTGTATCACCTCCATAGATAGTAGCTAGGCCATTCCAAATTTTCTTTGCAGTATCAAGGTCTTTGATGTCATCAAATTTTGCATAACTTAGAGTAGAGCCAATCTCCAACATTTTTTGGTTGTGTTCTTTCTTCTTCTTCATATCTTTAGTAGTTGGGGCTCCAATAGGATCAACATGCTTAGTGATAATAGTAGATTGTGCATGATCTCCAAGTCCTTCAAGGTGTAGCTTCATCAAAATTTTCCATACAGAAAAGTTGTCTTTGTTAAGCTTGGATATTTCTCTCTTTGACATCTTGATCTTTATGCTTCTAGTACCTTCAAACTAGTCCTCTTAAGTAGATGGCTCTAATACCAATTGTTGGATTTCTTTAGAATAACTGAGAGGGGAGGCGAATCAATTATTCAAGGTCTAGATGTATAAATTTTTTCTTAGCTTAGTAAACCCATAAAACATTCATACTCATGAATGCATCCATAGGATTATGCAATCACTAAAAACTTGTAGGTTACTATCAAATCAACTTGTAGAAATGTAAAGCATGAAACATAATAGATTCATCAAAACACTTGACACAATGATTTATGTGGAAACCCAATTTGGAAAAATCCACTAGTAACATGTTACTCTTTTTCACTCTTCTGAAGTGATGCCCTATGAAAGGCCAACCCTATTAAAAGTTACAATACACACACACACACACACACTCTCTCTCTCTCTCTCTCTCTCTCTCTCTCTCTCTCTCTCTCTACTTCATGAGCAACCATTCCTATAAAAAGGAAATTAAGATACTTTTTCTCTTATTTCCCATTGTCAAATTTAGGGTTCAGATGGATTAGGTAGGATACAATGTATCTACCCCATATGTCATCTTCCTTCTAGAAAATTCTCCTAGAATCCTCTTTGAATTCACCTAAAAATAGTTTACCTTAAATTCTGTGTCACCAGATCATCATCCTTATCTTCCACCTAGTTCAAAAATTCCAAGAAAATAAACTTGTTGGCTCAGTTTCATCAAATCCTTGATCTATCAAATAATGTAGCAGCTCAACATTATCAACCTTTTGATGCTCAACACATACTACATTGCTTTGCACCCACTATAATATCACTCGGCATCAACTAAAGTTTATTGGTGCTTGACATCCACTAATCTTTACTTGACATCCACTATTCTACTCGACATACACTAGAATGAACTTTTACTCAGTTCCAACTAATTTTCTACTTGGCTTGCACTGAATTTTCCTGACACCTACTATCCACTTAGTCAAGCTTGGCAGAAAAAGTTTCTATAACTTGTTCTTCTAAACTTTTTTAGTGTAACCAACCTTTATAACCTTAAGTAGATTATCAATGCATCATGTCATCACTATCTTAACTAATCTTTGTACTTCATTACATAATCATTACTCAACCTTTCCTCTAGGTGCTATTGTTACATCTTTTGATCAAATCATCTTCATCAATCAAATAAGTGATATTACTTAAATCTTATAAGCAGTTGTCTTGCCAAAAAATAGTAGGTTTGACATTAATAACAAGATAATGATTGAAGCATATGTTTCTCAACAATCTTTCTTTACAATCTCCCTCTTTAATTGATTTTTTCAATCCTTTTTCAACATATTGTAGCTAACCTTTCTTTGAATAACAAATTGACCTAAACCTATAATAGTAGTGAAGGATAATCTCTTCATCACTTCTCTTTCCCTATTAGGATAGGTTCTGATGAGGAGAAATTTCTTCTCATTAATGGTATCCAGTATCTTTGTAAATATTTTCATCAACTTATTTATCTTATCAGTCATTGTTTTGGCCTCTAAAAATGGGTTGTAACTTTTTTCACATGAATTTATAAAATCAAGCACCCTAGAACAGACTCTCCACTTCTCCTTCATAGCTTGCTCCTATAAGGAAAAATCATTTTTGATAATGTCCTCTGGTTAACAAAAGTAATGCTTCCAAGCTTTGGCCTTTGCTCTTTGTCTAAAAAAATTCAAAAAGTCCCTCACTATCATTGAACCTTATATGTGAAGTATCCATTTTGTAGGGACTCAAAATTTTGTATAAAAGACCCAACTAACCTTTGTAATTACAAACTAGTGTGCAATAGTACAAGTTGAAAAAATGGAACCTTTTGATCTTACTATTAAATCTACTTCCTCTAATCCACCCAATTTCCAAATTATTTTTGCTAAGCCTACCTTGAAAGATACTTGGTAAGGTAGTACATGTGGGGTCCCTTGAAATCCATAAACCTTGAATAAAGTAGAAACTATATATGGGATGATATCTTTCCAATTATGGGAGACTTCAAAATTGTTAAGGGAATCCATAGGTGTAATGAAATCCAAAAGTAATTTAGGAATCCTTGGATTATCATTGGACAAGAGAATCCTCAACCTTGATGAAAAAAATCAGTCAAACATAACAATGTTGGCCTCACCTACATCACATGTCATTTTTGCACTCCACAACTAAACATGCAAAGGCTCGTCCTCATGTTCTCTTGCAAATTTCATTTCTTTTTCAAATTAAGTGACCCCTTTGAAAAGAAACATGCACATCAACATTGAATAACATCCAAATGTTTTTTTCAATCTTCCCCTTTGCAAACCCAATCAATCCCACATGGGTTTCTTCATCTAGGAAGGAGGTAAGGTAAAAAATAATATTAACCCTAAAAGATGAAATCTGTACCATCATATACATGAATTTTATTTGTATATAGTCTTTCTCATCTTCACCAAAAACCCTACATAAGGACATATATATTTATGGCACAAGAGTTGAAAAAATGCTTCTTACAAGGTTCATGGGTTAAGGTCGTGACTAGTGTCAAACTCCCAATGGTGGCAAGATGTTCCCTCAATGGTCATTGCCTAATTTTTTCTTTCTAAGATTGATATTCCTTTTCTAACCTTTGAAAGTCAATGACCTCATGATACTATGAAGTAAGATCCATCATAAATACTTCCTAGATTTCCTCATGTGTTATTTTTCACTAAACATTCTTAATTTATTCTCTTTACAATTTTGGTTATTGGGTCACACATTCAAGCTATAGAGGCGAGGAGGTTTGAGTTCATAAATACTCTTGGAGAAACTAACTTTCCTAAGTCAAAGTTCCAAATGTTTCCATATGGGGCAACTAATTTTCTTTCTAAAAACCATTTCTTGAGAAGTTGCAACCTATTTTTAGATGTTGTTACATCTCAAGTCTAGTTTCCTCTATCATAATTGTTGGAAATATAAGAGGAGTAACTGAGAGGGGAGGGATCAATTAGTTATCACAAAAATAAATCCAAGATACCTTAGATGTCAAAACAAAATATAAACTCTAATGAAAATACTATAACTTAGTTAATACACAGGCACTTAGTTAACACTAACAATATGTTGTAACTTGGTAACCACTAAAATAACAACTGTTAATAAATACTAAACATGTAGAACTTAAGATATTATTTATGATTAACCTTAATTAACTTAGTTGCATACGCATAAAATAAATATCATGAAGAAAAGTGACACCAAGATTCAACGTGAAAACCCAATTTGGGAAAAACCACCAATTGCAACTAGTTACTATTTTTCACTCTTCTAAAGTGAACCTTGTCAGGAGCCCATATTGTTAAAGGTTAAAAAAAAATTGTTAGGTGTGACCGATTTAGAGGATTTAATCACCTTGTTAGGAGTTGCCTTGTTAGAGGTCATAAGACACTTCATTCTAGAAATGCCACCTTGTTAGAGGATTTACAAAAAGTTATTAAGCCAAATTTGTTAAGACATTTAGTTCACTATTATAATGGTTAGAGAGTAAAAATGATATGACTAATTTCTTATGCAACTAATTTGTTGATTTTAGATCTCAATTTTGGCTTGAATTCTTGATCCTTCTTGATCAAATGTATCTTTGTAGCTCCTCAAGGATATTTTATTTATCCTTCTAATTTGTTTCCTCTAAGAATCTTCTATTGTTCCATCCACTTACACATTAAATCCTCTACTTGACCTTATACTTATATCATATCCATTGTCAAGTCATCTGAAATACAACTTAGAATAATTAATATTCATCTCCCCAGTCAGTTAGAACCAAAAAACAAATCTATTAAGCTCAATATGCCAAAACAAGTAAATCCTTCATTAGCTGACCTTGCTTGGTAGACACTAACTTAGAAATGATTTTCTTATGTTAACCAAGTGAATTCAATTAATGCTACATCTTTACAAACTTCCTTTGGAACCAAGTACACTTGGTTAGTACTAGTTCCATTCAAATTTCCTTTGTTAACCAAGTTAACTCAATTAACACTCAACTTCTGCTAACTTCCCTTTGATGCTTGAGTGAGCTTGACATACACTATCTTCTAAACTTACGAAAGACTAGAATGCTTTATAGACAAAGGAAACTATCTTCAACATTGTGTAACATCAAGGACAATATATAATTGATCAATTGTTTTCAAAAATCTCCCTCTTTGGCATTGATGGCAACACAAAATGTCATAATACAATAATTTTTTTAGAGAAAAATAAAGTAAGAAAAATATCCTTAGTTTCATTCTAATTCTCATCAATGAGAACTCCTTCTAAATTCAATTTCTCCAACTATCAACAAGGTCTATCTTCAACATCTTCTTCTAATAGAAAACTTTGTCCTTTTTGATATCAAACCAAGTTCTTCCTTTATGACATTGTCAAATAGTTTTTTTGTTATAAGTATACTCTCCCTCTTAACAAAATTTCTATGATATGACACAATAAATTCTCCCTCTTTGACATATTATGCCAAAGATAATATTTAATGAATATTAATGTACCTCATGTACTAATTCATATGCAATCTACTCTTTCATTACTACATCAACTGACTAATCTTGAACATGCTCTGGTTGATGCATCACTAAACTTTATTTACTAAGATTTAGATAGGGGAATGTCTCCTAACTTACCTCTTAGATACAAAAATGCATCCTTAGGTAATGGATCGGTGAATATGTCTATAATTTGTTCTTGAGTTTTCACATATTCCAACCTTACCTCTTTTTCTTGCACCAATTCTCTCAAAAAATGATATTTTATTGCACTGTACTTGGTCTTGATATAAATCACATGATTATTTTAAATATTAATTGCATGGGTGTTATCATGGAAGATAACCACTAGATCCTTGATCTCTACCTTCATACCTGCCAACAATTGCTTGAACTAAATAATGTTTGAATAATTAACTATTGTTACAACATACTCTACCACTACTATAGACTAATAAATGTAGTTTTGCTTCTTACTAGTCCAAGACACTAGCCTTTTACCAAGAAAGAACTATTGATCGCAGATTGGTTTTGACAATTGAGTGTCAACACACTTAAGATATTTACTAAGTTCATGTCGAGCTAGTGATATACGCCAAGTATAATATGTGTAGATTTTGAGTTGTAATGAGTGCCAAGTCACTCATGTGCCAAGTCAATCAAGTGCTAAGCAAATAGATAGTGTCACAAAAGTTCAAGTGTCAAGTGAACAGTTGATGCCAAGAAAGTTCAAGTGCCAAGTTAGAATTATAGTAAGTGTCGAGTATCAGAATTATCAAGTGTTGAGTAACACAGAATGGACCTAGTTGTTTGTGATGACACAAACAACTATGCAAACTATTTTTATGTTGAATTATGGATAAATCTCAAAGCTTAGAAGATAACATTGAATCTATTTGGTTTTCGTATGCAATCAACATGTAACCAATAAAAAAATTGGAATGACTAAGTGACAAAAAGGATCAATCTCAGCCATAGTTTCATACCTAACGTAAGTCACAAATATATTTATAAGGAAGAAAAAGTCCCATAATTCAAAAAGGGTAATAAGGATATATGCAAGCAAAGAATAGAAGGAAGAAAAGTGGTGAATTGATTAGATGGCATTCAAGGTGACTGAGAAGAAGGAAAGAATTGTAGAATTAGTTTGTAGAATAGAGGATCAATGATACAACATTATTATATTAAATCAAGAGGATCAAGATGGAAAAAATTGAGATATGAAATCAGCAATACAAGATTGTAAGTTATCAGATCAAAACATTCTACTATTTCTTTCTAACAACTATATCAATAGGATGAAATCCTTTGGACTAAGGTTTACTTAACAATCATTAAGAAATCCTTTAATAGGGTGACCTTCCAAGTGAATTTTCAAAATCCTTTAGACAAGTACACTTCTAGCAGAGTGTGAAATCCTTTAATAGGGTGGGACTCAACAATCTCTTGTAAGCCTTTAATAGGGCAGGCCTTTCACAAGGCAGATCATGTTTCATGGTCAAACTTTGTAACCTTAGCAAGTTACACTTTATTGTTGCAATAGTAAAATTTGTGGGTGTCATCCCCACCCTAGTTTTACCTTCTCATTTGGAGGGTTTTTGGGTGATCATAGTTGGTGTCAAGTGTTTGTGTGAATGCATTTACATTACATGTTATTTTAATATGTTAATGCATATATTGTTTGAAGTTAAAAGTTTTATTGGTTAAAGTTTAAGACTTTTGATTCACTCCTCCCCTCTTAGAAGTATATGCTTCTCATTTGTAATTCCAACAATTGGTATCAAGTCTTAGTTCTCATCAGGAGAAGCTGTAAAGCTTAGAGAAAAGATCTTGAGATGGAGTTCTACAAATTGGGAAATATTATAGAGAACCAAGGAATTAAGATCCAGCTCATTCTGCATTCACTAGAAGAAGCTAGAGAGGAATTGAGGAAATCCTTAAAGAGAGGAAAAGAGATTTCCATTGCACAAAATGACACATAGTACAAAGATATTGACACCACCAAGTTCTTTGCTAATGGAGACTCAAATGAGTTTGATGTAACAATAGAAGATCTAATGGAAAAGAATAGAGCACAAGTAGAAGAACTCAAAAATCTCAAGATTGAGCAAGAATCAAAAGCCATGATGCTATGTGAAGTGACTAAACTAAAGAAGAGAGTCATTGAATACAAGGTCATGATAGAAGAAGACAAGAGAAACCTAGCCAATAGACTAGAAAAGAAGTTAACTAAGGTTGCTAGAATCTCCAACATGCAATTGGATACCCTAAGTCAAATGATGAATGCTCATCATGAGTTGAATGTCAAAGACATTGAGATCACTACATTGAAGTTGCAGAATGAAAAATTGCAAAATGATCTGAGAAGAGAAAGAGAGATTGCTAAGAGCTTCAACAAGAGAAATGAAGCCATCAATTACTTTGAGAAACTATTGAAATCTCCAAGAACCAAAAATGATACATTAGGACTAGGCTATACCAGCACTAAAGAAGGATAATCATCCAAGATTACTGAAGAAAGGAATGACAAAGGTAAGAAATCCAAACCCACTTGTCATTTTTGTGGTAAAAGGGGACATACTATTAATGTGTCCAAGAGCAAGAATACCAATCAACATGACAAACCTAAAAACATGGGTCACTATCACAAGTGCAATAAACAAGGCCATCAAGCACATGAATGCAAAACCAGAACCATGCATGCACCAAGATTTGAAGGTTACTAGTACAAGTGTCAAAAGTACAGACACAGAGCTTTCAAATACAGATCTAAGCCTATGTGGTCACCAAACAAATTGGCAAAGGCAAGAAGTCATGGAAACTTCTATAATTGGGACTACAATACTAGACAAAGCTATCACTACTGTCAAGAGTATGGACACATCCCTATGAATTGCATAAGAACACACTTTGGTGGTAACTATAATAGATGGTTGAGTCAAACCACATGCTTTAGTTGTTTGAAGATTGGTCATATCAACAAGCATTGTCCAACAAGGTCAAAGGCACCTAATTCTAAGTTCAATAAAGGAAAAGGAAAAATAGATGCTAAACACATCAAAGGAGAGATTAAAAAACATGGAAGAAAAGAGATGGAAGAAACACATCAAATGGAGGGATCACTTCACCTAAGAGGTCAAGTGGTCACACCTAATCAAACTAAGAAAAAAGAGGTATGTGGGACTGATATTTAAAATGCTTTATCATTCATCGATTCCTAGATAAGTTAGTACTAAAAAGGATAAATTAGCATGAATAAAGATGCAAAGTAAATGAGGAAAAATCCAAGGTCAAATCTTCAAATTTTCACATTATTGCCAAGTACAAAATGTTCTCCTTAGATGCTGAGTAAAATACTAGTTAGTGTTGAGTTGTCAGCCAAAGCCAGTTGGAGCCAAGTAAGTAGTAGCTACCGAGTGAGGGTAAAATTTCTATGGATGCTAACTAAAATAGAAATCATATTGAATCTGAGTTTATAGTTGTACATGCACCATACAATAAATGTGATGTTTTGAAGGGTATAAGGCTGATTTTTGGCCATTCATCATTTCAAATTTATAGAAAGAGAGAATAGAGAAAATAAGTGATCTACAAACCAATTTGAAGCATTTGCAAGGATCACAATAGAGATCAAGCATTAGTTAGTTGATCTTAAAGGTATTCTTCATGTGCTGAGTTATGCAGTTTCAATTTGTTAAAACCCTAGTTCACAATATGGCATCTAGTTTGAAAAATGTTAAGGAGAAAGAGACTTTTGAAGTCCAATTGGTTAGTAATGAGGTTAAAGAACCTAATTTCAAGACCATACCAGAGATTTCTTATAAATAGGACCCCTCAGGCGCATTATCTATGATTCCACCTAAGGTTGTAATGGTGCAAGATGTGAGGAAATGCTATAACTACAAGATAGGAGGGATTGGAGACATGGAAATATGATAGGCTTATGAAAAATTATGTGAAAATAGAGCATTAAATAAATAATTTAAAATTGTGGAGAGAAAGGGCTTAACCTGTGCCCTAGAATTCCCAACCATTTTCAAAATAGAATAGATTAAAATAGTCCTAAGCAGAATACATGATGGATGCCTATGGTTAAAGGGTGGATCCATTAAAATCACAAAGAAAATTGTACATAGGGTTACTAGTTACCCAACTCTAGATCAACCCAAGAGCCTAAGAAGTGAATCCAAAGAGGTAATTAAGAAAAACATAGGGGCTAAGTGGAACAAGTGTGGAATGACCATTAACACCATCATAGACCCTCTTCTTGACTTTTCCATTAGGGTCATTTCACATAAATTCTATCATTCAAGTAGACTAAATGGTGTTGCATGCATAGAAGTTGATGTGGGCTATAAGATTATTAAGAAAGATCACACTTATGATCTTGTAGAACTCCAAATATAGTAGATAATAGAGAACCTAGGAGCAATACAAAAGTCTAAGATTGTTCAATGCAAGTTTGGTTCAATACTAGTATGTATTTTTTTCTATGTGCAAAATGAGTTCCCATCTTTTGGAAAATTAGGATGGAAGACCAATAGGTCAATTACTGTTCAAATAAATGAGTATATTGAACAAATGGGAGAAAATTTTGAGTCAGTAATGACTAGTTATTTTGAAGACTTCAAGAAGTACATGAAATAGAGGTTAAGAATTCTTGTTTCTTTAGTTAAACAACACTACAATGACATACGTTTCCTTGTAGACATTGATTACACTTATATACAGACTATAGTTGCTAAAGTTAGATGGTTAAGGCCTTTAGGATATGAAATCAATATTGATTAAGCTGCAATTAATAAATTGACAAAAGTGCCAAATTTTTTGGTAACTATGATGTTGTGAAATCTAAGGTTGAAATGGAACTGAGGAGAGCCTCAACTTTGAAAAAGAAAGACAAAATGGTGAGGAAAATCAAGGCTAATTTTGGAGAAGGTACAAGAGATAATGATGAAGAAGATGAAGAAGAAGATGAAGAGGAAGAAGAGGTGCAAGGTCAAGAGCTTCTTGCTTTAACCCAAGGCATGGGTGAAGATAAGGAAGAATAAGCCAAGGAAGCACCAACCAAACTTGAACCCAAAAAGAGGAAGGCCAAGATACAGCCTATTGCACAACCAAATGTAAAGAAAACTACAAAACCACGCACAAAGCCTGCAACTCCAGCAACAAGAGTTAGAACAAGGGAAACTACTCAAAAGGCCAAAGAGTAGGCAAAGGAGAAGAAAAAGGATAGTGAACATAAAGGTCCTATGCAGAAGAAACTAAGAAGAAAATGCATAGCATAACCAGAGACAAATGATGAGAAGATAGAGTCAAAGGACACAAGTTAGTTTAGAGTGGTAAGTCATGCTTCCAAATCTAATCTTGATAACATTTGTGATAATGGTAGGGATAATTCAAATTTAACAAGATTAAAGAACATTGAATTTGGAAAACTTGGTAGGGAAGACCAAACTATGATAGAAGAGTCAATATATGACATGATGGAAAAATTCAAGAACACTCCACTTGAATTGGCTAACACAATGCCTAACGAATTGTATACAATTGTTGAGAATAAGTGGCATTACTATTTAAGACTGAAGAAATAAATAATGGAATCAACTCTAGCACAAGTGATGCTAGAACTAACTAGAGGATAAATCATCAAGATGAATAAGAAACATGGTAACAAATTTTCACCCAAGTATAAGGAATTCAACATTCTTCAAAATGATATTGAGGATATTGTCAAGAAATCCATTCAAATGTGGAAGTTTATATATGGATTGAAAACTATAAAAGAAGGAGAAGAAGATCCCTTTGAGGGAAGAAATGATGGAGAAGAAGAGGATGATGACAAGGAATAAGAAACAAAAAAGGAAAAGGAAGATACCATTGTGGAGGAGACACAATAGAGCAAAGATGCAATGGAAACAATTGATGAGCAACAAGCAAAATAGAGTGTGCAAGGCACACAACTACTAGCATTGAGCCCTCCACATGACATATACACAATTGCAAAAACCATAACAGTGAGAGATGTTCATGATAGCTCATCTTAGAATATCAATCCATTACTACAGAGGATCTAAAGAATACCCTTGACCAATTTACACTACCAACTAGATTGTGTGATAATCCTATATTGGTCAGTGTGGATGAACTAGGTGACATAATTGGGGATAACATGAACACATAAGAACCACCTTCTTCCATCCCTTTAGCTACTAGTGGTCAACCTCTAGTGCAAACATTAGATGATACATCTGCAAAAGTTGACACTACAATAAAAGTTGTCATGGTTGAATAATAGACTTAGACTGTAGAAGTAAGAGAGCCTACAAATGATCAAGTGGGATAGATAGAGGTATTTGTGCCTAATATAAAAACTCAAGGAGCAGGACAAATAATTGTGATTAATCAAGGTAGATTAGATGAAGACAAGGACATCCCAAAGAAGAAGGAGCAAGAAGCCATATAGAGATTGGTAAATTTACTAGCATCTAGCACTCCAACAAAAGTCCTTTAGAGGCCAAGCACTGATGCAATCCTACTATAGATTTCAACACTAGGCTCAAGCTCAGAGGTTGCTAAGGTACTTCACTATGGAGACTCAACTCTAGATGAAGAGACAGTGATACCTACATTTGATTATGCAACCATAACACTAGAGAAAATAGGCTTAATGCAAGAAGCCTTAGAAAGAAAGAAACAACAAGAGGTACTCAGAAAGGAGTAAAAACAAAGGAAAGCACTACAAGAGATCAAAGACATATTTTTAGATGCTTTTAGCTTGCAAACACTTGATGAATCCAAGCCCATATTAGAAAAACAACCAAAAATTATGGAATAGGTGACTAATGAAGACTAGGATACTAATGTAAAACCTATGGAATGGTCTAGAAAGAAATTTCAAGGAAAATTTAATGAGAAAATATCAAGTGAAATTGAACTTTCACAAGTGGAATTGGCTACCAAAATTGAGAAAGTGAAGAAGGTACTTGAGAACATATTCTCATTGTACACAAAATTGTGTGATCCCACACTCTTCACACAAGAAACAAGCCATAGGATTCTGAGTCTAGAAAGAAACTTGAAGATACCAAGTATGCAATTGCCCCAAAACCCAACTCAGAGTGAGAATCACTTCCATTCAGTGCTTCATACATAAAAGAAACTAGGTGTGTTAATAGTAGAAGAGGCTAACATAAGAGCCAAGTTGGTAAATATTCAAGCTTCCCTCACCCCTCATATGGGACTACTCCAAAAAGAACTAGCTTATGCAGAAATAGTGTTAAAGAAAGATCCTAATCTTTCAACTCTAGATGAATTAGTCCACCTTGCAGCATAGAAAACCATTCAAATAAAATCTTTAGATGTTGCAATAGACAACTGGAATGTTGCTCTAAAAATTATAATGGAAGTCCACAAGAACTTTTTAAACAAATACACAATAAGTGTATAGAACCTTTGACATAAGTGTCAAAAAGGGGGAGACAAATATGCAAGAGGGAGATAATAAAGAATAAAGGGGAAGACAAAGAGTGTAAGAGGGAGATGGGAGAATAGATAAAGGTAGAGTAAATAGAAAAAGAGCAGAAATAGAGTATATCAAATAAATAAAGAGTATCAATATTTTTGAAGACAAAGAGTATTAGCAAGAGGCAAATCTACTGAAAAGAGAAGAGATTTTGGATATAGAAAAGGCACATTAACTTAGAGGGAGTTAAATTTTTTTGAGGTATACAGTCTATTATAGAATTTTGAATTTTTTTTTGTATATATACCGAACTGTAAATATATTATACTCGTGAAGATTAGATTTTTAATGTATAGTTAAGTGTTTTTGACACTCATGTCAAAGGGGGAGATTGTTGATCTTAGATTAGTTTTGACAATTGAGTGTCAACACACTCAAGATATTTAGTAAGTTCATGCCGAGCTAGTGATATATGCCAAGTGTAATATGTGTAGATTTTGAGTTGCAATGAGTGCCAAGTCACTCATGTGCCAAGTCAATCAAGTGCTGAGAAAATAGATAGTGCCAAGAAAGTTCAAGTGTTGAGTGAACAGTTGATGCCAAGAAAGTTCAAGTGCTAAGTTAGAATTATAGTAAGTGTCAAGTAACACAACATGGACCTAGTTGTTTGTGATGACACAAACAACTATGTAAACCATTTTTATGCTGACTTATGGATAAATCTCAAACTTAGAAGATAACATTGAATCTATTTGGTTTTCCTATGCAATTGACATGTAACCAATTAGAAAATTGGAATGGTTAAGTGACAAAAAGGATGAATCTCAGCCATAGATTCATATCTAACCCTAAGTCACAAATATATTTATAAGGAAGACAAAGTCACATAATTCAAAAAGGGTAATAAGGATACATGTGAGTGAAGAATAGAAGGAAGAAAAGGGGTGAATTGATTAGATGGAATTCAAGGTGACTTAGAAGAAGGAAAGAATTGTAGAATTAGTTTGCAGAATAGAGGATCAATGATACAGCATTATTATATTAGATCAAGAGGATCAAGATGGAAAAAATTGAGATATGAAATCAGCAATACAAGATTGTAAGTTGTCAGATCAAAACATTCTACTATTTCTTTCTAACAACTGTATCAATAGGATGAAATCCTTTGGACTAAGGTTTACTTAACAATTATTAAGAAATCCCTTAATAGGGTGACATTCCAAGTGAATTTTCAAAATCCTTTAATAGGGTGGGACTTAACAATCTCTTGTAAGCCTTTAATAGGGTAGGCCTTTCACAAGGCAGATCATGTTTCATGGTCAAACTTTGTAACCTTAGCAAGTTACACTTTACTATTGCAATAGTAAAAGTTGTGGGTGTCATCCCCACCCCAGTTTTACCTTCTCATTTGGAGGGTTTCTGGGTGATCATATCTGGTGTCAAGTGTTTGTGTGAATGCATTTACATTACATGTTATTTTAATATGTTAATGCATATATTGTTTAAAGTTAAAAGTTTTATTGGTTAAAGTTTAAGGCTTTTGATTCACTCCTCCCCTCTTAGAAGTATATGTTTCCCATTTTGTAATTCCAACAATTGGTATCAAGTCTTAGTTCTCATCAGGAGAATCCTTAAATCTTAGAAAAAAGATCTTGGGATGGAGGTCTACAAACTGGGAAATATTATAGAGAACCAAGGAATTAAGATCCAACTCATTCTACATTCACTGGAAGAAGCTAGAGAGGAACCGAGGAAATCCTTAAAGAAAAGAAAAGAGATTTCCATTGCACAAAATGACACATAGTACAGAGAGATTGACACCACCAAGTTCTTTGCTAATGGAGACTCAAATGAGTTTGATGTAACAATAGAAGATCTAATGGAAAAGAATAGAGCACAAGTAGAAGAAA
This sequence comes from Cupressus sempervirens, assembly GCA_028749045.1. Classification (NCBI taxonomy): domain Eukaryota; kingdom Viridiplantae; phylum Streptophyta; class Pinopsida; order Cupressales; family Cupressaceae; genus Cupressus; species Cupressus sempervirens. The sequence continues at coordinate 155,342,800 of CM053784.1, read as the reverse complement.
TTAGAAATCTCAAGATTGAGCAAGAATCAAAAGCCATGATGCTATATGAAGTGACTAAACAAAAGAAGAGATTCATTGAAGACAAGGTCATGATAGAAGAAGACAAAAGAAACCTAGCTAATAGACTAGAAGAGAAGTTAACTGACCTTGCTAGAATCTCCAACATGCAATTGGATACCCTAAGTCAGATGATGAATGCTCATCATGAGTTGAATGTCAAAGACATTGAGATCACTACACTAAAGTTGTAGAATGAAAAACTGAAAAATGATCTAAGAAGAGAAAGAGAGATTGCTAAGAGCTTCAACAAGAGAATTGAAGCCATCAAGTACCAAGAAATTTCAAGTGCCAAGTGAATAGTTGATGTTGAGAGAGTTCAAGTGCTGAGTCAGACAAAATTATAGTAAGTGTTGAGTATCAGAATTTTCAAGTGCCGAGTAACACAAAATGAACCTAGTTGTTTGTGATGACATAAAAAACTATGTAAACCATTTTTATGCCAACTTATGGATAGATATTGAAGTTAGAAGATAAGATTGAATATATTTGGTTTTCCTATGCAATCAACATGCAACCAATCATAAAATTGGAATGGTTAGGTGGAAAAAAGGATGAATCTCAGCCATAGATTCATACCTAACCCTATATCACAAAAATATTTATAAGGAAGATGAAGCCCAATAATTAGAAAAGGGTAATAAGGATATATGCAATTAAAGAATAGAAGGAAGAAAATGGGTGAATCGATTAGAAGGCTTTCAAGGATAATTAGAAGAAGGAAAGAATTGTAGAATCAGTTTGTAGAATAGAGGATCAATGATACAACATTGTTATATTAGATCAAGAGGATTAAGATGGATAGAATCAAGATCTAAAATCAGCAATACAAGATTGTAAGTTGTCAGATCAAAACATTCTACTATTACTTTCTAACAACTATACTAGTTGGATTAATCCTTTGGACTAAGGTTAACTTAACAGTCATTGAGAAATCCTTTAACAGGGTGACACTAAAAGTGAATATTCAAAATCCATTAGATAGGTACACTTCTAACACGGTGTGAAATTCTTTAACAGGGTGAGACTTAATAGTCTCTTGTATGCCTTTAATAGGGTTGGCCTTTTATAGGATAGATCATTTTTCATGGTCAAACTTTGTAACCTTAACAAGTTACATTTTATTTCTGCAGTAGTAAAACTTGTGGGTGTCATCCCCACCCTAGTTTTACCTTCTCATTTGGAGGGTTTCTAGGTGATCATATCTGGTGTCAAGTGTTTTTGTGAATGCATTTAATTTACATGTTATTTCAATATGTTAATGCATATATTGTTTTGAGTTTAAAGTTTTATTGGTTAAAGGTTAAGACTTTTGATTCACCCCCCCTCTTAGAATTATATTTTTCCCATTTGTAATTCCAAGTAGAACACTCCACCACTTGTACTCTTCCTATCATCAACACTTCCTACCCAATCAACATCTGTAAAGGAATTCAAATCTAAATTGCCTCCTTTCTTGTACCATAATCCATAGTCTTCAGTATCCTTTAGATACCTCATTATTATTTTGATTTCTATCATATGATTTTCTTTAGGATTTCCTAAGAATCTTTCCACCATACCAACTACCAATGTAATATCAAGCCTCGTATGAATTACATATTGTGATTTTCCAATCATTGATCTATATGTGGTCTGATCTACCTCTTTGGAATCATCATTTTTGCAAAGCTTATATCCAGTAGACATTGGTGTTCCAACTGGTCTGGAATCCTCCATTCCAAATTTCTTCAGTATCTCTTTGATATACTTAGATTGAGTAATGTAGATACCATCTTTCTTCTATTGAATGTGCAATCCAACAAAGAATTTTATCTCTCCAAACATAGACATCTCAAATTCCTTACTTATTTCCTCTAGAAAATACTTGCACAAGTCATCATTTCTAGTAAACAATGTATCATCCAAAAAGATTTTTGCCAATACAATCTTCTTGATTGGTCCTTCTTTGATTTATAGGCTATTGTTATCATTTTTCCTTTGAAAACCAATCTTCATCAAGGTTCTCACACAATCTATGATTGATCTATTCCTTCTTTCTTCTATACTATTTTGCTGAGGTGTACCAATGGTTGATACTTATCTTTTGATTCCTCTTTTAGTAAATAATTCATTGAGCTTATTTGAAATTAATTAATCTCCTCTATCTGATCTCAAACATTTCATCTTCTTTCCTCTTTCCTTTTCTACTCTTTCCAGATACCACTTAAACTTTTGAAAAGCTTTAGACTTATCTTTTAGATACATTACAATCATCATTCTAGAATAATCATCAACAAAAATAATAAAGTACTTATCTCTACTATAACTCTCAATTCTAATAGGTCCACAAAGGTTTATATGAACCAACTCCAAGACTTTTTCAGAATGATAGTGCTTGCTCTTGAAACTTGTCTTGCCCATCTCACCAATTTGACAATTTTTTCATAGGCCCATATCAAGTTTCCTAAAACTAGGAATACCTCTCACTCTTTTGATTTTTCTTATCTTGATCATATTATCAATGTTCACAAGACACAACCTCTTATTCCATAACCAACTTTCTTCTACTTGAGCAATGAAACATGAACTTTCACTAAGATTTGGGTAGAATTAATTACCTTTTTCTTGGTTACCATACCCAACTAGATTTCCTTTTCCATCTATCAATTTGGCCTTCCCATTAATGAATTTTACCTTGAATCCAATGTTATTCAACTGTGTTATGCTCAGTAGATTATGCTTTAGTCCTTCAACCCAATAAGCATTATCACATCTAAGTTCACTGGTTAGTGAGATAGAACCTTTTCCCTTTATGCAACATGGTTCATTTTTTCCAAATATTACACTTCCACCATCATAGTGTTCCATATGTTTAAACTTTTTTTTGTCACAATTCATAAAATATAAATAATCACTATCAATAATTCATGTATCATTTTTGCTAACATAAGAAATAAGTGTGATTTTATCTTTTTCATTATCATATTCATATTTTAATTGGAATTATAGACCATTTCATCATCTTCACTACTATCTAAATCTTTAACCATAAAATAAGACTTCTTATCTTTATCCTTGTAGTCCTTATATCTTTTGAAATCCTTCTTGACTTTGTATTTGTTGATCTTCTTTTCATCTTTATTTTCTCTGCTTGGACACCTTGTAGTAATGTGACCAACTTCTTTACAAGAAAAAAAGATTAAAGGAATTTTACCTTTGTACTTCCCTTTTCCTTTGGGATACCTTCTTGTAAGTAATGCTTCAATGGCTTCAATATCACTGTTAGAACTATCTTCCTCTTCACTTTCAAATTGTTTTCCTTTAGATCTTTTAGCTTTCTTCTTGAGTGACAAATTGGCTTCAAATGCAGACTCAAGATTGCTAGAACTAGGAACATAATTATCATAGTTCTCTAGCTCAAATTTTGTCCATCTTCCAACTATTACATCCAATGATATATCATTCTTTGGATTGCATCTCATCTCATGAATTTCTAAAGATATGATTTCATATATAGGAAGAAGTGTTTTAAGAATCTTACTTACCATTGTCTCATCTTCTATCTTTACTCCTAAGGCTTTGATTCCATTACTGTACTTTACAATGTTTTTATCTTCTCTAGTCTTTATTTGATTAGATTGTCCACTGAGACTTCCAGATTTGTCTCTTCTTACATTATCATCTCCTCCATAAATGGATTTTAGCTTGATCCACATCTCATAAGCAGTACCATAGTCTTTGACTTCATCAAATTCATCATAATTGATAGTTGAAGCAATATCAATCATCATTATGTTACAATTCTTATTCTCTATATTTTCTTCAAAAGTCATAGTTCCAACTGTGCTGCATACTTGGCATTAAGTTATTTCAAACCCAAATCACTAATGACCAAGAAATGCAACTTCATAAGTTCTTTCCATGCATTGAAGTTATCTTTTTTCAACTTGGGGATCTCCCTTTTGTAAGACATCCTAGTCTTTAGCTTAGGTCCTTAAAACCTTCTTTCCAAACACCAAAACCTTTGATACCAATTATTGGAAATATAAGAGGAGTAACTAAGAGGGAAGGGCTGAATCATTTACTATTGACAATATAATAGGGAAGTAAAATCTAAGAGGGGGGTGGGAAGAATTAGCACTTAAAACATTAGCCTTAAAATCATTCACCACACATCCATCTCACAATTTATATATGTAAATTGAAATACCAAATTAAGAATATACATCCATAGCATGAAAGTAAAACATTCAACACATGTATGAAACAAGATATTTGGTTAGCCAGAAGCCCTTCAAGGAGAAGGTAAAACTAAGGTGGGAATGACACCCACAAATCTTCAATACTGCAGTAATAAAGTGTATCTAATGAATGCTACAATATTTTGATCATGAAACATGATCTACCCTGTGAAAGGTCTACCTTGTTAAAGGTTTACAAGATTGGTAGATCATACCTTGATAAAGGATTTCAAAACCCTATCAAAAGTGTGCCTAGTAAAAGGATTTTAACTTATAGTAAAGTAAGCACCCTATTAAAGGATTTACAATAACCTGTTAAGACTACTCTATTATGAGATTTAACTAATTCATCTATTAGAATGTCTGAGAAATGATCCTTTGATTAGCACTTTGTTTCTTGATAATAGATCACCTCATTCTTGATGTGTACTTGATCCTTTCTGATTAGATGTATCTTCATTGTCTTCTAATTCATTTCCTCTATTCTCCTCTAATTGATTCTACTATGTATCACAATTCCTTAGTCACCATAAATTCTTTGTTTGCACATGCAAACTTCTCTCTTGACTCCTCCCACACACATAAATTTTTTATGGTTATTCCTCCTTAAGAAGACCTAGGTGACTTAGGGTGAGATATGAATCAATGGTTTTGATTCACCCATATTTCATCTTAATCCTTCCCTTTTTCTGATTGGATGCATATAATGCACATGGATTCAAAATATAGATTTATTCTTATTATCTAAGATTTCAAAACAATCCTTAAGTTGGCTAAAAAATGATTTACATAGAAGTTTGTACCACTAAAAAAAACTATGTCAAAACTATTTAACTCGGCATTTGAAGTCCCTAATGCTTAGCATCAACTACAACATCAATGCTGTCACTTGACCTCTAAATGATTTAGAATCCATTGATCACTCAACATCTTAATAACTTAGCAACACTATCTACTCAACACTTGATTGACTTGACACTTAATAATTACTCAACACATACTAAATATCTCTCACTTGTTGTATACTATGTGACAACTTATGCTTGACATGTATTACTTATTCGGTTTGAACTAAGTAAATGGCTTAAGTAACTTGTCACTCATATGTCAAAACTAATTTGAGATGTGTGGCAAAAATATTCTCCACCTTTGACATAAGTGGCAAAAATACTTGATCATGTATGAATAACCTTAAGCCTTTCAAGAATAACTTAGATAATATCCACTTACATACAAAATTTAAAAACTTTAAAACTTTGCAAAAACTTATGAGTCATCAGTCATACCTCAAATTCAATAAGTCCCCCTAAGTACACTCCATTCTATCTTCTGCTCAATCTTAGCTAGTGCCTTCCATAATTGTACCTTTTTCAGTGTCTTCTTTGGTAACCTCGGTAACTTGTTCATCTTTTTCCTCACCTACCTCAATAGGTGTCTTCTCTATTGCCTTGGGTGTTTTCAAACCATATAATGACTTCCACAACTAGGTGGTCTTCTATACAACATCCTCAATATTATTCTACAATATGCTATGTGCTTTGTATTTAGGTGAAAATTTTCCTATGTGCTTCTTTATTGTCTTCGTCATTATTGCCCTATCCAATTCTGGCATCACTTGTGTAAGTGTTGTCTATCTGGTTTATCTTTATGTATTGAGATTATATTGCCACTTTTGCTCAACTTTGTCATATAGATCTTTTGGTAATGAGTTGGCAATCTCAATTAGACTATGTTTGAATGTTGCCATCATGGCATATATTGAATCCTCTACTTGGTTCATCTCAATTTTTCCAAGTTTATCAAACTCAATATGTGTGAAACTAGATAAGTCAACATTATTCTTTATGTTTTCACATATATTTTCTAAATCTAAGGTAGGATGATGACTTACTACTTTGAATTGGCTATTGTCATCAGATTATATCCTCTCTTCATTAATTCAATTAGAGCTATATACATTCTCTTTGATCTCTTTCCAGACTTTTTTTCTTTACTAGCTGATCTAGCCTTCTTTTCTTTTGGCTTCTCTACTTTTTGAGAATTTTTAGTAGTAGCTCTTGTGTTGGTTCAAGTAGCTAGAACTATAGGCTTATGTTTTACAACCTTCTTTGGTTTGCTGACTACTGGAGCTTTAGCTTTTCTCTTCTTTGTCTTAGTGGCTATAGGTGCTTCACTGGCTTCTTCTCCCTTGACATCTTCTTCAATTTCTACCTCTTCTTCTTGGTCTTCACCTTGATCTTGAGTAATGGCTAGTGGTACTTGGGCAAGTTCTTCTTCTTCTTCTTCTTCAATTTTTTTGACCATTTTATTCTTCTTTCTTATGATTGAGGCAATCTTTAAATCCATTGTAATTTTAGATTTAGGCACATCATAATTTCCAAAGGTTGTAGCCTTATTATCTAATGTACATATTAGAGGAGTAACTGAGAGGGAGGGGGGGGGGGGGGCGGGGGGGGGGGGGGGGGGGGGGTGAATCAGTTACCACTAAAATATATCCCAGATCCCTTGGATGTCAACTTAAAAAGTAGACTGATAAAACTAATTACTACTAATGCTCAATAAGCATGCATAAATTGCTATAACTTGATAAATGCAGAGTGTGTATTCCTTTAGTAGATCTTAAAATATTAACTTGTAAGCATAAGAGAAACAACGTGAACACATGAGATAGCAAAATTTAACATGGAAACCCAATTTGGAAAAAAACCACTAATGTAACTAGTTACTATTTTTCACTCTTTTGAAGTGAGCCCTATTAGGAGCCAACCCAATTAAAGGTTACAAAATACACTATTAGGTGTGACCTTGTTAGAGGATTTAATCACACTATTAGGAGTGACCTAGTGAGATGTCTTAAAAAAATTCAATGGAATTTACACCTTGTTAAAGGATTTACAATTCATTGTTAAACCAACTCAGTTAAGAGATTTTGGATCACTGCTACAATGGTTAGAGAGTAACAATGAAATGACCTAATTGTGATGCAATTGAATTGATGAATCGAGATCTTCATTTTGGTTAACTTGATCCTTCCTAATTGAATATTACTTTTCTACTCCAAAAGGATATCTACTTATCCTTCAAGTTCACTTCCACTCTTTTTCCTTTTCAATTTAATCAACACACTTGAAAATCACAACTTGACCTTATATTTATATCATCCAGATTGTCAAGTTAGTTCAATACAAATTAGAGTGACCAATACTCATTACCATAGTCAGCTAGAACCAATACTTGAAATAATTAAGCTTCATATGCCAAAATAACAAAATCCTTCATTAGTCAACCTTGCTTGGTAAACACTAGTTCTAAGACAATTTCATGTGTTAACCAACAGAGGCTCAGTTAACACTGCAAACTTATGAAAATACTTTGGTAGCTGAGTGAACTTAGTTAGCACTAACTCTATCCAAATTTATCTTTGTTAACCAAGTGAGCTCGGTAACACTCTTTTCTACCTAAATATCCTTCGATGCTTGAGAGAGCTTGGTAGACACTATCTTCGCAGAATAAACTCAAGAATGTTTGGTAGACAAGAAAAAATGTCTTGCTAACTAAGTGAGCTTGGTAAGCACTAACTGCCAACTGATATGACATTTTTTTAACATCAAAGACAACACACAATTAAATAATTGTATCCAACAATCTCCCTCTTTGGCATTGATGGAAACACATGTCATAGCATAATAAAATTTTAGAACAAGACTTTCTCTGATAGAAAGTTTCTCCCTCTTAGATTTTATACCACAAGCTTCTTCTTCATGTAGTAATCTCACCTTGTGAAGGAATTACATAGCTTCTCCCTCTTGGAATGACAAATATTTTTTTTAGAAAGATATGAAAGTAAACTTCTCCCTCTTTGACAACACATGCCAAAGACAACACATATCAAATTAGTATCAATGTACCTTGAGTACTAATTCATATGCAATATTCTCTGAACTATGCTGCACCAACTGATTGATCTTCAACTTGGTTCTTGTTGATGCATCACTAAACTTTATTTGGTGAGCTTCAAATAGAGAATGACTCCTAACTTACCTCTTAGATACAAGAATGCATCCTTAGGTAATGGCTTGGTGAATATGTCTACAATCTATTCTTTTGTATGGACATATTCCAATCTAATTTCTTTGTCCTACACCAATTCTCTGACAAAGTGATATTTTATAGCAATGTGATTTGTTTTGGAATGCATCAATAGGTTCTTTGATATGTTAATTGCACTGGTATTATCACAATACATGAAAATTGGCTCTTTTATTTCAATCTTCATACCTTCCAGCAATTGTTCAAACCAAACAATGTTAGAACAATTTACTACTGTTGCAACATATTTTGCTTCTGCTATGGATTAGGATGTGTAGTTTCTCTTCTTGCTTGTCCAAGATACCAACCTTTTACCAAGAAAGAATTTTCCACCACTAGTGCTTTTGCTGTCATCAAGATTTCTTGCCCAATTAGCATTAGTAAATACTTTTAGGTCTATATTTTCTCCAAGTTTGTACCATAACCCATAGTTTTTAGTACCTTTCAAATATCTCAAGATTATTTTGATTGCCATCATGTGGTTTTCTCTAGGTTTTGCCAAGAATCTTACCACTATTCCAATTGCTAAGGCAATATCAGGTCTTGTGTGAACTACATACTATAATTTCCAAATCATTGACCTATATAAGGTCTGATCTACTTCTTTGGACTCATAATCTTTGGTAAGCTTTAGTCCAGTAAACATGGGGGTTGCAACTGGTGTTGAATCTTCCATTCCAAACTTCTTGAGTATCTCTTTGATATACTTAGATTGAGTGCTATAGATACCATTTTTGTTCTGTTTTATCTACAATCCAAAAAAGAATTTTATCTCACAAAACATGGAAATCTCAAACTCTTTGTTCATTTGTTCTAAAAATGCTTTGCAAAGGTCATCATTCCCTATGAATAGAGTATCATCTACAAATATCTTTTCCAACACAATCTTGTTATCTGGTCCTTGCTTGATGTACAAACTACTATTATCATTTATTCTCTGAAAACTAATCTATATAAGATAGTTATGTAATCTTTCATATCATGCTCTAGGAGCTTGTTTGAGAGCATATAGAGATTTGTGTAATTTTTAGACCATGTCCCTTTTGTCTAGATCAATGAAAAAATATGGTTGTTCAATGTAGACTTCTTCATCAAGAATTCCATTCAGGAATGCAAATTTGACATCCATCTAATATACTTTGAATCCTTTGTGTGCTACATATGCAAGTAAAGTCCTAACAACTTTCAATCTTGCAACAAGGGCAAAAGTTTCACCTTAATCAATACCTTCTTCTTGAGAGTAGCCTTTACATACTAGTCTTGCTTTGTTTCTTGATATTTTACCATCTTCATTCAACTTATTCTTGAATACCCATTTTGTTCCAATCACATTTTTATCCTTAGGCCTAGTTACAATGGTCCAAGTTTTGTTCTTTTCTATTTTTTCTATTTCTTCATTGATAGCCTCAATCCAACTTTCATATTCCAATGCATCTTTATCACTTCTAGGTTCAAATTTAGTAAGTAAACATGTACCTTTTAACTTGCTTCTTTTCATAGTACGTTCTAATTTATCTCCAATAATTTTATTAGTTGCATGATGCCTTCTAAAATACTTGGCCAATATAAGTTCTTTTCCTTTTGAATGAATTGCATTGTGCTCTTTTTGAATTTCAACTTGAGACTCAGGTTGTTAGTCTATGGTATGGGTCCTTTAGACTTGGTAGGTGTTAACTCAGTAGCTTTGCAATGTGACTTGGGTCCCTATGACTTGGTAATTGTAGGGGGCTTAGGAGATGAAGTCTTCTTATTATTAGATATGCCTGGCAATATATCAAATTTGAAGTACACAAATTTTCTATAGTCTTATGGTTCTTTCTTTCTTTCTTCTTCAACCTTTTCTGCAAACTCATCAATTCTCACATGCACACTTTCTATGATTTTTTGAGTAGACAAATTAAAACATTTATATGCTTTACTTCTGTAGGAATATCCTAAAAATATACCTTAATCACCTTTTACATTGAACTTGCCTTTTTTAGATTCTTTCAAGATATAACATTTACTTCCAAATACTTTTAGGTAACTTACATTGGGTTTGTAGCCATACCATAGTTCATAGGGAGTTTTGTCTGAATCTTTCTTCAACTAAACTTGGTTCAAAGTATGAACTACAATACTGATAGCTTTCTTCTAGTATTGATAGCAACATGTTTTTCAATCATTAGAGTCCTTGAACAATCCATGATGGATCTATTTCTTCTTTTAGCTATCTCATTCTACTCGTGAGTACCAATGACTGATACTTGTCTTTTTATTTCTCTTTCAATAAAAAAATTATTGAATTCATTGGAGATGAATTCACCACCTTTCTATGATCTTAAGCATTTCAATATTTTTCCTATTTCCTTCTCTACTCTTTCCAGATACCATTTGAATTTCTCAAATGCTTCTAACTTTTCTCTTAGATACATAACAATCATCATTCTAGAGTAGTCATCAACAAAAAGAATAAATAATTATTCTCCACTATAACTTTGTATACCAATTGGTCCACATAGGTTAGTATTTACAATCTCAAAGACATCTTTAGATTGATAGTTTTTGCTCTTAAAACTAGTCTTCCCCATTTTGCCAATTTGACAGTTCTTGCATAAACCAACATCTAGTTTCTTAAAACTAGGGATACCTCTTACTTTTCTAAATTTTCTTATTTTGACCATATTATCAAAGTTTACATGAGATAGACTTATGTGCCATAACTAACTTTCTTCTACTTGAGCAATAAGACATGAACAATTACCAACATCAAGATAAAATAGGTTACCTTTTGTTTGTTTACTTGATCCAATCAGATTCCCTTTGTCATCCAGTAGTCTTGCCTTGCCATGCATGAATTCTACCTTGAATCCAATGTTGATTAGTTGTGCCACACTCAGTAGATTATATTTTAGTCCTTCATCCCAATAGTCATTGTCAAATACAAGTTCATTGGTTAATGAGATACAACCTTTTCCTTTGATGCAACAAGGTTCATTGTTTCCAAATCTTACACTACCTCCATCATAGTGTTCAAAATGTTCAAACTTTGTTTTGTCTCTATTCATATGGTGTAAAAATCCACTATCTATGATCCATGTATCATTTTTACTAGCATGAGAGATAAGTGCCATCTTATCTCCTTCATTATCAGATTCATCTTTTACAACAATGTATACTATTTCATCTTCATTGTTATTAGAATCCTTAGCCATAAAACAAGTTTTCTTACCTTTGTCTTTGTATGATTTGTGACTTTTGAAATCCTTTTTGCCTTTGTACTTGTAACTCTTCTTCTCATCTTTGCTATCTTTTTTTGGGCACCTGGCAGCAATATGACCAATTTCTTCACATGAAAAATAGATTGGAGGAACTTTACCTTTGTATTTTCCTCTACTTCTAGAATATTTCTTTGCAAGTAAAGGTTCAACAACTTCAAGATCAGTATCTGAGCTTTCCTTGGTTTCTTCTTCACTATTTGACTGATTTTCCTTTATCATCTTGCCTTTTTCTTTGAGTGAAAGTTTGGCCTCAAATGTAGACTCAATATTTTTGGAAGCTAGAACATAATTGTCAAAGTTGTCTAGCTCAAAAGCTGTCAATCTTCCTACTAGGGCATCCAAATCTAACTTGCTATTTGAATCACATCTTACTTCTTGAATAGTAGATACTTTGATTGCATAGATGGGAAGAAAAGTCTTGAGAATTTTACTTACAATATTTTCTTCTTTGATCTCTCCTCCGGATGCTCTAATTGCATTGGCACTGGCTTTTATTCTTTCCACACATTTGGAAACATTTTCATCTTGCTCATCCTCATTTGATCAAATTTTCCTTTAAGGCTTTCTTCTTTGGCTCTCCTTAAATTTTCATCACCACCATAGATGTCCTTGAGCTTGTTCCACATATCAGAAGTAGTTGTACAGTCTTTGACCTCATCAAATTCTTCATAGCTAAGAGTAGATGCAATGTCAATCATCATGATGTTATGGTTCTTTTTCTCAAAAAGATCTCCAATAGATAATGTACCAGCAAGAGTTTTGTATTCTTCATCAAGGTATTTGTAGCTTGAATCACTAATGGTAGCTAGATGAAGCCTCATGAGTCCTTGCCATGCTGAAAATTTGTCTCTATTTAGCTTAGGGATTTCTATTTTCTAAGACATCCTACTCTTTTGCATAGGTGCTTGAAACCTTCTTGCAAGCACCAAAAGCTCTGATACCAATTCATGGAAATATGAGAGGAGTAACTGGGGGGATGAATCAATTACCACTAAAATATATCCTAGATCCCTTGGATGTCAACTTAAAAGTCAGATTGATAAAACTAATTACTGTTGATGCTTGGTAAACATGCAAAGTGTGTATTCCTTTAGTAGATCTTAAACTATTAACTTGCAAGCATAAGAGAAACAACATGAACACATGAGACACCATAATTTAATGTGGAAACCCAATTTGGGAAAAAACTACCGATGTAACTAGTTACTATTTTTCACTCTTCTAAAGTGAGCCTTGTTAGGAGCCAACCTAGTTAAAGGTTACAAAACACATTGTTAGGTGTGACCTTGTTAGAGCATTTAATCACACTATTATGAGTGGCCTTGTGAGAGATCTTAAAAAAAATTAATAGAAGTTCCACCTTGTTAGGGGATTTACAATTGGCTATTAAACCAGCTCGGTTAAGATATTTTGGATCATTCTACAATGGTTAGAGACTAACAATGAAATAACCTAATTGTGATGCAACTAAATTGCTAAATCTAGATCTATGTTCTTCTTAAACTTGATCCTTCCTAATCAAATATTACTTTTCTACTCCACAAGGATATCTTCTTATCCTTCAAATTAATTTCCACTCTTTTTCCTTTTCAATTCAATCAACACACTTGCATACACTTGAAAATCACAACTTGACCTTATATTTATATCATCTAGATTGTCAAGTCAGCTCAATACAAATTAGAGTGACCAATATTCATTACCATAGTTGGCTAGAATAAATACTTGAAATAATTAAGCTTCATATGACAAAATAATAAAATCCTTCATTAGCCAACCCTGCTTAGTAAACACTGGTTCTGAGATGATTTCCTGTGTTAGCCAGCAGAGACTCAGTTAACACTGTGAACTTGCAAAAATCCTTTGGTAGCTGAGTGAACTCGATTAGCACTAACTTTGTCCAACTTTATCCTCATTAATGAAGTGATCTTAGTTAACACTCTTTTCTACCTAAATATCCTTCAATGCCTAAGAGAGCTTGGTAGACACTATCCTCACAGAATAAACTTAGGAACATTTGGTAGGCAAGAAAAACTATCTTACTGACCAAGTGAGCTCGGTAAGCACTGGCTACCAACTGATATGAAATTTATGTAACATCAAAGACAACACACAATTAAAAAATTATAACAAAAAATTCTCTATTTCTTCTGCAAGTAATGTTTTGATAGTTGTAGAGGCTTCATCAACATTAATCTCATAGCCTAGTGGTCTTAACAATCTTACTCTTCGGACTGCAGCCTGTACATATGTGAAATTAGTTTCAACTAGAAATAAAACATCATTGAAATGTTTCTCAACTAGTGAAACTGGTATCCCTAGTCTTTTCTTCATTGATTGCTTAAAATATTCAAAGTAGCTAGTCATTACAAACTCAAAATTTTCTCCAAGTTGCTCAATAAATTCACCTATTTGCACTACAATAGATTTGTTTGTCTTCCATGCAACTTTACCAAAATTAGGGAATGTATTATGTACATAGAAGAATATACATATAAGAATTGAACTGAATTTACATTGTGCACTCCTGGTCTTCCTTATTGTTCCTAGATTTTTTGACAATTGTTGCAACTGCAACTCGGCAAGGTCATAAGTATGATCCTTCTTAAGTATCTTGTAGCCCATGTCAACAATAATACAAGGTACATTGTTGATCCTATTGGATTGAAAAATTTTGTGTGCTATAATCCTTACTGCAAGAGCAATTAGGGGATCTAAGATAGTGTCCATTGTCATTCCTCTTATGTTCCATACTATCCCTATATTCTTCTCAATAACTTCTTTTGCTTCAATCCTCATGGTTTTATGTCCATCTTCGGTTGGATACCCTATTACTCTATCTACAATCTCCTTTGTCATCTTCACTAGTCCATTTTCCAACTATATATAATTATTAGGAATTCTACTTAGAACTATTTTTATCCATTTTGTTTTGAAGATGTTGGGGAAATCTAGGGTGCAAGTTAACTCTTTTCTCTCTAAAATTTTGAATTCATCTTTCAATACTCCATTTTCACATAGTTTCCCATAGGTTTCTCTAATCTACATGTCACCTATGCTACCAACATTACATGTGTAGCAACATCTCACATCTTGAATCATCAAAACTTGTGGTGGTATCATCGATAATGCACCAGATGGATCTTGCTTGTAGGAAATATTAGTAATAGCTCTAAAGTTTGGTTGTTTGATCTCATTTCTTATCAATTGCACATTCAAAACTTTCTTACCCTCTTTAACCATAGAAGTTAAAGAACTAGACACCATTATGAAAACCTAGGATTTGCAAAAATTCAAACCATGTAGCTTAGCACAAGATAAATACTTATGTAAATCTATTGAGATGGTGTCGAGAAACTATTGAATCCTATTTGCAAACACTTGGAATGATCTTTTCAATTTGCCTTTATCTCTTCATGCTCTTCTTCAAATTTGAATAATGTCACATTTAATTCTTAGTGCTTACACAACTATAAGCTCAACTTCAATAGAAATTTCAACTCACTTGGCTTCCATGGAGTTTCCTTTATACTTGGTAGCCACTATGTGCTCGTTCAACTCTATCACTTGCAATAGCTTGGCATCAACTAACATTTCACTATGAAGCTAAAATGAAACTTTTCATGCTTGGTAGTAACATGGAAACTAACAAATCTTAAAGATTTCTTCTAGGTTCTAATCAACACCTTGCATCTTTCTTCATGCATATATAATCTTTTTAGGACTAAATCCTTGAAACTGATGTATAGTATGTCATTTAAATATCAGTCCCACACATGCCTCTTGATTACTTAATTAGAGGTGGTTTGATAACTTGATTCATTGGGTGAAGTGGCCCCATCTAAACTTGATGTGATTCTATCTTCCTTTCTCTTCTTTGTCGTATTCATCTCATCTCTAACATTCTCAACATCTTCCTTTCCTTTTCCTTTGTTGAACTCACTGCTTCATGCCCTTGACCTTGTTGAACAATTCTTGCTCATGTGACCAATTTTAAAATAACTAAAAGATGTAGTTTGACTCAACCATCTTTTGTAGTCACTTCTAAAATGTGTTCTTATACAATTTTCAGCAACATGTCCATACTCTTGACAATAGTGAAAACTTTACCTAGTATTATAATCCCAATTATAAGAGTTGTCATTCTACTTGTTTGATGACCATTTAGGCTTGGATATGCACTCATATGCTCTATGTCCATACTTCTAATAGTTATAGCAATATCCTTTAAATCTTTATGTTCTTATGGTCTTAGTTTTGCATTCATGTGCTTGAAGTCCTTATTTGTTGCATTTGTGGCAATGACCCATGAACTTCTTCTTAGGATTCTAATATGTAGTCTTGCTCCTACAAGCATTGGTAGTATGACCTATCTTACCATAATTATGACAAGTAGGTTTGGAGTTCTTACCTTTTTTACTTATTTCTTCACCACTTTTGGATGATTCTCCTTTGTCAGTACTAGTGTGACCCAATCCAAAAGTGCCACTATTGGATCTTGGAGATCTCATCAATTTCTCAAAATAATTGACGGCTTTAGTAGATTTGTTAAAACTTTCAGCAAAATATTTTTCACTTTTCATATCATTTCTCAATTGTTCATTCTATAACTTTAGTGTTGTGATCTCAATATCTTTTCCATTTAGTTCATGATTTGCAATCATCATTTTGACTCAATGTTTCCAACTGCATGTTAGCAATCCTATTTATCTTTGATGTTTTGTCTTCAAGTCTATTGGTCAATATCCTTTTTTCATCTTCAATCATGACTTTTTTCTCTTCATATTTCTTTTTCTACTCGGTTACCTCACATAGAAATATTGATTGGAATTCTCATTCTCTCTTGACATGTATGACCTCTTTAGTTAGGGATCCATGATTTTCCATTAGATTTACAACTACTACATAAATTTAACTTGTGTTTCCATCTATAAACAATTCAGTAGTATCAATCTCTTGGTATTGTGTGCCATTCTCTTCAATATCTACTTCCTTCCTTTTCTTTAGTGATCACTTTAACTCATTTCTTGCTTCATTTAGCTGATGTAGGGAAAGTTATATTTCAATATTTTGGTTCTCAATAATCTATTCCAACTTGTAGAATTCCATCTCCAAGATCTTTCTTTAAAGTTGCAAAGCTTTACTTTCTAGAGAACTCAACTCTGATACCAATTGTTAGAAATACAAAAGGAAAGTAAACTCTTGGGGCTGGTGGTGGGGTGAATCAACACTTAAAAAATTCAGCCTTAAAATCATTTACCACACACCCATCTCACAATTTATATATGTAAAATCAAATACCAAATTAAGCATATACATCCATAGCTTGAAAGTAAAACATTGAACTCATGTATGACACAAGATATCTAGTTATTCAAAAACTTTCCAAGGAGAATATAAAATTGGGGTGAGGATGACACCCACAAATATTTACTACTACAAAAATAAAGTGTATCTAATGAAGGTTACAATGCTTTGATCATGAAACATGATCTACCTTGTGAAAGGTCTACACTGTTAAAGGACTACAAGATTGTTAGATCTTACCCTATTAAATGATTTCAAGACCCTATTAGAAGTGTGCCTAGTAAAAGGAATTTAACTTACAATGATGTAAGCACATTGTTAAAGGATTTATAATAGCTTGTTAAGTCTATTTTGTTAAGAGATTTAATTGTTTCACCTATTAGAATGTCTTAGCAATTATTGTTAAGTTAGCACTCCATTTCTTGATGACATATCACCTCTCGTCTAATGTGTACTTGATCCTTTTTTATTAGATGTATCTTTTTTGTCTTCTAATTCTTTTCCTCTATTCTCCTCTAACCAATTTTTCTATGTATCAAAACTCCTTAGTCACCATGAATTCTTCATTTTCACATGAAAAATTCTCTCTTCACTCCTTCCACACACATTAAAATTTTAGGGTTTGTCTTGAAGAAAACCTAGGTGACTTAGGGTTAGTTATGAATCAATGATTGTGATTCACCCATATTGTAACTTAATCCTTCCCTTTTCCTAATTGGATGCATGTAATGCATATGGGTTCACAATATAGATTCATTCTTATCATCAAAGATCGTAAAAAAATCCTTAAGTCAGCTCAAAAATGGTTTACATAGAAGTTTGTGCCATTACAAATAACTATGTCAAAACTGTAAAACTTGGCATCTGAAGTCCCTGATGCTTAGCATCAACTATAATTTCAATGATGTCACTAAGCCTCTGTATAACTCAACATCCATTGATCACTTGACATCTTAATAACTTGACACATATTATCTGATTGACACTTGAGTGACTCGTCACTTACTAATTACTTGTCACATACTAAATATCTCTCGCTCAACATATACTATCTAACAACTTATGCTTGACATGTATTACTTGTTCAGCATGAACTAAGTAAATGACTTAAGTATATTTTTACTCATGTCAAAACCAATCTTACCACAAAAATTAATCCCAGATCCCATAGATGTCAAAACAAAGCATAAACTTTGATGAAACTGTTGTAACTCAGTTAATACACAAGAACTCAATTAACACTAACAATATGATGTAACTTGGTAACGACTGAAATAACAATTATTACTCAGTAAACACTGAACATGCAGAACTTAAAATGTTATCTATGATTAATCTTAATTAACTTAGTTGTATATACATAAAATAAATAACATGAACACATGTGAGACCAAGATTTAATGTGCAAACCCAATTTGGGAAAAACCACCAATTGTAACTAGTTACTATTTTTCACTCTTTTGAAGTGAGACCTATTAGGATCCAACCTTGTTAAAGGTTAAGAAATACACTGTTAGGTGTAACCCTATTAGAGGATTTAATCACCCTATTAGGAGTGGCCTTGTTACAGGTTTTAAGACACATCAATCTAGAAATGCCACCTTGTTAGAGGATTTACAAATAGCTATTAAGCTAACTCTATTAAAAGATTTAGTTCGTTGCTACATTGGTTAGAGTAATAAAGTTATGACCTAATTTTTTATGAAACCAATTTTCTAATTTCAGATCTCAATTGTGGCTCAAATACTTGATCCTTCCTAATCAAATGTATCTTTGCAACTCCTCAAGGATATTCTACTCATCGTTCTAATTCACTTCTTCTAAGAATCTTCTATTTTTATATCCACTTACACATTCAATCCTCTACCTAACCTTATACTTGTATCATATCCATTGTTAAGTAAGCTTGAATATAAATTCTAATAATTAATATTCATCTCCTTAGTTAGTTGAAACCAAAAAAACAAATATATTAAGCTCAATATGCCAAAATAAGAAAAATCCTTCATTAGCCATTCCTTCTTGGTAGACACTAACTCAAAAATTATTGTTGTATGTTGACTAAGTGAACTCAATTAACACTACATCTTCATAAAATTCCTTTGGTAACTGAGTGAGCTCAGTTACCACTGGTTTCATTCAACTTTCCTTTGTTAATTGAGTGATCTTGGTTAACACTCAACTTCTACTAACTTCTCTTTGATGCCTAAGTGAGATTGACATACACTATCTTCTAAACTTGGAAAACAATGGAATGCTTAACAAACATAGGAAACTGTCTTCATCACCTGAGTGAGCTCAACATATACTGACTAGCAAAGATATGACATTTTGTGTAACATCAAGGAAAATATACAATTGATCAATTGTTTTCAACAATAGACCCTCAACTACCTTTAACCTTCGATTGAAAAGGACCAATTTTTAAATTTACACAATGTTATTAGTGGATTCATTCAATTGTTCTAGGAAATCATCGTAAATATTCCTATACATGTAATCTATTTTTCTAGAGAAACCCTTCTTTGGAGGAATTGTAACTAATAAAGAAAATATATCCAAATTATTATTGAGGATAGGAAATAAATTACTTGACTCAAAAAAAATTATCTAGTTATCGCAAAAAATTGTTGTTGTAGAAACTCATAATTTGGCTTTACTTAGAAAATAGTTTCAGCGGGTACCACACTCTAATTCTTCAACAATCTATTTTTAGAATGAAATCATAAACTTTTCCATTATAAATTTCATATTAATTCATATTAGAGGCCTTTAATTCTCTTAAATATTTTATAGAGAGAAAAATTACATGTTTAAAATTTTGAAAAGGTTCGTTGATTTGCAAAAAAATGTCAAACAGAACTTTGTTCGCAAGTTGAATGATTTTTTATCCTCTGATGTGGAAGTCAAACCAATCATATCATGACATTTGGAAACCTTTTTATTTGTCAAAATCCCTTGTATAATGGTTTCAATATATGAGACACATGTTACCATGTTGTTATGTTACTATGGTTAAAAATAGAGCAATTATTCTTAGTGATATAACAATAGCCTTAGATCTACCATTTATATGAAAATTGAGGAAACTATACTTAACTTACTTCAACATGGGCTATACACTTCACATGTCATGATGTCATTATACTATTATGGTTCAAAATCTTGCAGCTTGGGATAGTGACACAATGGAAATCCTTGATCGATCGAACTACACTAGCCCACAGGGATACACATCACCATATCATTATGTCACTTAGATTTAACAACTCACATCTCGCTATAGTGACATAATGATATCTATAGATCTATCCATAAATCAATGACTCTTAACATCCTCTTTTATTACTATATTTGGCTCAAGCAAATAGGTCCCACCTACTCCACATTTCATGATGTTGCTATATTGCTATGGTTAAAATTATTGCAAATCTTGTTGGTGACATATCGACAACCATAAATCTCTCATTCAATCAATGATTGAAAGAAAACTTTAGAGATTGGTTCACCTTTCAAAAAAATGAATCATGAATGAACATCTGTCACTTTTCTAACAACTTTACCTCCTATAAAGGAAACTTTCCCACCTTGGACATGTGTCACCACATTGTTATGTCACTTTGGTTAAACATTTTGTAACTCTTCATAGTGATAGGGTGATAATCATAGATCTCTAATCTAATATACAATGTTGATGATTTATAAAGTTTTAACAATGGCTAGGTCCTAGTGACATGTGTTACATTATCATTATGTCACCTTGCTTAAGAATCACACAACTATCCATTATGACATAATGATGGCTATAGATCATGCAAAAATTGGATGGCTGAGAAGATGCACCTGATCATTATTTCTTCTATGGTCTCGCATGGCCGATGTCACTTTGTCATTATGTCACTTAAATTAAAGACACAACACCTTTTCATAATGACAGAATGATAACCCTTGTTCTTGGGGAAGATCAAGGGCTATCATTACAACTTCATAACTTTTATTTAAAATGTAACTCATGCAAGAGAAGGGGACAATTAGATCAAACCTCAGGTTGAAGAGGAGTCACAAGCTAGGGAAAAATGTAATTTCACAAAAAATTATAAAAATAACAAGGGAAAACCCTATAGAATAGACTTAGAAAAGTACTAGGGCTATTTCAAGGTACTTTGCAAATTCATTTGGGGCCCCCTTTTCTTGAAATCTCCCACCTTACCTATGAGTGTGGTCAATTAAAATTGTCAAAATACCTAGGGAGAAAGAGACATTGGGGCATAATAGTTAGGGATTTTATAAAGCATGATTGATCAAGAGAATTGCAAAACCTAGTTGATTACATGGGATAAATTAGATTTTCACAATGAATTTAAAGGATCTCATGTTAGGATTAAATGACAGACAGAAGTAACAATTATATGCAAATATAAAAAATATCATAAAATAATAGATCACATAAAAAAGAACAAAAATCATCAAGTTTTAAAGTGGTTCACCCAAACCCTAGGCTACATCCACCAAACAAAAAGTCCAATATTTTTACGATCCAGTGATTACAACTTGATCACAATATGTAATCCCTTACAGCTTAATACCATTGCAAGAACCAATTTGTGCATCACCTTATGAAAAAATCCCTAACCCTAAGCCATTTTATACAAGTATTTTTTCTATTTAGGGTTACAAAATATCAGCCATATGTTAGCAAATATAAGCAATAGCCAACTAGTAAATAGTAGCTCAAAATTTTGTGCCATTGGTGAATGGTGAAGAATAGCCCAAAATTTTGTGCCATTGGCTAATAGTAGTTTTTTCCAATTTATGAAGTATGTATAGTACTTCCTTGATCAGTCACGAAAATCTAACAATCTCCCACTTGGGGATTGATCGGACTCCACACTAGATAATAATCTCCCACTTGGATACTAATCCTATAGTAATACCATTACCACATGGGGCTCCCATTGGATCAAACCACCTTGGAATGTACTATTTTTGTATACTTGTTTAGTCTAGAAGACCAACTAAAGCTTAAGAAGAACTCAACTTCTCCCTTGTCACTACCTTTATAAACATATCCACTGAATTTTCATCTGTATGTATCTTGTCTAGCTTTAACTACCATCATCCAAAATGGATCAAATGAAATGGTACTACAATTTTATGTGTTTTGTCTTTGAATGTAGAGCCAAATTCTTTTCAACATGAATGGAACTCTAACTATCTATAAACAAATAATTAGCCCTTTGAGGGTGTCCCAATTCTACCAAGAAGAATTGAATCCATGTCATCTCCTTGGCTGCCTCTATAGCAACAACATACTCTATTTCTGTAGTGGATAATGCATTAACCTTATGTAACCTAGAAACCCAACTCACCACTACCCCACCAATAGTAAATACATAACATGTAGTAATCTTCCTTGTATCAATATCCCCTACCAAATTTGAGTCAACATAGCCCTATAAATTAGTAGTAGAGCCTCCAAAGTGTCAACACTTGCTAGATGTTCCTCTCAAGTATTTAAGAATCCATTTTATTGTATTCCAATGCTCAATTCTTGGATGAATCATATGCTTGCTAACGACTCCCACTACATGTTTAATATCTAGCCCAGTACATACAATAGCATACATCAAGCTTCCTGTAGTTGAAGCATAGGGTATGTTGGACATCTTATCCTCCTCTTCTTGTGTTTTGGGACACATCTCCTTAGTCAACTTCAAATGACCAAGTAAAGGTGTGCTGACAGCTTTAGCATTCTCCATAGAGAAATGTTACAAAACCTTCTCAACATAATCATCCTGAGATAGCATCAATTTCCTATTCTTCCTATCTCAACAAATATTCATACCAAGGTTTTTTTTTCTGCCCCCAAATCCTTCATAGCAAATGTATATGCTAACCCCTTAATGTGATCCATGTTAGACCCAGCTATAAGTGTATCATCAACATACAAACATAAAATGATGTAGTTGTAATCATCCAACCTCTTGAAATAAACACAATGATTTTGAATGACATAGGGTATCCATGCTCATGCATAAAGCTGTCAAATTTTAGATACCATTTGCGAGGTGCTTGCTTCAAGCCATATAAAATTTTCTTCAATTTGTACACTAAGTTCTCCTTACCTTTGACCTCAAATCTGTGTGGCTAAGCCATATATATCTCTTCATCCAAATCAAGATGAAGGAAGGCTATTTTAACATCAAGCTAATCCAAATGCAAATCTTTAGTAGCCATAACACTTAAAATAGTACAGATAGAAGTCATTTTAATAATAGGAGAGAATATCTCATCAAAATCAATTCCTTTTTTTTGTGCAAATCCTCTTACAACTAACCTATCTTTAAATATTTTCTGACCTCCATCCTCTTCTTTCGACAAGTAAATCCACTTATTCTTTAAAGCCCTTTTACATGTAGGCAACTTGCATGAATCCCATGTATTATTTTTTAGCAAAGAGTCCATTTCTTCTTTCATTGTAGATTCCCATTGAATCGTAGTATCCACCTGCATATCTTCATCATAGCATTCATATTCACCAGAATATGTTAGTAAAATATAATAGAAAGAGGGAGAAACTCTTTCTAGAGGTCTACTCATCCTTGTTGACCATCTAACATTCACTAGCATGTGTGATGTTTGTTGTTGCAGTTGTTGCACATCATGAGGATTTACTAGAACATCATCTTTTAGAGTATCATCCAGCACTACATAATCATCTTCTTTCTTCTCATATTGCTACAACATATCTTTACACACAACTCTCTCATTGAATATAAAATCCATGCTTCTTACAATTTTATGATTTTCAAAATCCCAAAGCCTATAACCAAATTCATTAATGACATATCTAACAAATACACATTTCTTTGACTTAGCTTCCAACTTGGTTCTATTTTCAGAATCTATATGAAGAAATGCTTCATAACTAAAGGTTTTGAGAAAGGGATAACTCACCTTCTTACCAGTCCAGGCTTCCTCTAGAATACCACAATGCAAAGGAGAAGAGAGACCTCTATTAATCAAATATACAATAGTATTGACAGTCTCTACCCACATGTGTAAGGGCAACCGAACATGCAACCTCATGCTCCTTGCACACTCCATTATAGTCATGTTCATGCATTCATCCACTCCATTTTCCTATGGAGTTCTTGGAATAGTTTTTAGTCTACAAGTACCATTAGTGGAGCAATAATCTTCAAATTCATGATTGCAATACTCACCATCATTATCAGATCTAAGACATTTTAATTTCTTACCAATCTCATTTTCAACCAAGCATTTTCATTTCTTAAAAGTTTGAAATACATCAAATTTTTGTCCAAGGAAATAAACCCATACCTTTCTAGTTGCATCATCAATAAATGTAACATAATAATGAGAGCCACCAAGGGAAGATACTTGAGCTAGTTCCCATACATTGATATGCACAAGCTCTAATTTCTCCTTTTTATTTTCCTTCCTAGTCTTCCCCAAACTCACTCTCTTTTATTTTCCATACACACAACTTTCACAAAAATCCATATTAATACATTTTAGACCTAGTAAAACTTTATTTGAACGAAGTAATTTTGTATCTTTCTCACTCATATGCCAAAATCTATTGTGCCATACCATTGTATTAGAATTTATAGCAGCTATTTGTTCTCCCTACTCAACTGTAGTAACTATTCTTGAACATTCATTTTCCTTTGAAACAATTAAAGTAGAAGGAACAATATGACCTGTACAAATATATAAGGTGCCTACTTTCACACTTTTTGCTACTACAAGGGAACCTTTTGAAACCTTCCAATTTTTATCATTAAAAGTGACTACACAACCCTCATCACTGAGTTTCCCTACTGAAATTAAATTCATGCTCAACATTGGAACATGTCTTACCTCATGTAGTATTCAATGATTCTCATTCTGCAACTTAATCTTAACTTTCCCCTTTCCAACAATTTGATAGGTTTCATTATCCCCCAAATAAATAAATCCAAAATCCCCTTTGACATAATCAATGAAATAACCTCTATGAGGTGTAGCATGAAATGAAGCACCAAAATCTAAAACCCATAAATGATCAACACTTTCTAAAGATAGAAGCAAAGCATCCTCTTCAAATTTGTTACTTACCACATTTGCCTCCTTGTCTCCATCTAGTTTATCTCCTTCATTTTTATTTTTAGTCTAGTAGTCTTTATTTTTATGCCCTATTTTACCACAGTACTAGCAGTCATTTGGTACTCTTGATTGAGACCTCCTCCCCTTTGACTTTCCTCTTGATTTTTTACAATTTCTATAATTACTTCCTCTCTCATTCATTTTGCCTTGACTATGTGCATTCAAAAAACTTCCTAATGTAGATCCACTTGAGGTTTTCCTATGATTTTCCTCACTCAAAATAACACTGATCATGTCATCATATTTTAGGTTGCTAAATCTAGAAATAGAATTACTCACAACCATTACCATGCCATTTCGGCTTTCATGCAAAGAACACAAAATCAAGAGAGCCCTAATTTCTTCATCAAAATTAATGCCCATATAAGATAATTGACTAGTGACAATATTAAACTCATTTAAATGATTCACAACAAATCCACCTTCTATCATTTTCATATTAAATAAATTCTTCATGACAAATACCTTGTTTGAAGTGGAGTGCTTTTCATATAATTTATTTAGGATTTCCATTAATTCTTCTATCATCTTTTCTTTTGTAATATTAAATGCCATTGATTGTACTAGGCATAATCAAATGCTTTCAAGTGCCTTTCTATCTAAAAGATCCATGTCGTCATTTGACATAAATCCCTAATTCTTGGTTTTTCCTTCCAATAGCTTCCATAAATCCTTCTGATAATGATAGTCTCCATTTTCATCTTTCATAACTAAAAGTTCTACCCATTAAACTTGTCAACCCTTAGCTTACCCTCATCTATCATCGCTCACACTCTACCATGAGACTTTCTTGTAGAGGATAACTAAAAAAAACAACCTCACTCTAATACAATATAAATAATATTAGAAAATAATAGATCACACAAAAAAGAGTACAAGACACCAATATTTAATGTGGTTCACCCAAACCCTGGGCTACATCCACCAAACAAGTCCAATATTTTTACAATCTAGTGATTACAACTTGATTACAATTTGTAATCTCTTACAGCTCAATACTACTGCAAGAACCAATTTTCACATCACCTTATGAAACAATCCCTAGCCCTAAGCCCTTTTATACAATTATTTTTGCCACTTTAGGGTTACAACATATCAGTGATAAACCAGTGATTATAAGCAATAGCCAACTAGTGAATAGTAGCCCAAAATTTTGTGCCATTGGAAAATGACGAATGGAGAATAGTAGTCTAAAATTTTGTGCCATTCATGAATAGTAGAAAATTTTTGTGCTCAAGCCCTACAGAATTTATGTATGTCCAGTACTTCCCTAATCAGTCACCACAATCTAACATCTCAAAAAGGTGAAAAACTAGGCCAACATATTATTTTTCCTCTTAATCTCAACCACTCATTCCTTTTAATTTTCTATAAAAGGATGTCTCTCCTTCATTTGTAGGCTAAATAGCACTTGGTGATTTCCATATTAGAGGACTTTGAGCACTTGAGCACTTAAAATATCTTGCATTTTTATTAGAATAACTTAGTTTCATTAGCTTGGACTCATGATATCTATAGTTTAGATTTCCTCTTTTGTATTGAATCTTAGTTATTTATTTTGTAACCTTATTCTTAGTTTAGATTACATCTCATCTCTAATCTAAAAATATTCCATTTATCATTTCTTATGCAATATCTTTTCCATAGATTTCACACTTTCATTTGTCATTGGTAGGTGCCTCATACTTGTTCTCAAAAACCTCACATTATTTCTTCTTTAGTTTTCACATTAGATTGTTAGGAAATTATATCCACAATAATTTGGAAGAGAAAATCTAACAAGGTTATTGGGTGCCCTTGTTTTAGTTCATCAAAGGTTTTAGTAGGAATTTCTTATCTTATTCCTTTTAGGAATGACTAACATCTAATGTTATTTTGTTTGATGTTTTGGTATTTTTACTTGCAAAAAATAGTTTTAGATATTTTATTGCATATATTTTGGAATGCCCAGTGGGAGCCACATCCCAATTTCCCTTTTTAGGTATTTTTCTTCTATTTTCTATTGAATTACCAAAACTACATCCACATTTTAATATAGAGGCATCTATGGTTTCGAATTTGTGTCTACACTGATCTGCATCTCAACTAATTCACATTTTTTCTTGCAACGTGAGTCTACAAAAAAAATTTTATGTTGTGTATCTTGTATACCATATAGGCCTTTAATTCATCTTTTTATCTGACCTTAGGAGGTTTATTAGTGTACTTGCATCTTTGAGTTAATGATTTACTCTTTAGGATTCATCTTTATTGCACTTTTAGTTTTCCCTAGTTGTATTTAGATTATTTTTTGTAAACTCGTATCTAAACCATAAACTCATGTTTTTGTCAATCCACATCTCTATAGACCCATGTCTATGCCTATAAATCATATTTCACATCTTGTCACTTTACGCTATAGGTTTAGGGTTGTTCTTTACATTTATGCTGGGTTTTATACTTTTTGGTTTTTGACAAACCTACTTAAGTAGAGTCATTATAATCACTTAGGGTTTCATTTTGCATCATTTTAAAGAATCTTTTGACATTATATTTTCTACTCATCTCTTTTCCAAAAACTCAAGTCTTAACCAAGCTTGCATCTGCACTTGCAACTCGAGTCTCGACAAAACTTGTGTCCGCACCTACAACTTGAGTCTATGCTAACCCAAGTCTATGCCTTGAACTTGCATCTTTGATAACACTTAGTTCCATATTTTCTTAAATTTAGAGGCAACCAAAAACTTTGTCTTGCAAGTTTTTCTTACTTATCATGTCTAACAATGGTTTTGTAGGACATTCAACTGAGACAAATAAGATAAAACTATTAATAATTTTTTTTTGTAGGTTGTCTTCGAGGTTCAAATAAATATTTTTCTTGTTATTAGATTTCATTTATTTTTAGTATGTATGTTAAAATCTCATTCTCCATTAGTAGGGGATTATATACTTGTCTTTCTAAGATAATAAAAAACCTAGACCCTTTGGATTAATCATTAAAAGTGGGCTTGGAGAATATTTATCTTAAGTGGCCCTAATTAATAACTAGTATCTGGTGTGTTTGGAAGAAGCATGTCAAGTAGGAGAGTATTTTTTTTACCTCTTAAGAAAAATAAGAAATCTAGACCTTTACTTCTCAAACATTTTTATTTAGATCTTTTAGATTGCTTATTGTTGAGGGAAAAAACTCAGGGGAATGACCTAAGTGGGAAAAAGTAGACCTAGATATTCCAACACACTATAATTAAAATCCTCCTATTAAGATTAAAGTCTCAAATGATGTAAAAACTTTGATATAATTAATAGGGTGCTTGAGGTCTCAATCTTGTGATACTACTAATTTGGGTGTACTTGTTTATGCATAGGGATAAGAGGTCTAAATATTTCTTATGAGATTATTTACCATAGCTAAGTATTCCTATGATACAAGGCCTCAATCCTACATGTGGTACTAGGGTATACTATAAATGAAACCCATAATAAGAACCTTAGGTTGGATTCCAACCTTTTTTGTTTATAGAAGTATCATTACCTTTGTAAAGGATTGATCCAAGTGAACTACTCAAATCACCTCAAGATCACTTACCATATGTATTCGATTGAATGTTTTAAATCATGAATGTAGCATTAGGGAGACCTTGTGACTCCTATCTTGGTCCACAATATGCATAGTCATTGAAAAGCCAAAAAGACTTTGTGTGAGATGAAGGAGTACCAGGTTGCATGAAAAAGGTTTTAATACTAGCCATGTCCTTTAGGTAAAATTTGTTTAGCATATCTTCAGATTGTGTTAAACCTATGCTTATAATTTTGAACATATATTTTGTCATTAGTTAGGGTTTTCACAAAATTAGACTTCCCAAGAGTTTGCATCTTGCTAGGTTATTGTGCCTCTTATAAATTTTTTTGAATATAGCTGTTTGTGCCACATTATTTATTTGTAGAATATATACTTATCATAATCAATGCCATTGGTTTTGAGTGTGAAAAATAGTTATTTCCCTTGAACACATAATCACAAATTAGATCACATCTTTTCAACATCAATGTGCATTGACCAAACATTTGCAAGACTTTAGAAAAAAATATTTTTTGGGATAAATTTCACATAGTTGTGTCTCTACTTCTTAACTCGTCTCTCAAAAAACTTGCATCTTGACAAACTTGTGTCCCAGAAAACCAAAATCTTTGAAAACTTTCATCTTGACCAATCAATGTCTCATCTTTAACTCATGTCTCCACTAGATACATCATAAACTTGCTAATTTTTTATTTGCATCATAGACCTTTGGAGTAGCATTTTAAGACTTGGAACTATTGATTTGTAGGAATGTTTCATCCCCTATTTATC
Organism: Cupressus sempervirens; assembly: GCA_028749045.1. Classification (NCBI taxonomy): domain Eukaryota; kingdom Viridiplantae; phylum Streptophyta; class Pinopsida; order Cupressales; family Cupressaceae; genus Cupressus; species Cupressus sempervirens. The sequence goes on along the minus strand of CM053784.1, from coordinate 155,313,362 downwards.
TTTTTAAATTTAATCTCTTTAATATTTCATTACATCTTTCCTCTTGGTAACATGGAGCACCATCATCTTATTGGACATTAATCAAATAAAACCCTTAATCCAAATCAATCCTAGCTATCTTTTTTTTCAGCATACATTTAGGTGGAAAGACTTGTCTAAAGTTTTAGAAATATCCATATCGTAAGAAGACATTATCTCTTTTTGTCATTTCAATAAAATACCTTTTGAGTGGATAACCTATCAAATCTTTTTCAAGATTAGTGGGACTGCATCTTTGAGTAGGAAAAGATCATTATCAATTATCAATCATCAATTGTTTTACTAGCATTGGATCTAATTTCACTACTTTTTTTTTTCAAACATTTTGG